>CM053793.1:176287762-176705262 GCA_028749045.1 Cupressus sempervirens
GTGGTTTGCAAAATTTTCATAGATTTCTACATCTAGATAGCACACATGAAACTAGTAAGACACTATTTTCTCATGAAAAGTACAAGTCAATTACTTATGGTGTTAAAGATGGAAAATAATTAAAGATGTGTGAATTACTAAGAAGTTATGTATGTGTAGCTAATTTTATGAAATTATTTCAAGAGAAAATAGTTGATGAGGACATTGGTCATACACATAGAGCCAGATGGTTGGACTAGAAATTCAAGTTGTGTAAGGAAATTTTTCCCTTAGGTATGATTGTGTCAATTATTGACTTCACTGAAAGCTAGATATACTAAAACCTCAAAATAAAATACAACCAATGTATTACAACTCTATATAAGTGTCAATTTTTGTACACATAGAACTTATTCATGCAAATGAAAGCATAGAGGTGGATAGAAATATCTTAAGAGAGTATCACTTCTATATCAGTGATTATCAATCTCATTCATTAGAGTTTGTGCAAGGGTGTTTTAGAGTTTTCTATTACAATGTGAGGGAAAGAGTTGTAAGATACAATCAACATGTTATATGGTCAGACAATTGCACCACATAATTCAAGAATGCAAGGATGTTTTATTGGTTGAATAGGATACATGTGAGAAGTGGAGAGAAACATTTTTGGAATTTCACTGAGGTGGGACATGATAAGGGAGAGCATGTGTGAAAAGATCCCTTAGTAGAGATAAATTAATGTATGAAGGCGGCACAATAGTAGAAAATGCTGAGACAATTTTCTAATGGTGTAATTTTATGATGGGACCAAGTAATATAGGTAAGTCTATGGTTTCTAGATATTTTTGGTTGATACATGAGCCTAACATTGAAAATTTGCAAGATTAGTATACACTTATAGGATCAAGTGAGATGCATTCATTTTGAAGTTCAATTGCAGTGTCACTAGCTATTCATACTAAAAAGATTGCATGCTTTTTCTCTTCTTGTATGCATAATCTATGGGATGAATGTGAATCAAAAGAGTTGATTTACCAATGGTCTTATAGACCTTTGCATCCAATTGATTCATGTCAACTTCCTACAACACTACAACTCAACCTAGTTGAAGCATCAATAAATTTTGAGCATGTATCTAACCGAGTTGAACCAGGTACTAAGTTATCAATTTAATACTCAGTTAAAATGAATTACTTTCAATTTTGGCATTAACTTATTCTTTTATATAAAGCAGGTCATGTATATAAAGTTATTCCATATGAGAATAATGATGAAGGAACATATTACTTTCTATGTCAGTGTATTGAGGCTAAAAAGAAACTGATAGCTATAGTCATTGATGGTAAAGGTATTTAGTACCCAATAGGATCCTTCATTGTGATGGACATGTGACTTAGAAGGTAGTATATTTATGTCCCCTTCCATGAAGATGTCTTTAAGTTAATTTGTCTTGTATAATGTATCAATATTAACTTTAAATTGTATTTAAAATTAAATATATGCATCCTATCAAGAATTATAGGACATGTTTGTTTGAGAATTTTGAGACATGTAGACATGTTCTTCATTACTCTGGCCTTATTATTACAATAAATATTCAATTTATACCATGTCATGGTAGTCTCTTAACAAGAAGTTGTGGAAATTACATGAATCTAATCATGAGAGAATACTTGATACAACAAGGGTTAGAGCTAATCTAGATGTTCCCTTGATTGATTGTGTGCTATATAATTGAATCATTCTACATATGGTAGAATAAGTTTGAAAATTGTGTATATATGTTATGCGATATGTTGTAACTTTGTAGTAATGTGTATATGTAGATGCCAAGTTTTGTATATATAAAAGAGAATACATGTAACATGTACATATTTAGATGCCATTTTTTATAAATAAATTTGATAAGAAGTTTTTTGTACATTATTATATGTCATTGTTGTTGTAAATTATGTATTGAATTTATTGTTATGGTTATAAATTTGTTTCTTGAACTCTTTTTTGTGGATTTGATGATAGTGTCTCCTTTAAAAAGTATTCAATTATCTTCCACTTATATGGATTTACAAGGGAAATACAAAGTGCACCTAATAGGTCTAATGACACCTAGATGGTTGTCCTCTTGCATATGAACAAGGTTGCAGTGTTGCTCTATTTAAATGAGCAAGGTTGTGTATATTTCAAACCATTGGTCCTAGGACCAAATTTTCTTCTCTGTTAGCTCTAGTTGGCTAGGTTTAGCCTAGGTAAAACCTCATTCCAACCACAACATCCCTTGGATGCTATCCACACACTAAATAGAAGTGTCCTAAAGGGTCTCTAAGCACCATTGGGTTGTGGTCTTTGAGTGAGCATATATTTGATCTCGTTTGAGGTATTGAAAATTTGTAATGTGCTATAGGATCACATTCTATAGGCCTACAACAAACTATCTTAGTTTTAAGAGATTCATTTTTTTTGGATATAGCATCCCTTTCTCACCTAATGCCAAAAGTTATAGTGTTGATCAGTTCAAATGAGAAAGGTTTTGTATATTTCAAACCATTGGTCCTAGGATCAAATTCTCTACTTCACTAGCTCTGGTTGACCATATTTAGGCAAGGGGAAACCTCATTTCAACCACAACGAATGAAAGTGTCCCTAAGGGTCTCTAAGCACCATTAGGCTACAATATTTGAGTAAGCATATTTTTGAGCTTGTGCATGGTATTAGGAAACTATCTGGTGCTATAGAATTGGATTATCTAGGCATACAACAACCTATCTCATTTTTAAGAGATTTGACTTTATTTATATTTGGCATCCCTTTCTCACCTAATGCCAAAATTTACAGTGTTTCTCAATTAAATTGAATAAGGTTGTGTATATTTCAAACCGTTCGTCCTAGGATTGGATTGTCTACTTTGTTAGCTCTATTTGGCTTGGTTTTGGCTATGGCCATTGTTATTTCAACCACAACATCCATCGAATGCTATCAACCACACTGAATAGAAGTGTCCCTTGGTCTTTAAGAACCATTGGGTTGTGCTCTTTAAGTGAGTGTATCTTTGAGCTCATCTAAGGTATTGACGAACTGTCAGGTGTTATAGGATCACATTGTCTAGGCCTAAACTAGCCTATTTCAATTTTAAGAGATTCAATTTTGTTTTTATTTGGCATGGATCCTTTCTCACCTGATGCCAAAAGTTGTTGTGTTGCTTAGTTCAAATGAGAAAAGTTGTGTATATTTCAAATCATTCTAGTCCTAAGATTGAATCATCTACTCCATTCACTCTACTTGGTTGGGTTAAGGCTAGGGCTAACCTCATTTTAGGCACAAAGTCCCTCAGATACTATCAACCATATTGAATTGAAGCATCCCTAAGGGTCTCTAAGTACCATCAGTTACAATCCTTGCGTGAGCATATGTCTGAGCTCATGCGAGGTATTGAAAAATAATGAGGTGCTAAAGGATTGAATTTTCTAGGCCTAAAAAAACCTATCTCATTTTTAATAGATTCAACATTTTTTGGATTTGAAATCGCTTTCTTGTCTAATGCCAAAAGGTGCAGTGTTGCTTAATTCAAATGAGTAAGGTTAGGCATATTTCAAACTATTAGTACTAGGATCAAATTGTCTACTTTGTAAGCTCTGGTCAATCAGGTTCAAGCTAGGGCATACCTTATTTCAGCCACAACATCCCTCAGATGCTATCAACCACACTGAATGGAAGTGTCCCTTAGGGTCTCTAAGTTCTATTGAGTTGTGAGTTGTGATCTTTGACTTAAATACAAAAATCATGACATATTTTTATTGTTCATGTCGTATTAGATAAATAAGTGACTTATGAGTTTGATTACATGTTATAATAAATTTGATAAACATATTACATTCTATCTAAAATTATTAACATTCATGTGTTTGATTAATTGCAAGAAACTAAGATGAAATACAAGTTTGTATGCACACACCCAACAAGTTGGATGGAAATTCAAGTTTAATGTATATCAAAATAAGCAATATTGTGCCATACCAATTATATTGTTACAAAAGGATGTTATATCTCATCAGTATAATACAAAAGTCAAATGTATACAAATTTCAAATGTGTACAACATATATATCAAATGTGCATAATACAAATCTTGAATATATATAATACAAAAGTAAAATATATGTCAATGTCATGTAATGACCACAAATACATATATATCTCTATCAATATCTATCACTCTGTTAGATCATCAAAATTGATCCTCTTTTATGCATTTTGTTCCTCGCTAGGTATTTATAGAAAAAAAATAAAATGCTATAACAAATATATTATCTATAAGTGTTGGCAATATGACTAAGTAAGATGAGTAAGAGTTGACATTTATGGAAGCATATTAGGTGAAATAGAAGGAATATTTTATATTTGAATATTTCATGATCAAAAACATAAAAAAATTCTAAGTGTTAGATAATTTTTATAGAGATTATTTTGATATAGCAAAGTATATAGTGACAATTGACTCAAGTGTAGTTAAGGACAGGTAGAATAGAGTGTCATGATGGCATACCTAAGTGTGAAGACTAGTAAAAATAGAGTTATAGGTCAAACACTAGTAAAGGTAGTAAACAGAGTAGAATAGAGCACAATAGAAATATAGGGATAAAGGGTTAAGGAATTATTTTGTTATCAAATAATTACTTAACTAATTAGGGACGACATCCTAGATGTTAACCCTAAGTGGAAAAGTGTTACCTTTGTATATAGTCAAAGGTGTGGAAGCATGAAGGCTGACTAGATAATGTTTTTTTTTTCAAAAATAAAGGTATATGGAAGGAATCATAATTTATGAAGTTATGTCGTGAATTAAATGAAAAGAAAGCAATATCTGAGCTTATGCAAGGATTGTATGTATGATATACAAACTTTATATGATGTGAAGTCTGATGAATGATCAGAAGGAATGTAAAGTATAGTAGTAAGAGTTTTTTATATCTATCTCTATTTGGTATAAAGGAACTACATTGTGTTGGAAGTGTATGGTGGGCTAGGTGACTAAGAGAGGGGGGTGAATAAGAAACTAATAAACATTTAACTTTAATTCACCAATTAATCCTTCATAAGCTATTCTAATATAATTTTATGCATGAAAGACTGAAAGTAATAAAACATTCATAACACTAGACACAATATTTGGTAACCCAGAAACCTTCCAAATAGAAAGTAAAATGGGGGTGGGGATGTTACCCATAAGCTTTATTACAATAGTACAAATTTGGCCTGTTAAGGCTTACAATTGATCACTTCTGGTGATCTACCCTATTAGGAGCAATAAGGATTGTTAGGTCCACCTTGCGAAAGGATTTATATAATACAATGAAGTATGTACTCAGTAGGGAGATTTTGTATAAGACTATTAAGTTCACCTTGTTAGATGATTTGACTAATGCACCTATTTGGATGAGCTAGTAGTTGATATTTTCTCTATAATTAGGTTTTCTAATTGATATTCCTTTGATTTAGAAATGATCACATTAATGTGATGGATGAGACTCTACTTTTCCTTATACTACTTGTATCCTTTAGTCTTCTAATTATAATTGATTGCTTACTTTTTTGTTACAATCTTGCATTTGGATCATACAAGATATATTACATACATACTAATCAAAACCATTACCTTATGGTGTTGGCTACAATACCTTATTCAACATTCTTCACCAAGTCAGCTCATTACTAAAACTCAAGTTATGAAGACCACTTGGGTGATATTCTAACACTTGTCAAGCCAATCAACTTGAAAAGATTTGGCACTCAATTGACATTGATGCATGGTCCACATTGATCACTCAGGAGTAGGCATGAACTTGGTTAGCACTGATGACTTGGTGAACATTGCAAAACTTGGTTGGTACTGAAGGGCTCAGTTGATAGTACAACTTGTTTAACACTACCTTCCTACTATTTGGTTAACATGGCTAGCTCAATAGACACTATAGCTTGGTTAACACTACTTTTTACTTGGTTTACATTGTGAGGCTTAGCATGTACTATAATAGCTTGGTTTACACTGCAATATCTTGGTAGATACTATGAAGCTTAGTAGTAATGTAACCAAAAAAATGATTAAGTGTTTAGTCACTAATGAAAAATGATTTCACCATAAGGTCAATGATCTCCCCCTTTGGCATTAGTGAAAAAATTTATTATATTGTTGCCTAAGTTTTAGTTCCTTTTTTTTTTTTTTTCTCTAGGGCTTTGAGTCAACTCAAGTATCAATGTCTTGACTCTAAATCTAGATTGTCCATAGGATGTTCTTTCTTCTCATCATTCCTTTGAGATAACCTAATGCATGAAATAATATGAGCAATGCACTAGTCCAATGGTTAGGTGATTAGGTTTTGGAGGGGTTTTTATGCATTCCTATAATGAGAAGAAGGTTTGGATATCTTCATGATTCGTCTTTCTCTATTCATAATCATTTTGGAGATGAAGATTCATGATATGTTGCATGTTTTCATTAAATACATTGTAGATGATCAAGATAGAATTTAGAAGAAGAAAATAAATCATCAAAAATAATAAAAGAACTTGCTCAAAGATCTCTATCTAAAAGAAAGATATATTTAAAAGAGCTCTTAGGAATATTCAAGGAAAATAGTAGTGGAGAACATTAGAGACCAAAGCTTAGAGATGATATACAGATAATGAGAGCCAGCCAAAAATAATATTAGTTGAGTTCAATGCAAATTGAACACTAAAATATGCAAAAATGGTGAAGACACGATCAAAGGTGGTACAAACTAAGTTGAAACCAAATCTGTGGCCCAAAACACATCTGAACATCCATGTCATTTCTTTGACTATTCATGTCACCTTGGACATAAGACCTTTTCCATGATCGTTAGATCTTAAAAGATTTATGTTTGTTGCTATTTCACTTTCCAAAGTTGCATAATGATAATCATGGCAACATAGTGGTGATTTCACATATGTCCATGGGATGCAACTGAAGGTAAGATTGCCAAAAGAATTATTGCCATCAGATCTTTGAAATCAATGATCATCACATCATCATGGGAAAGTTAAAGTAAATCAAGGTTAAGGTCATGATAGAGAAAAAATAATGGAATCGCATAGTCACAAGGATTAAAAGCTAACCTCTGGTTGAGGTAGTGATAGGGTGAAAAGTGCTGATCATATAGTCACAAGCAAGTTAAGTTGATCATAGGTCAAAGATGCAAAGTTGCAAGAATCATCCATCACATGATTGCAAGTTAGAAGTGGCAATTAAATTTAACATTGTAAAATCATGATCATTGCTAATGAATGATTGTGGCCAAGTTGTTGTTGTTCATCGAATTAAGACATGATTAAGCTATAACCAAGAGAAAAAGAATAAAGTCAAATCAATCATCGTGGACTCACAGGTCAAAAAAAAAAATTAATTTTAACATTGTGAAATCATGATCATGGTTAATGAATAGTTTTTGTCCAGTCAATGCTGTTAATTAAATAAAGGCATGCTAAGTTGTGACCTAGTGAAAAGGGACCGATGGAGGAGAGTGTAAGGAATAAAATAAAGAAGGTTTATTGGGATTTAATCTGGATCATTGATCTTAGATTGATGATGGTAACTCAATAATGAAGAAACCACTGGAATATGAATTGTATTGACTTGGCATCAAATAGTGGAATATGAAGAGAATGTTGATTTCTAAAGGATTTTTGAGATTGTGTTAAGTTGAGTAGCCATTATATGTTTTCAAAAATATTGCTAATTCAAAATCATTGATAGACAAGATGCCACATGTTCATATCATTAGATAATTTTATATTTTTCTCATTTTCTCTTCTATTTTGTGACTATTGCTCCACCAAGAACTGAAAGATGATAGAAAATTATAAATGTATTTTCTTTTGATAATAGAAGGGTCATAAAGCTTGATTGGAATCAATCTATAATTCCATTTATCCTATTTTCTTTTCATGTTTTGTTTCCCATTATTAGATTAGTTTGGCATTGAGAGTTGAAGGACAATGATATATTATCCTATGATAATAAGGTGGATTCCATTTCACTTTGATGTTTTTAATATAGGTAATTCTATTTACTTTCTTCATGTATGATTTGGCTTCATCTCTTGTTCATTTTATAACATCCTAGACAACTTTATTGGAATTTAAGGATAGATGTGTATGAATCTATTAGTAACTTGTTGAATTTTGTTTCATTCAAGTCTAGTAGTCAAAGCAATTCTATTTTCCCTCATGTTTATTTCCTCCATTCCTCTTTGCATTTAGATAAGTTATATTTGCATTTACAATAGGATTAAGAGTCAAAAACCTCAAGATAATCTACTGTAGTCATTCGATTGAGTGTGATACGTTATTCAAATCTATCTTGCCTGAATTGTTTGTGTCTACAAGCAATTTGGTTATCATTTACTACTCTTGGGTTAAGAGCTTAATTCTATCAAAACTTTTGATCTAATAAAGACACATTCATTACACATAATTGAAAGTCTTAAGGAAGCTATACATTGTAATTTAGAGGGTTGTGATAGAACACATACATAGACCTATTTTTTGGTAACATCCTTTTGTATCTCCAAAATATAGGGTAATAAAGATTCAAGATTATAAAATCTAATAGGAGAACAAATTGTCAACCAACATATTTTGGTAACTCTACTAGAAAGGATTCAAATAAAAATTCTAAAGAATTTTTGTTTATTTTAGTTTGCACTCTAATTTCACATATATTTTTAGTTGCAAGAAAGGTCTTGTGGAAGTTAGGTGTTTTCCATAAGAACCTGGTACCAATTTTATAGCCTCAACCTGCTAGAGACAAGAAAGCTAATTCAAAGTTGAAGACTGGTAAAGTTTCCTTGATCACTAGGGTTAAGGTAAACTCAAAACACCATTATCTAAATATTTGATAACCCTAGATCCTAAGTATATTAGGAGTGCCAAAGAAAGAGGAAGAATTAATCCAATATATGAGGAACTCAAAAAGGCCAACTTCCTTATTTTAGAAAATATTTGCAGAAGAGGAAGAACACATGCAAGGGAATCTATAGTCAAAAAAATCCAAGATACTCATTTTCCTATAGTTGTTCCTAATAAAACAAAGAGAATTCATTCTTCTAATCATCCTATAGTTGATGCTTTGTTGTTAATTGGTACTATACTTCCTATTTATTTTACTTTTCAAGCAAATCAAACATTATACTAGTAGCTATGGTAATCCGTTGGGGAAATGCTATTGGTCATTTTTCCCTAATAATAAATAATGATTTTCCAAGAGCATCAATGAAAAAAATTCCAAAATTTAATGGTGATAGTACTATCTCAGTAGAACAACACCTAAGTGCTTTCCATAAAGCCTGTGGTGTAGTGAATCCTCGACATGAGGATATGGTTGTTAGAATTTTTGTGGATACCCTTGTAGATAATGTTTCTGGTTGGTTCCAAGATTTATTTTTAGGATGTATCATAGGTTGCATTATTATGAAACA
The DNA here is from genome assembly GCA_028749045.1 of Cupressus sempervirens. Lineage (NCBI taxonomy): Eukaryota > Viridiplantae > Streptophyta > Pinopsida > Cupressales > Cupressaceae > Cupressus > Cupressus sempervirens. Next base: position 176,297,233 of record CM053793.1, read on the forward strand.
AAGTTTTGAAGCATATCAAAAAGGTATAGAGGATGCACAAGTATTGTTATTACAATTGGCACAAATAAAGAAAGAACTATTAGCTTCTATGAGAGATTTTAATGCAAAGTTTAATAAACTCATCAAGAGAATACCTACTAATAGTGCACCAAAGGATGATAATAAGAAAACCTTCTACATTAGCACTATGTTTCCTATCTAGTATATCAAATTAGAAGAGAAAATGTATAAAACTTACAAGTTGCCTAGACAATAGCTATAGAGATGGAGGATGACATGATAGCCTCCAGTAAATGGAAAAGAGAACTTCAATTAGAAATCATGGGAAATATAGTCAATATTGTAAATAATATAGAAGCCATGCTTCAAAATTTTTCCAATGAGGTCATTTCATTAAAGAAAAAAATCAACAAGCCTGCTCACTCTTTTCATCAACCTCATGAAGAAAATTCTAGATACCCAAATGGAGGTAAAGCATTGCAAATACCACCTATTCAACAAAGATTAGGAATTGAAGGTGTCCCAAAAAGACAAAAAATGTGTACTTTTCAGTTAAGGGAAGATTATGATGGAGATACATGTGTTGATATGATCATACATATATAGATGGTGGATAATAAAAAAACAAACAATTAAATATCCTGAAAGTGAGCATAATCATGCTCCTTGTTGTAACTTAGAAAAAAATTTCTTGGGGTATGAATAAGATTGAGATACAGGAGGTGACTACTTTGCAACTATAGGAGGACCTTAGTTGAAAATACTAACCAAAGGTCAAAAGAATAAAAATCTAATCAACAATTTAGTCCCTATCACAAATAATGCATCATCAAATAAAATTGATAAAAACAATGGTATGGCACCTTCAACTTAATAGAGGTAGTACAAAGTTAGTTCATTTGATTCTTTTGACATAATATAGTACTGTGAAGAGGATAGAATTCAAATATCTCTGCTAGATTACTTGAAAGCTAATCCTAATCAATTGAAAAGTTTAGTTTAGCATTGTAATAACAAAGATATAGGACAAGTTAGTACTAATGCTATTGCTGATTATCTCAGTAAAGCTAGCTCTAGAACTTCTTTGACTAATGAATATTTTTCACTTCCTAAGTTGATTCAAGAAGAAGAACCCCTTGTCTTGGACACTTGTCCCAATAAAAAACTAGATCCTTTCTATATTTCTTTGTTTATTAATGAGAATAGATTGAGTAATTGCATCATAGATTCATGAGCTTCTTATAATGTAATGTCTTTGTCTATAGAAAAATATTTAGGCCTTCCATAGACTAAAACCTTGGGTAAATGTTATTCAATTGATGTTATGCAAAGGCGAGGGTTTCCAAAGCAAAATCCTAAGTTATTCTGATACCAATCCAACTGGACTGACAATTCACTCAAACTTCTACACCTTAATACAAGAATAACACTAATGGATCATTACTAACCCATTCAACTTCACAATTGGAAAACTTCACTCATTACCCATAAATGGTGGATTCACACATTTTAGATCTATCAGCATGTCAAGGGGTTTAATAAAACACCAAAACCAAGGAATCACAACATAATAACAATCCAAACATAACTTTCATTACCCTGTCCTAATAATGTAGCAACAAGCCTAGTAGCCCTTCCCAAAGCAATTTGTGTCATAAGCACAAATTTCTCCAAAGTACCCTAGGAAAAAATCAGCATTCTTAACACCCTTTATTTATTTTTTCATACTCCCAAAATGACAAGTTCTGAAGTCCCTTTTTGACCTTCCAAAATAGCAATGCTTAATAGGCTTAATAGCCTCAATTAGGCCACTTTAACAAAGGAAGTACCAAACATTCAATGAAATGAACCAAATTGATGCATGAAATAGTTATGTTAGGACAAGGAAAGAGGGATTCCAAGGTTTCACCCATTGGCTCAAACACCAAGGCATCTAAATTAGCAAATCTCATAATGCAGCAGAGTTGTCACATGAGGATGCCAACTCATTCTTGTATTTACAATATGGCCACCATATTCTCCTATCTTGAAACCCCCAAAATCCTATAGTACACTTGACAACCTCCCATTCCACTAAAAATCAGATTTTCCCAACAATGAAAATGGGAGAAATTGCCATTTTCCTTCAAAACCCTAGGTAGTTAGGGTTTGTGAGTAGTTTTTACAAAATCTCTTATATCTCCAATCTCCAAGCGATTGAAGAGCTCAAAGTAGGCTCATTAGAAAGGCGACTCTACAAACTTGAATAAAATCTAACTCTCTAGCCACCAGTATCCATGTAGTCTATACAATGAATAGGAAAATAGAGTTTTTGCAAGAAAAATGATGGTTTTTATTGATTCCAAAGCAAAATCTTACATTGTATGTCTTCCACCTACCTGTAAGGTCTTATGAAGATCTTCCTTCAACTGGTCCAACCAAATTTCGAAGGTTGTGACTATTGGAGGGAACCATTCCAAACAAAAATCATTATTGTACTATAAACATTGCATTGTTGCTATTGTTATGCAACTTATTTTTCTTTTATGACTTTACCATGACTTCTAAAAGATTCTAACACCTCCTAAGACTTCTAACAAGACCCTAAGAGACTAGTAGACCCCTATGACCTCATGAAACAACTAGTTTATAGAAATACCAAAATTTGTTCAAGGGTTCACACAATAGGATCATAATGCAAGAAAGCCTAAAATAATACTAGAATCAAAGATTTAAAAAGCCTAGAAGACTTTAGACTACTTTGTTTGATGGGGTGTTCCTGCACCATGCTACCCAAGTTGTTTGAAAATCAAGTTCCCACTTGAGGCTAGCTGATCCAAAGTATAACCATGTTTGATGATGTCTTTCTCTATCATCTAAGTGGCATCAATGTTAGGAAGACCTTTCCACTTGACAAGGTACTGCAAATAAGTTTTGTGCCTTGTCTTCTTATAGATTTTAGTGTCAAGGATCTTCTCCAATTAAAGGGGTTGGCTTGGTGGGAGTTCCTACAACCAATCAGCATGTGACTCTTCCTCATCATTGGTACCTTCCATATCTATATTTCCCTTAAAAGGAGTTAGATCAGCAATGTTAAAAATAGGAGAAATGGAAAGGGATGGTGGGAGAGTGATTTCATAAGAATTTTCACCAAACTTGTGTAGTATTCTGCATGGCCCTATTTTCTTCATTTGAAGCTTGGTGTGCTGATCCTTAGGAAGCCTCTCCTTTCCTAGGTAAGCCCACACTTTGTCACTAACCTTAAAATGAACCTCCCTTCTCTTCTTATCTTCCATTGCCTTGTACTATTGTGCTAATTTCTCCAAACTATCCTTTACCTATTCCTGCACCTGCTTTATCATCTCTGCTAGTCCTTCCCCTTTAGCACTGATTTTAAAATCATTTGGAAGTTCCCTTAACTCCATAGGTCCCCTATGATGCATGCCATAGATTGTTTGGAAGGGTGTTTTACTTGTGGATTTGTTCAAGGAGTCATTGAAGTAAAATTCAGCTTGTGTTAACAAGAGATCCCAACTTTGAGTGTATTTTTTTGTCAAACACCTAAGGAGATTACCAAGAGATCTATTTATGACATCTATCTACCCATCCATTTGAGATGATAAGTAGAACTATATTGCAATTTTGTTCCCAAATTCTTATGCAATGTTCTCCAAAAATGACCTTGGAACTTGACATCCCTATCTGACATAATAGGCTCAAGAAACCCATGGATTCTAAAAATTTCCTTGAAGAATAATTGTGCAATATGTGATGCATCATGAGTACTCTTGTAGGGTATAAAGTGTGTCATTTTTCTAAAATAGGCCACAACTACAAAAATGTTATCATAGCCTTATTTTTTCCTTGGAAGTCCCATAACAAGGTCCATTGAGATAGCTTGCCATGGCCTAGAAGGTATAGGAAGAGGTTGGTAAAGACCTTGGTTAGTTGATGTTCCTTTGGCTTGTTGTCATATGACACAAGTTTCCACAAATTTTTTGACATCATTATGCATCTTTGGCCAATGGTAATACCTCCTAACTAGCTCTAATGTTTTATGTAGACCAAAATGGCCACTCATTCCCCCACAATGCTTTTCTTTAATAATGGTATCCATCATTGAACACCTAGGGATACATAACTGATGTCCCTTGAAAATTAACCCATCTTGAATGAGATATTTAGAGAAATCAGTGCTATACCTACCCACTAATGTAGTGCATACCTGATACATATTGCCAAAAATAGTATCATCTTTGTAAAGGTCCTTGAGAGTGCTTATCCCAATGCTTTGGAGTTGGATTTGCTGCACCAAAGTGATCCTCCTACTCAATGCATCAACCAACTTTTTGTCTTCACCCTTTTTATGTTTAATGCTAAAGGAATATACCTAAAATTGTTCCATCCATTTAATATTCCTGACATTCAACTTGTCTTGTGAGTTTAGGTAGCTTAATGCATGGTTATCAGTGAAAACTACAAATTCTTTAGGCAGGAGATAATGCCTCCATTTTCTAAGAGCTTGGACCATAGCATAAAGTTCTAAGTCATAAGTGGAATATTTCTTCTTGGCATCATTTAATTTTTTTGAGAAAAATGCAACTAGTTTTCCATCTTGACTCAGGACTACACTAATAGCCAGTTCCTAGCATTTGTTTCCACTGTGAAAACCTTGTTGAAATCAGGGAGGTTTAGTATAGGATATTGTGCAATTATAGATTTAAGGTATTCAAAGGCATCATTGGCTTGTTTTTTCCACACAAATTTAACATTTTTCCCTCCTTTAATGATATCCAAAATTGGAGCACACACATGGCTAGAATTCTTCACAAACTTCCTATAAAATGTGGCTAACCCATGGAAGCTTTTAACATCACTTTGTGTTTTAGGAGGAGGATAGTTAACTATTACTTCAACCTTTGAAGGATCCATTTTTAAAGTGCCTTGAGAGATCACAAATCCAAAGAAGGTAAGTTCCTTTTGCAAGAAGGTACACTTTTCAAGGTTGATAATTAGTTTATGTTCCTGCAACATTTTGAATACCATGCTCAAATGTTTAAGGTTCTCCTCTAAACTGCAACTAAATATTAGTATATCATCAAGATAGATAACTAAGAACTTTCCATTATAGTCTTGAAAAATTTCATTCATTAACCTCATGAAGGTTGAAGGTGTATTGCTTAATCCAAATGGCATAACAAGCCATTCATACAAACCCTCTATTGTTTTAAATGTTGTTTTCCATTCATCCCGTGGCTTTATCCTTATCTAATGATAACTTGATTTTAAATCATTTTTTGAGAAAAAGGAAGCACCCCCTTGTTGGTCAAGTAGATCCTCTATTCTTGGGATTGGAAACCTATATTTAATAGTGATCTTGTTGACTACCCTACTGTTAGTACAAAATCTCCATTTTCTATCCTTCTTTGGAACCAAAATAGTAGGCAGTATATAAGAACTCAAACTTTTTTTGTATCAAACCTTTTCCTAGAAATTCATTGACTTGTTTAGCAATCTCAGCATTTTGTGTAAGTTTCATTTTCTAAGGGGCCTTATTGGGCAAGGAAGCACTGGGTATAAAGTCTATTTGATGACTCACATCCCTAATGGGTGGCAAGGAAGAAGGTAAATCAGTTTCTACTACCTCATGGTACTCCTCAAGAAGTTTTTGCACCTCTTTGGGGATTGGCTTAACTTTATCAGACTTACTTCCTCCCTTGGCTTATGGATCAACACATACCCTTGATTTGATTCCTTAATGATTTCAAACATCTCCTTTTCATTTACAACAACAACTAAAGCCCCCTTTTCATGTTTTTGATTAGGCAAGGGTTTCAAAGTGTAATTTTTTATATCCCTAGTTATGGTGTAGGTATTCTTCCTACAACTATAAGTGGCATACATGTCATATTGCTAGTGTCTGCCAAGTAGCAGATGGAAAGCATCCATCTCCACTACATCACATAGGACAATATCCTTAAAGTCACCCAAGGAGAATTCTACCATGGTTTTTTTAGTCACAAGGATTTTTTGACCTTTAGTGAGCCATGAAACATGATAGGGGAAAGGATGAGGAGTCTTCACTAATTCTAACTTTTGCATCATTTCCTTAGAAACTAAATTTTTAGTGGAACTAGAATCTATTAATAGATTACATACCTTCCCTTGGCATTTGACTCTTATTCTAAAAAAATTCTTCCTTTGTGGAGGCTCTTGAGTATGTGGCACTTGCAAAAATTCTTGTCTCATCATCAATGTTATGCCTTCTTCTTCTTCTTTAAGGTCTCTTTCATCATAGACAAGTTGAGCTCTCCTTTCACCTTCATTTTTGTTTGCTTTCTTAGGGCATTTGTTGGAGTAGTGTCCTAATTGATTGAAGTTGTAACACTTTAGAGGCCTATCTGATCTTCCTCTACCCCTATCAAAGGATCTTCTGCCTCTTGCATATCCCCTTGAACTAGATTCTCCTTGTTCTTTAGTCTCTTGATCAGAGGACTTATCTGATTTATCTAATTTCCCTTTATTCCAAGATTTTGTTCTTGATCTATCATTCCTTCCCCTACCTCTTCTACCTTGTTCACTCCTCCTTTTGAACCTCACCTCTACCTTGGAAGCCAACATGAAACATTATTGGATAGTGGTTATGGTGGTTAGGCTCAATTCATCTTGAATTGACAATTTCAGCCCTTGCAAATACCTTGCAAGCTTCAAGTTCTCTGGTTCTACAATACTAGACTTCATCACAAGATTGTGGAATTCCTCAGTATATGTTGAGACATCCATAACTTTTTGTCTCAATCCCATCCTCCTTTTATGGAGTTGCACTTCATAATCTACAGGTACATAGGATTCTTGGAGCAAGGCCACCATTTTCTTCCATGTGGAGACCTGATTTTTATCTTTCTTTACCTTATCATCTTGGATAATGTTCCACCATACCAATGTAGACCCTCTTAGCCTTGACTTGTCTATCTTAACCCTCTAATTTTTAGAAATAGTTTCACAATCAAAGGAACTAGTTAGGGCATTCACCCAATCCATAGTAGCATCAGGATCCATCTTCCCATCATAAGTGGGAAAATCAGACTTAGCTTCCAAGGATCTCCTTTCCATGGACTTCAGAGTCTTCACAAGTAGTCTTTGATCTAGAGGGCATTCTTCTTCTTCCTCCAAAAAGGGTTCATCAGCACTCCCTTATTCAAGATCACCAGAGTTCTCACTACTCTTCCCAAGCTCTGCCTTAAGCCTGATTATCTCATCCCTCATCTACATTATCTTAGTATTTTTGAGATCATCCCTAATTATTTTCTCAATCTCCTTTATTTTTTCTCCCTCAAATACTTTACAATCTCAACATTTGTCATCCTTGATGACAATCCATCTCCTTCTTCTTTAGACATGATGAAAAACTTCAAGCCTTATAGATCTTAAGGCTCTAATACCAATTTATGTAGAGGCAAGGGTTAACAAGCATAATCCTAAGTTATGCTAACACCAATCCAACTGGGCTAAAAATTCACCCAAACTTCTACATCTTAATACAAGAATAACACTAATGGATCATTACTAATCCATTCAACTTCACACTTGGAAAACTTGACTCATTACCCATAAATGGTGGATTCACACATTTTAGATCTATAAACATGTCAAGGGGTTCAATACAACACCAATACATAGGAACCATGGCCTAACAACAATCCAAACACAACTTTCATTATCGTGTCCTAATAATGAAGCAACAAGCCTAGTAGCCCTTCCCAAAACTATTTGTGTCATAAGTATAAATTTCTCCAAATGACCCTAGGAAAAAAATCAGCATCCCTAACACCCTTTATTGAGTTTTTCATACTCCCAAAAAGATAAGTTTTGAAGTTACTTTTTGACCTTCCAAAATAGCAATGCTTAACAGGCCTAATAGCCCCAATTAGGTCACTTTAACAAAGGAAGTACCAAACATTCAATGAAATGAACTAAATTGATACATGTGATAGTTAGGTTAGGATAAGGAAAGAGGGATTCAAGGGTTTCACCCACTGGCATAAACCCCAAGGCATGCAAATTAGCAAATCTCATAATGCAATAGAGTTGTCACATGAGGATGTCAACTCATTCTTGCATGTACAGTATGGCCACCATTTGCTCATGTCTTGAAACCTCCAAAATCCTATAGTACACTTGACAACCTCCCATTCCACTAAAAATCATATTATTTTTCCATTGGTGGAAATGGGAGAAATTGCCATTTTCCTTCAAAACCTTAGGTAGTTAGGGTTTGTGAGTAGTTTTCACAAAATCTCTTATATCTCCAATCTCCATGTGATTCAAGAGCTTAGAGTAGGATCATTAGAAAGGTGACTTTGCAAGCTTGAATAAAATTTGACTCTCCAGCCACCACTATCCATACTATTGTACAATGAACAAAAAAATAGTGTATTTATAGGAAAAATGATGGTTTTTATTGATTCCAAAGAAAAATCTTACATTGTATATCTTCCACCCACCTATAAGGGCTTATGAAGACCTTCCTCCAACTGGTCAAACTAAATTTTGAAGGTTGTGACAATTGCAAGGAACCATTACAAACAAAAATCATTATTGTAGTATAAATGTTGCATTATTGCTATTGTTATGCAACTTATTTTTCTTTTATGACTTTACCATGACTTCTAAAAGATTCTAACATCTCCTAAGACTTCTAACAAGATCCTTGGAGACTACTAGACCCTTGTGACCCCATGAAACAACTAGTTTATAAAAATACAAAATATTGTTCAAGGGTTCACACAATAGGATCATAATGCAAGAAAAACTAAAAATATGCTAGAATCAAATATTCAAAAGGTCTAGAAGACTTTACACTACTTTATTTGATGAGATGATCCTGCACCAAGATGCAAAACAAGTACCCTCACCTGTACAGATAAAATATGCTCAAGTTTCACTCGCTACCTATCCATCAAAAAGACTCAAACTCACATCCTAGTAGTAGACATCCCTGCAAGCTATGGAATGCTCCTAAGAATAATTCTTTCTAAAGACATGAGGGGAGAGATAAAAATAGATTTTTATTTTACTACCATTCAAGTTGGAGATAAAAAGGAGAAGCTAGAACTAAAAGAAAAGGAAAAGCTTACTATCTTGAAATTAGATGATCCTTAGTCTCAAATCCTATATCATGAAATGTAGTTTGGTAATTACATGTTATTCTCTGATGCTCCTAATATTCAAGAAGAATCAAGAAAACTAAAGGTAATTAGTTGTGGAGTTTATAATTTGGTGGAAGTTGTGATAATGTTAGTTCAAGTGCAAGAATAGTGCTGATATCACCTAGTAGAGAAATGACTTGTTTGGCATACAAGTTGGATTTTAAGAATGCTAATAATACTACATAGTAAGAAGCCATTCTTCTTGGTATAATGGAAGCAAAAAAAAGAAGAGGTCAAGTCACTCAAAGCTCAAGGAGATGTAGAATTGGTGGTAAGACAAGTCAGAAATCAATATGCAGTAAAGAACTCAAGATTGAGAAATTATCACAATAGAGTGTGGGACAAAATTGAGAGTTTGGATGCTTTCTCAATTATATCAGTCCTAAGGGAATTTAATTCAAGAACTAATTTTTTGACATTCTCTGCATCATTACTTTGATCATAACTTGATTTTAAGGATCAAATCTACAAAGTAGAAGTTCTTTTTAGACCAAGTGTTCCTTATAATGAAGAGTCTTCACAGGTGTTTGAGGATGAAAAAAACATACAATAATTCATTGAAGGAGAAGAAACTTTTGCATACTTGTATTTGAAAGGAAACACTAATTCAAGTGGTGATCTAGTGACAGATGATAAAAAGAAAATAGAGATTGATAGAGTTCAATTGAAAGGTAATAAGATTCCACCTCATTTAATTTCTCTAGAAAGGATTTCTAATAAGACAAGTTAGAAATCAATATGTAGTAAAGAACTCAAGATTGAGGAATTACCATAATAGAGTGGGGGATGAAATTGAGAGTTTGGATGCTTTCTCAATTGTATCAGTACTAAGGGAATTTAATTCAAGAACCAATTCTTTGATAGCCTTTGCATCATTACTTTAACCACACCCTAATTTTAAGGATCAAATCTACAAAGTAGAATTTCTTTTCAAACCAAATTTTCCTGATAATGAAGAATCTTAGCAGGTGTTTAAGGATGAAAAACACAAAATAATTCATTGAATGGGAAGAACCTTTTGTAAACATGTGTTTTGAAGGAAGCACTAATTCAAGTGGTGATCCAGTGATAGATGATAAAAAGAAAATAGAGCTTGATATGATTCAATTGAAAGGTAATAAGATTCCACCTCATTTAATTTCTCTAGAAAGGATTTTTGATAGACATGATGCATATATTAAGAGAGAAAGAGATAAAATAGGAAAAGGCTATGGTGACTATGATGGAATCAATATAAGGACAAAAATCATTCCTAAAATACTAAATATAGGAAAGTGTTGCACACAAGAAGAGAGGATAGAAATTTAGAAATTATTCATTGAATTGAAAGATTTATTTTCTTGGAGCTATGAAGACCTTAAAAAATCATGGGTGGGAAATTCAAACATGAAATCCCTCTTAAATTAGAAGCAACACCATTAAAACATAAAAAAGAAATTATAATCCTATAGTTGACGAGGAAATCTTCAAGGAGATTGATAAAATGTTGTAGGCTAGGATTATATACCCTATTCCTCACTCTACTTGGGTTGCTAATGTTGTGCCAGTTAGGAAGAAGAATGGAGAGATTTAGATTTTATAAATCAAAATCAAGCCTCACTCAAAGATAATTTTTCTCTTCCTAATATTGACCATGTATTACAAACTATTTTTGGATCTGAAATGATGTCCGTGTTAGATGGGTTTTTAGAATATAATTAGATTCAACTAGATGAAGCATATGAATTCAAAATTGCATTTACCACACCATGGGGTCCTTTTTCCTACAATAGAATGCCTTTGGGCTTTGTCAATGCAAGTGTTACCTTTCAATGTGGCATGAATTTATATTTTGGTGACTTGAAAGATAGAATCATTGTCATATACCTTAATGATTTGATAGTCTTTTCTAAGAATAGAAAATATCATATCAAAGATCTAGAAAGTGTGCTATAAATATGTAGAGATCATAGTGTTCCACAAAATCTAAAGGTATCAGTATTTTGTGTGACAGAAGCCAAACTGCTTGGTCATATTGTATCTCAAGAAGGAGTGAAGATTGATCAAGATAAAGTTAAATCCATTCAGCAATTAAGTATTCCCTTGAACAAAACTGGAGTGAAATCCTTCTTTATCCAAGTTAACTCCTAAGGAGATTTTGTTCCAATTACAAATAGGGAAGGTGAAATTTTGAGAGGGGGGATGGGGTTGAATCAGTAGTTCAAACTTCTAAAACTTTCACCATTCATTCATTATATGCATTAACATACTGAAATAACTATAAAACATATGCATCAATCATGTAAACATGTAATCAAACACATACATAACACTAGATATGATTATCCAAAAACCCTCCAAGTGAGAAGGTAAAATTGGGGTGGGGCTGACACCAACAAATCTTCACAACTGCAACAATAAGGTGTAGCCAATTAAGGTTACAATGGTTTGACCATGAATCATGGTCTACCCATTTAAATGCTTACAAAGACTATTAAAGGATTTAATATAGCTCGTTAGGACTATCTGTTAAGAGATTTAACTGAAATCACCTCTTAGAATGTCTGAGCATAGATAGTATGATTGGTACTTGGTTACCTAATAACAAAGCACCTTTGCACAATATGTGATTGATCCTTCACGATCTGATGTGTTAATGTTGTATCCTTCTCTATCCTCTTTTCTTCTCTATCTAATTCAAAAATACACTCTTACTTCTAAGTTACCGTGGATGTCTGCAAACTATCTTTTTTGCTCCTCCAATTCTATCTTTCAACCCTTGTTACTCCATTAAAAAGTTTAGGGCTTCATCCTTCTTAAGAAGACTCTGGTGGCTTAGGATTAGGTATAAATCTACAGCTGAGATTCATCCATATTCTCATTTAAACCTTCCTAATTTTTGATTGGTTGCATGCAATCACATAGGGAATCTAAATATAGATTCTTCCTTATCTCCAAAAGATTGAGATCTATCCTTATGTTAAGTTTAAATTTTTTTTACATAGTTGTTTGTACAATTACAAACAAACATGTCTAAATTGTGTCACTCAGCATATGAAGTCACTAATGGTTGGCATGCATTGTATTTCTACTTTAGATTTGGAACTTGCATTACTTGGCATCCATTATTTACTTATCACTTGAATCACTTGGCATGGTCTATCTGCTTGGCACCTAAGTGACTCAACACTCATTACAACTCAGCATGGTCTCATATTTACATTTTGTGCTCAGCATGTATTACTAGTTTGGCATGAACTGAGTAAATGTCTTAAGTGTGTTGATACTTACTTGCCAAAACCAATCTGAGATCAATAATCTCCCCCTTTGACATGAGTGTAAAAAAAACTTAAATAAGCATAATCAATCTTAGTTTCCTCAAGCATAATATATCCATGACTAGGCTTAGATACAAAACTTCAAAATTTTAAAAATTCTGCAATAACCTATATACCTCAAAATTGATAACTCCCCCTAAGTTAATGTGTCTATTTTGTATTCAAAATTTGTGCTCCTCTCTAACTTCAATGCATTGTATATGATTCTTTTAAATCTAATATGCTCTATCACTTTCATCTGATTTGCTCTATCACTTTCATCTGATATGCTCTGTCATAGCTGATATCTGTGTCTGTTACTACCTTTTCTTTTCAAAAAATGAATTTCAAAAATGTATATCACCCCAATGATATAACTTAATTTCTAGGCTTCCCATTGTTATTTCTTCCTTTCTCTACTCCTCCTTTGTTCATACTCCCCTTACTTTATCTTTCTCTCCTTTTTATTCTCTCCTCCTTTCTTTATCTCTCCCCTTACTCTCCTTTATCTCTCCCCCTTTCTTGATGCTTATATCAAATGGGCTAGACACATATAGTATGTTTGTCCAAAAAAGATTTATGGAATTTCATTATGATTTTAAGAGCTCCATCCCATTTGTCACATGAGAAATCCAATGAATTGATCTAGATAGCAAGCTTGATAGCAAGGTGTACTAGACCATCTAGAGTAGAAAGATTGAGGTCTTTCTTCATTGGAGTCTCTACATAACCTAGTTCCTTGTGTATTATTTCCATGTATGGGGTGAAGGATGATTGGATACTTGTCAATTTGGCTCTAATGTTAGCCTCTTCTATTGTTAGCATGGATAATTGACTTTGTGATTGAAGCAATGTATGAAAATGCTTCTTACTTTGAGCTGGGTTTTGAGGTAGCAAGGTTCTGAGGTAGCTAGGTACCTGATATGTTTAGGCTTCTCTAGAGGCTTATAATATGATGTCTGGTCTCTTAGGTGAAAAGTGTAGGGTCACACAATTTGGTGTAAAATGAGAATATATTCTCAAGTAACTTCTTCACCACTTCAATCTTAGTTGCCAATGCAACTTGAGTTAGTGTTATCTAACCAGATATCTTTTCATTCACTTTTCCTTGAAACTTTCTCTCAGACCATTCTAAAATTTCTGCAGTAGTATTAGGGTCTTCATTACTGACCTTTTCCACTATATCTATGAGTTTCTTTATTAGTGGTTTGGTCTCTTTAGGAGTTGGTAGGATGAATGCATCTAAAAAGATATCCTTAATGTCTTAAAAAGCTTGCTTTTGCCTATGTTCTCTCCTAAGCATTTCCTGATGCTTCTTCTTCTCTAAGGCTTGTTGCAAAATGCCTATTTTCTCTATTATTATTGTGTCATAGTTATATTTAGGTATAACTATCTCTTCATCAAGAGTGATATCTCCATAATGAATTACCTTTTCAACTTTTGATGAGCTTGAGATGGTGTAGCTCTTGTGATCAATTTCTAAAGAAATTTTGTAGGTGGAGTGCTAGATGTTGGTGGAGTTACAATTGTTTGGATGGATTCTTGTTCCTTTACCTTAGGTGTTTGGTCATGTTCTTCAATCTTGTCCTAATCTATTACAATGACATGACTAGCACCTTGTTCTTGTGCTCCAAGTATAGATGAATCTATCTATCTTGCTTCCTGTAGTTCTCTAGTTGTAACTTTTTCTTCATCTATAGTCTGCCTCTGCTTAATTGTGTCAATTTTACCAAGTATATCAACCTTTTTAGATGTATCTACTATTATTTGAGTCAAAGGTTGTACATTTATAGCTATAGGGATGATAGAAGGTGGTTCTTGTAGATTCACCTTATCCCTTGTGACCTCAATTACTACCTTCTAAAGTTCTTCTACACTGACCAAAATTGGATTATTAAATAGCTTGGCTTGTAGTGTAGATTGGTCTAGAATCTTCTTCAAATTATCTGCAGTCAATGGATTGATGCTCTGAGTTGATGCATTAGAAACATCCTTGATATTTATGGTCTCTATAGTTACACTTTTTTCATGAGGGAGAATGACACTCGGCATTTGTGTGTCTTGCACACTCTATTCATCTTGTTGGTTTTCAGTTGTTGTCATGTCATCATCTTTCGTTTTAGTTTTCTCCTCAACTATATTTTCTTCTTCCTTGTTATCTTCCTTGTTGTCATCATCATTCTTACCCTAAAAGGGTTCTCCTTGTTTCACAATATTCAACCCATAAATAAGTTACCACATTTATGTTGAATTTTTGACCACATCTTCAACATTTTTTTGAAGAATGTTGAAGACTCTATATTTTGGTGTGAACCTTCCTCCATATTTCTTATTTGCCTTAGCAATCTGCCCTTTTGTTTTCTCTAGCATTACTTGGGCTAAAGTTGTTTCTCTAATTTGTTTTTCCAAATTTAAAGAGTAATGCCACTTTTTCTCAACAATATCATATAGACCTTTTGGTAAAGTATTGGTAAACTCAAGTGGAGTGTTCTTGAATATAGACATCATAGCATACAATGCATCTTCTACTAGATTCTTCTCTTCTTTAACAAGTTTCCCAAAATGGATATGCTTTAAACCAAATAAATCTACATTATTTTCACATTTTCACACAAATTTTAAAGATTAGAGAGTGGCTTGTGACTTATCATGTTGAATTAGCTTATATCATCTGATTCAATCCTTTCTTATTTTGATTCAAGCTGTCCAACATTTTTTCTTCTTCTTTTCTTTTGCACCTGGCCACCTTGCTCAGTTTTCTTGATTTTCTCCTTAGCCTTCTATGTTGTGGCTCGTGTGGTTTCTTTGGTGGTAGGTGCACTCAGCTTGGCTAGGCTTGGTTTAATAGTTTTCT
Organism: Cupressus sempervirens; assembly: GCA_028749045.1. Classification (NCBI taxonomy): domain Eukaryota; kingdom Viridiplantae; phylum Streptophyta; class Pinopsida; order Cupressales; family Cupressaceae; genus Cupressus; species Cupressus sempervirens. Next base: position 176,312,571 of record CM053793.1, read on the forward strand.
TTACCTTAGACATTGGTTGTGCCTTAGCCTTTCTCTTCTTTGGCTTAGCTTCAGTAGGTGCTTCCTTAAATTCTTCTCCCTTGGCACCTTTTGTTTGCTTGACTCCCTTATCCTCTCCCATGCCTTGAGTCAATGAAAGAGGTTCTCAAGTTTATTTTTGTTCTTCCTCTTCATTCTCTTCATCTTATTCATCTTCTTCCTCATCTGCACCTTCACCAAATTTAGCTTTAAGCTTTTTCACCAACCTATCCTTATTATTGAGTGTAGAGGTTGTCTTCAATTTTATTTCAACCTTTGATTTCATCACATCATAGATTCCAAAGATCTTTGCATTTTTGTCAACTTTGTCTACTAGGAGTGTTGTGATGGTTGATGAAGCTTCATCAATATTGATCTCATATCCTAAGGGTCTTAGCCATCTAACCCTTTGTGTGGCAGCTTGCACATATGTATAATCAATGTCAACAAGAAAACATCTGCCATTATAATATCTTTCAACTAAGGAAATCGGTATCCTAAGTCTCTACTTCATTTATTTCTTGAAGTCTTCAAAATAACTTGTCATCAATGTCTCAAAGTTTTCTCCCACTTGTTCAATGAACTCATTGACCTACACTGCAATTGACCTATTGTTCTTCCATCCTACAACACTAAAAGAAGGAAATGTATTTTGTATATAGAAGAATATGCAAACTATAATTGAACCAAATTCACATTGAGCACTCTTGGTCTTCCTAATTGCTCCAAGATTTTCCATTAATTATTGTAGTTGAAGCTTAGCTAGATCATAAGTATGATCTTTCTTCACAATTGTGTAGCCAACATCCATAGCAATATAGGTTACACTATTCAATCTACTAGATTGATAGAATTTATGAGAAACTACCCTCACAACAAAGTTTAGCAATGGATCAACAATAGTATCTATTGTCATGCCTCTTTTGTTCTATTTTACTCTAGTATGTTTCTCTATTACTTTCTTGGAATCACTCCTAAGAGTCTTGGGCCGATCTAGGGTTGGATAACCTGTAACCCTGTGAATTATTCTTTTAGTAATTTTAATTGGTCTACCCTCCAACCATAAAGAACCGTCATGTATTCTACTTAGAATAATTCTAATCCACTCAATTTTAAACACACTAGGAAAATCTAGGGCATACAGTAAACCCTTCTTCTCAGTGATTTTGTACTCTTCCTTTAGAACACCATTTTCACATAACCTATCATATGCTTCTCTGATGTCCATGTTTCCTATTCCTCCTATTTTTCAATTATAAAATTTCTTTACATCTTGTACCATAATAACTTTCAACAGGATCATTGACAAAGCACCAAAAGGATCTTATTTTTAGGCTATGTTAGGAATGGCCTTAAATATTGGTTGTTTTACTTCATTACTAACAAGTTGAACATTCAAAACCTCTTTCCCTTCTACATTTTTTGAGCTAGACATCATTCTTTCAAACTAGGGTTTACACATAAGTAAACTGTGTAGTTTGGCTTGTGATAAATATCTTGAAAATTTTGAAGAACTAGTGTGAGATCGTTGTCAAATTTTCCACAAATTCTTTGAACAAGTTTCTAAATCACCTTTCACTTTGCTTTCTCTTGGTCAAATTTGAGATAATTAATAATGAGAAAAAATTGATCAAATATCATTCAAAAAGCTTGCATTTAATACTTAGTGCCTGCACAACTATAAACTTGACATCAACCATTTTCATATTCATTTGACATCTATTGATATTTTCATCACTCGATAGCTACTATGAGTTTGGCATCAACTAACTAGTCTAGCAACTTAGCATCAACTAGCATTCCACTCAGCATACACAAGAAACATTCCATGCTTAGCAACAACATGAAATATTTAACTCGAATTTTAAACATCTTGCATCTTTATTCATGCTAAGGTAGTATTTTTAGTATTATCTCCTTTGGAACTAATGTATGATATAACACTTAAATATCAGTCCCACATGCCTCTTGTTTTCTTAGTTTGATGAGGTGTGACCATTGACCTATTAGGTGAATTGATGCCTTCTCCATTTGATGTGGTGTAACCATCTTTCCTTTTCCATGTCTTGTTCATCTCACCTCTGATATATTCAACATCTAGGTTGCATTTTTCTTTGTTGAATTCACAACTTTGTGCCTTTGGCATAGTTGGACAATGGTTACTGGTCTGAGCAATCTTCAAATATCCAATACATATAGTTTGACTTAACCATCTTTTTTAGTTGTCACTGAAGTGTTTCCTAATGCAATTCTTAGGACTATGTCCATATTCTTAACAATAATGGCAGCTATGTCTTGTGTTATAATTCCAATTATAAAAATTTCCATAACATTTTACCTTTGCTAACTTGTTTGATGATCACATGGATTTGTATCTGCATTCAAAGGCTCTATGTCCATACTTCTAATAGTTTTAGCAATATGCTTCAAATCTTGGTACATGCATATTCCTGGTTCTACATTCATGTGCCTAATGACCTTGCTTGTTTTACTTATAATAGTGAGTCATGTTCTTAGGCATGAAATTCTGGTTCATGAACTTTCTCTTGCACACATTAGAAATATGTCCTTGCTTACCACAAAAATGACAAGTAGATTTGGAGTTCTTACCTTTGATATTCTTTTCTTCAGCAACTTTGGATGATTCTCCTTCTTTAGTGCTTATGTAACCTAATCCTAATGTATTATTGTTGGATCTAGGGGATCTCAATAATTTTTCAAAGTACTTGATGGTTTCATTTGGCTTGTTGAGGCTTTCAACAATTTTTTTCTCTTTTTAGATCATTCTACAACTTCAATGTAGTTATCTCAATGTCTTTGATATTCCACTCATGATGAGCATTCATTATTTGGTTTAGAGCATCCAATTGCATGTTGGAGATCCTGCTTAACTCTGTTGAATTTTCTTCTAGTCCATTGGCTAGAATTCTTTTGTCTTCTTCAATCATGGCCTTGTCTTCCATGGCTTTCTTCTTTTGTTCAATTATTTCACATGGCATCATGGCTTGATATTCTTGCTCTAGCTTGAGATTTCTAATTTCATCAGCTTGTACTCTATTCTTTTCCATTGTATTGCATAAAATTCATTGGAGTCACCATTGGCAAATAACTTGGTAGTGTTGATTTCTCGGTATTGTGTGTTATTCTCTGCAATGGAAATTTCTTTCCTTCTCTTTAAGGATTTCCTTAATTCCTCTTTGGCTTCATCTAGTTGATTTAGAATGAGTTATATCTCAATTCCTTGATTCTCAATAATCTTTCCCAATTTGTAGACTTCCATTTCAAGATCTTTCACTCAAAGCTACAAATATTTTCCTTCTAAGAACATAGCTCTGATACCAATTGTTGGAATTAAAAATAGGGAAGGTTATCTTCTGAAAGGTGGGGGTGAATCAATAGTTCAAACTTCTAAAAATTTCACCATTCATTAATCACATGCATTAAGATAATGAAATAACAAGTAAAGAATATGCATCAATCATGTAAAAATGTAATCAAACACATGCACAACACTAGATATGATTATCCAAAAACCCTCCAAGTGAGAAGGTAAAACTAGGGTGGGGATGACCCACAAATCTTCAATATTGCAGAAATAAAGTGTAGCCAATTAAGGTTATAATGGTTTGACCATGAATCATGGGTTTACCCCATGAAAGGCCTACCCTATTAAAGGTTTATAAAGACTGTTAAGTACCACCTTGTTAGAGGATTTCAACACCCTATTAGAAGTGTGCTTGGTTAGAGTAATTTAACTTATAACTAAGCACCCTATTAAAAGACTTAATACAGTCTATCATGACTACTCTATTAAGAGATTTAAATGAAATTACCTATTAGAATATCTCAGCATAGATCCTACAATTGGAACTTGCTTGCATAATAATAGATCACCTTTGCACAATCTATGATTGATCCTTCATGATCTAATGTATCAATGTTGTATCCTTCTCTATCCTCTATTCTTCTCTAACTAATTCTACAATACACTCTTACTTCTAAGTTTTCTTGAATGCTCTACAAACTATCTTGTTTGCTCCTCCAATTATGTCATTCACCTCTTGTTGCTCCATTAAAAATTTTAGGGCTTCATTCTCCTTAAGAAGATTATGGTGGCTTAGGGTTAGGTACGAATCTATGACTAAGATTCATCCATATCATCACTTAAACCTTCCTATTTTCTAATTGGCTACGTGCAATTACATATGGAATCTACATATAGATTTTTCCTTATCTCCAAGATCAAGATCTATACTTAATTCAACTTGAAAATTTTTTACATAGTTGTTTGTGCAATTAAAAACAAATATGTCTAAACTATGTCACTCATTATATGAAGTCATTGATGCTCGGCATGCATTCTATTTCTACTTCTAACTTGGCACCTGCATTACTTAGCATCCATTATTTACTCAACACTTGAATCATTTGACATGGTCTATCTACTCGGCGTCTAAGTGACTCAACACTCATTGCAACTTGGCATGGTCTCATATTTACATTTTGTGCTCGGATTACTAGTTTGACATGAACTGAGTAAATGTCTTAAGTGTGTTGACACTCACTTGTCAAAACCAATCTGGGATCAATAGATTTGTGCCTAATTTCTTAGAGAGAGTTGAATATATAGTTGATATGATGAAAGGTAATAAGACTTTCAAATGGAGTGATATTGGAAAGAAGGCTTTTGAAGATATCAAAGGTGTCATTACTAAATCCCATATTCTTGTCCATCCTAACTACACTAAAGAATTCATTATATATTGTTATGCCTCATAACATACTATGCTAGTTATATTGATGCAAGAAAACAAAAAAAGAATACAAGCTCTAATTGCTATCATGAGCATACCTCTGAAGAATCAAGAATTGAAATACTCACAAATGGAAAAACATACATATACAATAGTGAGAGCTCTTAATAATATAGAGTTCTCATTGTTACATCCTCATTTGATGATATATGTTCTAGATCCTTTTGTAAAAATTATTTTGACCCTACAAGAGGTTAACTATAATAATAGTGTGTGGATAGAAAAGGTTCAAGAATATGATATAGAAATTAAGCCAAACAAAATTCTAAGAGGTAAAACACTCTATAAAGCTTTGGCAGAGGATCAATAATTCAAAGAAAAAGATACTCCAAAAGTTCATATGGTAAGTTTCAAGATCCCTGGTTCTCAAACATAGCTTATTTTTTGACATATGGTGAATGCCCTGATGGATTGACTACTAAGCAAAGAAGAGATCTAAAAAAAAAAGTTTTGAAGTATATGATGCATGATGATGTCTTGTACAAGAGAGCAATTGATGGAACATTTTTGAGATGTGTGGATAAGGAGTAGTAGGTAAATCTTTTAACATCTTTTCATAATGAAGCATGTAGAGGACATTTTTCTAGCATGGTTACTGCATTCAAAATCTTGAGATAATGTTATTATTGGCTTGGTATGTTCAAGGATGCATATAAGTGGGTTTCTAATTTTGATATATGCAAGATGTTTACAAGTAAACCTCACTAGCTACCTTACCTCTTAGGCCAATAGTGATTGAAGTTCCTTTTCATCAATGGGGTTTAGATTTTATAGGTCAAATAAATCCTCCTTCTAGTCAAGGACATTATTATATATTGGCTACAAAAAATTATTTCAATAAATGGGTAGAATCCAAGCCAATAAAAAAGACTTCATCAGAGGTGGTATGTGAATTTCTCAAAGAACATATACTGGTTAGATTTGGAGTTCTTATGAAGTTGATAATGGATAATACATCTTATTTTTATTCTTCATAAATTGTTGAATTTTGTTATTATAATGATATTCAAGTTGGGAATTCCTTTAATTATTTGCCTTAAGGAAATGGGCAAGCCGAATCCAGTAATAAGAATTTGATTAATATTATAAAGAAATTAGTCTCAGATAATCAAAAAAATTGGCTAAAGAAAATACATGATGCTTTATGGGATGATAGGACTACACCAAAAATAGCTATAGGTATTTCAGAATTTGAATTGGTATATGGAGTTGAAGCTAATCGTTCATTTCCTCTAGAACTTTTTGTATGTAAATTAAAGATTGTCATTAAAAAAGATGTTTTCAAAGATGGATTAGAAAAGACAATCATTTATCTCACAAGCTAAAAGAAGAAAGCGAATAAATGGTTGATAAAATCACTAAACAAAAATGAATAGTAAAGAAGTTGTTTGATAAAAGAGAAAGGCCTAAAAAATTCATAGAAGATGATCTCGTATTGCCATGGGATAAAAGACATGAAACAAGAGGTATGGATTCAAAGTTTCAGTCTTTGTGGAAAGGACCATTTCAAATCATACAAGAAACTAGAATAATTCTTTTGAATTGGCATATCCCATTGGAGAAACCCTACCATGTTCTTATAATGGATAGGATTTGAAGTTGTATGAAATGCAAGATTGAAAGTAGGTAACCCCTACAAATTACTTAGATAGGTGGGTTTTCCTTTCATGTAGTTTTCTTTAGTTTAGTTTCTTTCTTTCCTAGGTAGTTTGTTGCTCCTTTTCTAGTTTAGTTTGTCCTTTTTGTTTCCAAGTTATCACCTTTTGTGTGCAAGTAGAGATTACTAGAGTTATTTCAAGCATTATCAGGCTTAAATCCTCAAACAAAGCTAGTCATTTCCCAAGTTTTAGTTCATTTTTTTTCTCTAGGGTTTTGAGTTAATTCAAGTTTCAAAGTCTTGATTTTGAGTCTAGATTGACCATAGGATGGTCTATGTTATCATCATTCCTTTGAGCTAACTTGATGTAGGAAACCATATGAGAAATGTACCAATCTATTCGCTAGGTGATTAGGTTTTGGAAGGTTGGATATGTGTTCCTCTAATGAGAAGAAGGTTTGGATATCTTCATTCATCTTTCTCTATTCTTAATCATGTTGGAGATGAAGATTCATGATATATTTTAGTTTTTCATGAAAGACATTGTAGATGATCAAGATAGAATGTAGGAGAAGCAAATAAATCATTAGAAAAGGTGAAAGAACCTGGTCAAGGGTCTCTATCTAAAAGAAAGATACATTTAAAATAGATCATAGGTATATTTAGAGAAAATGGTAGTGGAGAACATCAAAGACTGAAGCTTAAAGATGATATATAGATTGTGAGAACTAGCCATAAACAATATCAATTCAATTTGATGCAATGTAAACACTGAAAGATGCAAAAATGGCAAAGACATGGTCAAAGGTGGTAGAAACTAAGTTGAAATTGAATTGATGGTGCAAAACACATCTAAAAATTCCATTTCATCAGGTTGAATAGTCAAGTCACCTTGGACATAAGACATTTTCCATTATTTACAAATCTTAAAATATCTACACTCGTCACTATGTCATTTTCCAAATTTGCATGAGGAATAATCATGGAGATAGCAATGAGTTGGCATTTTTCTATGGGATCCAATTGAAGGTAAGATCAACAAAAGAATTATCACCATAAATATATTTGAAATCAATAATCATCATATCATCATAGGCAAGTTAAAGTAAATCAAGGTTAAGGTCACAATAAGGCCAAAACAATGGACTTGCATAGTCACAAGGATTCAAAGGTAACCTCTAGCTAAGGTAGTGACATGGGAAAAAGTCTTGATTGTATAGTTGTAGGTGATTGAAGTTGATCACAAGTCAAAGATGCAAAGCCACAAGAATCATCCATTGCATAGTTGTAGGTTAGAGATGGCAGTTAAATTTTAACATTGCAAAATCACAATCATAGCTAATAAATCATTGTCACCAAGTCACTATTGTTAATAAAATAAAAACATTATTTAGATATGACTGAGATAAAAAAGGTTAAAGTAAAATCAATCATCACATAGTCATGGGTCAAAAAAAGAAGTTAATTTTAATGTTGAAAAATCATGATCATGGTTAATGAATAGTTGTTGTCCAATCACTACAGTTAATGAAATAAAGGCATGCTAAGTTGTGACCCAGCAAAAAGGGACCCACAGAGGAGCAAGTAAGGAATAAAACAAAGAAGGTTTATTAGGATTTAGTCTAGACCATTGATCTTAAATCAATGATGGTAATTCAAAAATGTTGTAACCGTTGGAATATAAGTTGTATGGACTTGGCACCAAATAGTGGAATACTAAGAGAATGCTGATTTCTACAAGATTTTTGAGATTGTGTGAAGTTGAACAGTCATTATGTGTTTTCAAAAATATCATTGATTCATAATCATCAATATAAAAGATGCCACATGTTAATATCATCGGATAATTTCATACTTTTCTCATTTTCTCTTCTATTTTATGACTATTTCTTTGTCAAGAACTTAAAGATAAGAGAAAAATATAAATGTATTTTCTTCTAATAATACAAGGGTTAGTAAACTTGATGTTGAATCATTTTGAAATTCCATTTACCCTATTTTCTTGTCATATTTTGTTTCCCATTGTTAGATTAGTTTTACATTGAGAGTTGGAGGACAATGATATATGATCTTGTGATAATCAGGTGGATTCCATTTCACTTTGATGTTTGTAGTATAGGTAATTCTATTTACTTTCTTCATGTATGATTCTGCTTCATCTCTTGATGGTTTTATAAGATGTCAAATAACTTCATTCGAAATTGAAGGATAGATGTGTATGAATCTATTAGTAACTTGTTGAATTTGATTTCATTCAATTCTAGTAGTTAAAGAAATCCTATTTTCCCTCATGTGTATTTCCTCTTCAATTCCTCTTTACATTTAGATAAGTCAAATCTACATATAGAATAAGAGTAAGAGTTAGAAACCTCAAGATTAGCTACTAAAGTCATTCCATTAAGTGTGATAGTTTATTCAAATCAATCTTGTCTAAATTTTTTGTGTTTATAAGCAATTTGGTTATCCTTTACTACTCTCAAGTTAAGAGCTTGATTCTATCAAAGCTTCTAGTCTAATAAATACATATTCATTACACATCATTAAAAGTCTTAATAGAGTTGTACCTTGTAATTCAGAGGGCAATGATAGAACACATACATTATTGGTAACATCATTTTGTATCTCCAAAACATTGGGTAACAAAGAGTCAAGATTATAAAATCTAATAGGAGAACAAGCTATCAACCAACACATGTCAAAATTCTTAATACTCAAAAATATATGTTAAAACTCCCCCTATCAATATACTTGGATCTGTAGCTCAGTTTTGACAATAGTGTTGATACTTGGCTAATACTGGCTCTATTTTTTATTTTTGAAATTTTATTTTGTAGCTTTGTTGTACATATATTTCACCTTATGTATGATAAAAACTATTTCCCTCTTTTTTTACATAGGTTCCAAAAATGCATATTTACAAGGTAACACCAAAATGTGAAAGGAAATTGCTATGTACCTTCAAAATTATAGACTTTTTTTTTCCTCAATTATCTTGCAAAACTTTAGAGGTGTGTAAAGTTATTTGTAGTTCCACTGATAATTCCATCATATGATCAACAATTGGAAAGTCATGGATTAATGTTTTAGCATGAGTAGTGTGTTTCTACATTATATCCATGTTGGGAATTATCAAACTATGTATATCTACCAGTGTAGCCTAGATTTTGGCTTCTTCTCTCAACAACTCTCCATACAAGTTTGTGAAATACCTAATCTTTATAAAATGTGTTAAACTAGTGTTAGGGTTAAGCGACAACTAATGTGCACTTGCCTTCATATCAATATCTATTTTTGACAACTTGTCCTTTATTTCCTTGGTGAATTTTTTTGGTATCATTTAACTTTACAAATAAAGAGAACATTATTTATAGAACTTTCAGAAGTAACAAGAATAGTGGACAATTCCACTTGATCAATGGCAATTTTATGTGCCACAATTTTCTAAAACCTTGTTCTCAAATTTCCATTTTTCCATTTGTAGTATTTTTTCTTGTCCACTCAGATCTTCATTAAACTTGTGAAATATGTCAACAAGTTCATCCAATATAGATTTATTTTCATCAATCTCTATACTAAGTGCATCAAAAAAATACCCTTTCTATCTTCTAGCACTTGATTCTTTTTCTTCCCTTTTCCCCTCAACTTTATTTTTATTGCCTTTTTCTTCCAAAGCTCTCCAAGGGTGTCCATGTGATTAGGAGTAAGATTGGAATCATCCCAATCTAGAATTACTATATCCTAATCTAGGTAAATTTCATCAATGGAGGCTTCTATATCTTTTCCATTTTCCTTTGTAATAGTAGAAGGAATAATTTACTTTCCCTTACTCAAATCCTCAATGCTTGGTTGAGGCTTAACCCTAATTGTCAGTGTACTTACTATTGAAACACTAGTAGTAGGAACAATATTACTAATTGGATAAATAACAATAATAGTAGGAATACTTACAATACCTTATTGAGACTATGTCTAGCTTGATGCTATGAGGAATAGAGCTTGCTTCTCAGTAGATGTAGTGGTGGAAATAGTACTCATTATTGTGCTTGATAAGATAGCTCCAAAAATTAGTTGAGTTCTTAGTGGAACAATGTTTAACTCAATTGGATGTGACTTAGTGGTAGCCTTCTCTGAAATTGATATAACTAATGTTTTTCTCAAAAAATTAGGGATGGAGGTTTTACCTCTACTACAATCTTCTCAATATTTGAATCTTGAATATCTTGAATCTCAGGTAAGATCTTCACTGACTTCATGATATCCAAGTCCTCTTCATCATATTTATCATTTTCATTTTCATCTTCTTTCTCATCTTCCTTCTCATCATATATTTTCACCACTTCTTTTGAAGGACTTATCTCATGCAATCCATAAATGTTCTTCCATTTTTTTGTAGTGGATTGTATAATAAATTCAATATCATTTGATAAAATTAGGAATGCATTGAACTTTGGAGTAACCTTTTGTTCATGCTTGGTCAATGCTTCCTTTACTTCCTTATCTATTAGGTCTGGCATATCTTACTTAAGGTTTTTTCCATGATATCTTTGACAACATTTACTACATTTTCCCATCTAGATACAACTACCTTAAGTATTTTATCTAGAACTTGAGAAGTTAATTCATTCAAATAGTGTTTTTGATTAACTATTTTTTTCACTAAGGCATATTCTATATGTATTTTGTCTTCCTTACTTCTTGTTTCATACTTAAGATATTTGAAGTATGTCATACCTCCACCTTTTGAGATGTTCTCAACCTTTCTTCAAGGGTAGGGGAAACCCTTTTGAATGTTGTCTACTACTCTTCCTGTTCATCCTCTTCTTCATCCTAAATTTTTAGTTTATTCCTTGAATTGGAGGGTCTCCTTGTGAAGAAGATAGGTGAGGACTTTAAAAGTTTATTTATTATTACTTTCCCTGTATTCTTGGGAGGTTCTTTAGTTTCTTCCTCTTCTTCTTCTTCTTTTTCTTTGAAATCAACACCCTTACCTTTTGTGAGTAGAAGAGGGGAATCAAATTTATTGCTTTCCTTTTGGATCTTCTCAACTTTCTTCCTTCCTATATTCATGGCTTGAGGAATTTTGATTTCTAGATAAATCCTAGTTTTTGCCTCTTCATATGTACAAAAATACGGTGCTTTAGGATCCATAGTTTTATTGACAAGATCCTCAATGATATATCTAGTTTCATCAATGTGCCTAAGTGTCTAAATGCCACTCTTGGCCTAAGTACCTAAATGTGCACCTTGTCATAGTCCACAAGAAAACACATCTCTTCTTCATAGTTATCAACTAACTATTTAGGAATTCCAAACCTACTCTACATTCTCTCCTTGAATATTTTAAAATATTCATCCATGATGCCCTTAAAATAATATCCCATATCAGTAATAAACTCATTGATCTAGTATACAATAGGTATATTAGGTTCTTGCATACTACAACTCCCTTGGAAGGAAAGAATTTCTTAACATAAAAGAATAGGCATGTCAAGAGTGAGAAAAACTTACATAGATTTTTTTTGGATGCTTGAATGCTCTCCATAATCTTGCTTAATTGGTTTAGCTACAACTCTTCAAGGTCCATAGATTGATTGTTCTTGACCACCTTGTATGCTAAGTCTACAGTTTCACATGGGATGTTGTTTAGTCAAATGGAATTGTAAATCTTATGCATAATTACATGTGTTCCAAACTTAACCTCCATGTCTATAACACCATTAAGCTTCATTCCACTATCATACCACTCTACAAGAGTCTTCTTTGCTAGTTCTACCTGAACAAGGATTTTCCTTGTTTTTTCTTTGCTGAGCATAGATAACCCAATAACCCTATGAATCATTTTCTTCATTACCTGAATAGGTTGGTCAAGCCAAAATTTCATGACATGAACATGAATCAGGATAAACCTAATCCACTTAATTTGTAAATCCCTTAACATATGTCAAATTTGAGTTAAACCCTTTGTTTAAAGATGTTTATGGTTAGGTTTTAAGTTTACATCCACACATAATGCCTCAAATGCTTGATTTATCTCTAGGGTTCCTAATTCTTGAATTGAATAGTATTAAAATGACCTATTTTCATTAACCAAGAGTAATTTAGGTGGTATTTGAGAATCCACTCTAACTAGGTCTAGTTCCTTTGTGATTATAGAACAATGCTTGAACATCATAGTTTCATGTTGAACACCTCTAACCAACATCATGGATCCCTTCTTCACTTTGATGTTGGAAAAAGATGCCATAACACTAACTGATAGATCAACTTTGAAATAAATCACTCTGAATTGCTTAGGGGCTCAAGAATTTCTCTGATCTATTTGCTCTGGAATTTGTGGTAAAAAGTAAAACCTTTGATTCTTCTCTTTTAACCAAAATTTTCCTTTGAATTTCCATTAATGCACCATATGTCAAATAGCTTGGTGATAGCCTATTCAACTCAAAAGGAATAAGATGATTGGCTAATTTATCAACTTAGCAAATACCTTCAATCATCAACTCGATAACTGCACACTCAGTTAGGACTTGAACTTAGTATATGCCATCAACAGTTGGTTAGAACTCTAAAATCATCATCTACATCCAAGCTTAGTTAGGCCTTGCAACCCAACCATGCTTGATAATTAAGCTATTGCAACCTGACCTTGCTCGATAAGGTCTTGAGACATCACTTCAACTATCATCCAAATCAATGATCCCAATGCATCTATAATGTTGATTTGGATCTTCTTGCTTGTTTATTAGAACTGATATCAAATGTATCCTTTGAATCATAGTTCCAGTGATCTCCATGGATAACTAGTCTGAAATGGTTGATTCACCCAACTCATTGACTTGGGTGTCAACACTTTCATGACTTTGACTAGCATTCTCTAGAGATGTCTTTATCCATTGTTCACTCATTTGGCTTCTGATATTGTCAAATTTTTCTTTCTTCTCATCTTCAACTGCAACTCAATTCATAGAGTTCTTCACTAGATGTCCAAGTTCCTTGCATAAAAAACATGTCCTTGTAGGGTCTCTTTTCCTTATGTGAATATTTATGCTATTTTGTCCAACATGTCCATGCTCACCACACAAGTAACATCTACACCATGTATTATAATCCCAACCAAAGATAGCTTTTACAATTTGTTATGTTGGGTTCTATTTATTGGTCTTGCATTCTAAAGATGTGTGCCCTTATTTGTTGCAATTGAAATATTTTCCTTCAAACTTGGTTTTCTCTATGCATTCACTTTCTCTATGTCCTTTCCTATTATAATTGTAACAATTGCCACTAAATTTTAATTTACCATTTCTCCAACACTTATTTTATGTATGCCCTATCTTTCCACAATGATTATAAGTGGTTCTTTTTTTCTTTCAAGCTCCTCATTGAGATGGTTCTCCTTCATTTTTTTAGCCTAAGCTATCTTTTCCTTTGTATCTGATTTGAGTTTTCTTATCCAATTGATTCCTTTTTTCTTGAGATTTCATCATCCTTTGATTGGTTTTCCTTTCTATCCTGAGATCATTCTACAAACTTGCATTTTCTGACCTCAAGTTGATAAGCTCTTGATTTGCACAATTGAGTTGACTTAACAAATATTCTTGTTGAAGACATAGTTGTTGACTTTCATTATCTTTTTATTATATCCCATCAATTACCAATATTTTCTCTTCTTTAGTCTTTTCCTTTTGTTCCATGTCTTCACATATTCTAATTGACTAAATTTCTTGTTCTCTTTTCATCTTTTCGATTTCTTCATGAAGAGTAAGACTCTTTTCAATTATATCTTTGATTGCTGCATCAACTTCATCTAAACTTTTATCTTGGTAAATATCTTCAATTATTTCTTCAATATAGATATTTTCATTCATTTGTGTTCCTAGATCTTTCCTTCTTTTCTAGGATTGATAGAGTTTCTCCTTCATTTTCCTAAATTTTTCCATGGCCATCTACAAATCTAACTTTTCATTTTCAATGGCTTTCTCTAGTCTATACACTTCCATTACCTCTAGTCTTTTCTTAAGCTACTAAACTTCTTATGTGAGAACCAATTCTCTGATACCAATTGTTGGAAATGTATGGTGGGCCAGGTGATTGAGGGGGGGGGGGGGTGTTGAATTAGGAACCAATAAAACTTTAACTTTAATCCACAATCATTCCATCATAAGCTATTCTGATCTAATTGCATGCATGAAAAACTAAAAGTAATAAAACATTCGTAACACTAGACACAATATTTGGTAACCCAGAAAACTCACAAATAGAAAGTAAAATTGGGGTGGGGATGATACCCACAAGATTTTCTATTGTAGTATAAAGTTGGCCTATTGTGTAATTCCCCACTTAGAAATCCTTGGAACAAGGATGAAATACAAGCCAAGATTATTATTTTTTACAAGTATAAGTGCACATGACAACATCATACACAAATCACATAGATCACAACAAAAGACTTAACCATCATCCCAACAACCAACAAATCTCCAAATGCCACTACCTAAATTGATACACTCACAATAGGAAATAGAAATCCAAAATGATAATAATACTAAGAATAAAAAATCTATCAAGGCATGGAAAATTAAGTAAACCCAAACAGTACTAGAATAACCAAAAATAAATTCCCAAAAACTAGCGGAGATGCCACCTACTTTTTGCATGAGGACCACAGTCTGACATATTTTTCATGTAAATGTGTAGCATGCCATGCACAGAAATACCTTCCATGTGAGGATGTGAAACACATGGCATGAGACAGTGCTTGGTCAAATAGCCAAAACATCCAGTACCAGTGTTGGCAAGAAAGTGCCAAATGCGATGCAAAGAAACCCAACACCCCACATGAGATCTTACATTTTTGCATGAGAAAGTACAACTTCATGCGAGATCTCAAGATAGCAAGCCAAAAACCAAAAAGGTAAAAAGCTAAGTAATGAAGTTCCTCTATACTGTGGATTGCCATATCAACATTTTGAAGCATAAACACTTGAACACAATACTAAAAGATAGAAAAAAGCATCTAACCATCTAACAAGTAGTGAAGGGAAAGTACTAAAGGAAACATTGCAATGCATTAAAACAACATCATAATAAATTGAAATAACATTGCAATAAAAAAAAAACCAAACTAAGTACGTGGTTCCTCCCAACCATAATAGTATTATAAGACCATCATGGGCCCTAGCCATCCCACATGTGTAGCATCCCAGGCTACATATTAGATCACTAGGTACTATTGTATAAGGATGCCACTACTAAAATGTGCTACAACATAAGCATAAGAAAATCTAACATGCTAGTCATAAAGCATAGGATAATCCTACCAACACAGATAACATCATCTATCATATGTTAATCATCATAATAATGAAATGCGTCAATAACTAACATCATCTAAACATGACATACAAGCATCCTAATGAAAGCATAAATCACAAGAAGCATACTCTAGAACCTGAAGCACCATGTGAAAACATCTAGTAATGGTCATATTGGGATAGTAGATCATCTTTGTATACTGGTCCCTAGTAGTGGTATAGTAAGTTACAAATCCAACCATGTGGAACCTGTAGGCCCACTTCCATTGTACTGATGGAGATAATGATCCAACCACAAACACCCACAAAGAAAATGTCCATGGCTAACACACACACTAGACAATGTGATGACTAAAACCAAGAACATAAACAATGCATAAACTATAGGTCCTGGTCAAACACTCAATGTGCTACTAAGTAGGGGATGACATCATGGAGAGTTTCTTGGCATCGACAAGCCCAAGCTAGTATTGGCAGCTAAACTCCCAAATGAGAAACACACACTCTAGGTGGTAGCTCTTCCCAATGAAAAGTGTACAAGACCAACCTTTTAATTGTCTTATATTTATTATTACCCACTATTTTAATTTAGTTATCACTTATATAAAACTATTCTTCTAGCCAATAAAAAATAGTCATTAGGTTACAGGATAGAAGCCCCTCCATGTGCTACCCTACCCTACCCATGCTCATCCAACAATGAGTGCCTATATGCATGCAAATTCCAAACCTAACCCCAATGATCATAACTTATGGAAGTACCATGGAAGATCAGGCCTCACAAGTCACCCAAGAAATGTATGTGCATGTACTTGTGTGTGGCACACCACCATCATGAAGATCATAACACAAGGACTAGATGAGAACACAATAAAAAATACACTCCACTGAAAATAGACTCAATAAGAAAGATGCAACATGCATCCCAATACAACATAAAAATACAAGAAAGGTTTGACTGAAATCCAAATGGATAATCTAGATCCACAACCAAACTCATGCCAAGGAAACCGGAGCAAATAGGGTGGCATGCAAAATGAGGTTAAAACCCCAAAAACTAGAAAAAATTGAAATTAAAATGCATTTGGCATTTGGGTACAAAAACCCTAAAAATTTAAGAATATTTGAGTTTAAACACCATATGCAAAAATGGCCAATATAATAGCATAAACCCCCAAACCCCATCCCAAAAATAGGGGAAAATGTCCATATCCTACCAACTGGACAGAACTAGCAAATAGAAATGGAGGAGAACACTAGTTCTCAACCTCCTAAAAAACTACTACTAGAAACTAAACCTGAAACAAAGCACAAACAAGAAAACAAGAAGGCCCTACATGATAGCAAAAAGGGAAAAAAATGAATACAACATAGTAAAATAAAACACCCACTGAAATTGCCCAAAATCATGACAAAGCAAGGTCTCCCCAAGCCAGATCCAATGGGACTGATCTCGCAAAAATACCACACTCACAACTCTTAGAAAGAGCAAAAAACCTATCCTTCAAGAAGATGATTTTAGAAAATCTCTCAAATTTTCTAAATTTCAAAATAGAAAAGTGAGGAATT
This sequence comes from Cupressus sempervirens, assembly GCA_028749045.1. Taxonomy (NCBI): domain Eukaryota; kingdom Viridiplantae; phylum Streptophyta; class Pinopsida; order Cupressales; family Cupressaceae; genus Cupressus; species Cupressus sempervirens. Next base: position 176,329,877 of record CM053793.1, read on the forward strand.
CAATTCCTCTTTCCAAACTTATTCACTTTTCAAGTGATTAGTCAATTAGGGAAAATAGCCAATTGGACTAGCTAGACTCTAAATTAACCCAAATGAAAACAAGTTATTCCTCATAATGGGAATTCACCTAAGGAAAAGCTATCAGAAGTTAAATTTGAGAAGGATTAAAACCTAAAAATCCAAAATTACAAAAAATAACTTGACAACTTTTGTGACCATGAAAACCTCTAAATGCACAAATATGCTCACTAGTCTAATCACATAATGCAGATGAGTTCGGATTTAATAATCACTAAAATGTTTAACCTAAAAAATAAAATAAGGATATGTCAACCATGCAGGGATGACATTGGTAAAATATGAATAGCTAAATAACTAACTCCATGCGCCACTACTAGGGATATAAATCTTGCACACTAAAACACATGATCAAGTGCAATTGCATAATGATATTATAGCCAATACAATAATGCATTAAATACCTAATTAATCCAATTACATCACTCATGTCCACATAAAGCATAAAGAGACAAGAATGAAGTATATAACCATAGTGTAACATCCATCACATAATATAATCAAAAAATGTCCAAATACCAGATAATCAAATATTATCATAGATCTACTATCATCTCAAAATGCCATCAACATGCAAATATGATAAATTGAATAACATAGTAGTATAGCATCTATGATATTGAGTCAAAGTATAACATTCAACCTTCAGGTCATCTCAAAGTACATATAATAAGAGTATCAAATATCTCTCAAATCAAAATAATCAAGGTATAGACTGCAAACATGAGGGCACTACATCCTATCCCACTAGCATAGGCTTACTCCTAGAAGTCAGCAAAAAGATAGGGTTAGAATCCCCTTAATCGTGTAGCATCCTCCCAAGTCATAGAGGTCTCATCGCTCGGGTCCCATTGGACCCTTATTTGCTTGATTTCCTAACCTCTCAAGGTCAAACTACGTTGTTGTAGGATATGAATGAGCTCCAAAGTAAGTTGCCCATCTGCTACCTGCAAAGCATCCCAATCAAGAACATGGGTCACATCTGGAATATACTGCCTCAAAATAGAATCATGAAAAACATTGCAAATGTGTGATAGGCTAAGTGGAAATGCTAATCCATAAGAAATGGGACCAATCCTCTCAAGGATCTCAAACGGTTCGACAAAATGTGGTACCAACCTAGAGCCTTTCCCATAATGGATGGAGATCTTCCTCAGCTGCACTCTCAAAAATATCCTATTACTAATAGAAAAGTGGTGATCCAACTTATGGGCATCTATATACTCTTCTGTCTATCCTAACCAGTAACCAAATTCTCCCTAATGCAAACAAATTGCTACTCCATGTCTGGAAGCATCTCCAGACCCAAAAGAACTTGGTCCTCTAAGTGATTCCAACTCAAAGGGGTATGGAATGGTCTCTCATACAAGGCCTAAAAAGGTGACATGCAAAAAAAACTATGATACCCATTGTTGTGGGTAAAATCAACAAGGTACAAATAGTCCTCCCACTTCACCCACCTATCCATAATGTACATGTGAAGCATATGCTCCAAAAATTGATTCACTCTCTCAGTCTAACCATCAGTCTTTGGGTGATAAGCCGAACTAAAATTGAGTTGTGCACCCAAAACATGCTAGAGAGATGTCCATAGTGTTGAAGTAAACACTAGATCTCCATCAAGAATAATCCCACAAGGAATCTCATACAAAAAAGCAATATCCTCCATAAAAACATGTGTTATAGAAGAAGTTGTGTGGGATGCTATCATGGGTGAAAAATGTGTTACCTTGGACAATTTGTGCACTGTCACCATGATAAAATCATGTCTTTGTGATGAGATAGGCAATCCTATGATAAAATCAATGGATATTGTATCCCACTTCTACTCTAGAATGGTATGTGATTGTAAAAGACCCATCAAATTTTGATGCTCTACTTTTACTCTCTGGCACTCAAGACATCTAGCAAAGAAAATAGCAACATCACACCTCATCCCTACCCAAAAGTATAGTTGTTTGAGATCATCATGCATCTTCTTAACACTAGGATGTGCAGAATATAATGCACAATGCGCTCATAACAAAATGAAGGAATGAAGATCACCTGAAATGGGTACATAGATATACCCCAAGTACTGCAGTGGTCCATTAGACTCAAGCATATATCCTGAAAACCTCCCCTCAAGGGTACATCCAAACTTGATCTCTGCCCTCACCTCTTGATATCAAGTATCACTAGGAAAAGCCTCCAAGATATGGCCTAACAAATCCACTCCCAATGAAAACACTGGTACCTTATGTCACCTCCCAATCAAGGCATCCATGATGAAATTATCCTTCCCTTTAATGTAATTAACATCAAATTAATATTCACACAAAAACTCCATCTGGTGGTGTTGTCATGCATTCAGGTTTGGCTGAGTAATGATATACTGCAAGCTTCGATTATTGCTATGCAACTCAAACCTATATCCCAAAATAAAATGTCTCCATCGAACAAGAGCATGCACTTCAGCTACATGTTTCAAATCATGAGTGGGGTACTTAAGCTCATGGTCCTTGATTTTCCTATACTTGTATTCAATTACTCGACTATCCTACATCAACACTACACCCATTCCTTCCAACAAAGCATTAATGCAAACCATGAAATCACCTACATGATTAGGCACTACAAGGATTGGTGCACTATTCAAGCACTCCTTAAGAGCATTTAAAGTTTCCTTGCACTAGTCTGACCAAACATACTTCTTCCCTTTCCACTAAAGAGAAGTGATGGGATAAGCTACTCATGAGAAATCCTTCATGAAGTGATGGTACTAACCTGCCAATCCCATGAAACTATGAACTTCTATGACATTAGGGGTACTAGCCAATCCTTGATAACATGAACCTTCTCTAGTTCCACTGCAATACCATAACTAGTGTTGATGTGTCCCAAATACTTCACCTCTGACTAGAAGAACCCATATTTACTCAAGTTTCCATACAACTGATGGTCTCTTAAACATTGTAATACTTGACATAAGTGGACTTCCTGCTCCTTAATAGTATTTGAATAAATCAATATGTCATCCAAGAATATAATGACACACTGATCAAGCCACCATTCATCAAACTCATAAACATTGATCGTGCATTGGTTAACCCAAAGGGTACAACCATGAACTCATAATGCCCATATCATGTATGAAAATTTATTCGATGAATATCAACCTGTTGGATACAAAGCTGATGGTATCCTAACTTTAGATCTATCTTTGAGAACACTTGTGCTCCCTTTATCTAATCGAACAAGTCATCTATCCTTGACAAAGGATAATAGTTCTTCATCATCACCTTATTCAACTATTGGTAGTTGATGTAAAACCATAAAGAACCATCCTTCTTCTTCATGAAGATGACTAGTGCACCTCATGGGGATACACTAGGATGAATATGGCCCTTGGCCAATAATTTCTCCAACTACTATTTGAGCTCACTCAACTTTTGAGTATTCATGTAGTAAGGAGCTCATGAAATTGGCTTTGTTCTTGGTATGAGATCAATCTAAAAATCAATGTCACATTACGGTGGTATACTTAGAATCTCCTCAAGAAACACATTGGTATACTCACAAAAGAGTGGGTGATCATCAAGTATCACTGTACATCTCTCAACTTCCTTAAGATCACTAACAAAAAAAAGAAACAACTAACAACCCTTTTGCACATTACACTTCAATTGATTAGATGAGATCATTTAATGTGAGACTGGTCTTGGATCTCCCAAAAGTTCCACCTGCTCTCCTATTTCACCAACACACTATATTGTCTTACAGCCACAATCTATATTTTCTTGATGGGTGGCTAGCCAATCCATGTCCAACACAATGTCATATTATCTAAGAGGTAGAATGCATGGATCCACTGTGGTGGTGAAGGTTCCCAAATTTGAAATATGGCCCCTAACCAATGAGTCTACAACCACTTTGGAACCTGTGGCTCACTCAACCTACCACATATCGACCTGACATGCTACCACTAGCCCACATTGTTGAATAAAAGATGGTGAAACAAAAGAATCTAAAGCACCAGAGTCAAACAAAATTGAAGTTAAAATACTATACAACATAAATGTAGCCTCGACTATTATACTTTGATGAATTTCTTGACAATTGTCAATTGCCACAAAGACTTAGTGATTCCTACTAGCATATTTCATTGTAGGCTTAGATCTAGCTACACCCTTAACAAGTCTTAAAGATGTGTTAATGGAATAGTCAAAATATTTATGGCTAGGTTGGCCATGAGAATAAAATTTTCCTCCAAATTTGGAACCTATCTCACGACCGCTCTGGGTAGCACTAGGATAAGGTGTAATACTCCTGCTAGAATTCTATTGAGCACTCTGAGGGGGATGATCCTATTGGAAATTTTTTCCTTGGTTCTAGTTATTTCCTTTATTACTTGAGGTACTAGAATCTTTTGTGCCTTTAGGCCATTTTCCCCTTAGTTGAAAATAATGACTACCACCTTGAGAGTGTGATGATTGGTCTTGGACTTGGCCCTTCCCCAAGGACTAGGAATACTGAGTATCCTACCCTAAATTCCTTGAACTTTGGTTCTAAGAACTATATTTTCTACTAAAACCTCTAGCCAAATTTTCTTCTTCAATATGTGCCTTCTCTATCATGAGAACAAAGAGTCCTAGGCTAATACATATAGAATTCTCCAATCAGGGCATCCTTAAGGCCTTGAATGAAATGATGAGCCAGGAGTAAATCATCATGGATATAGCATGAGTACTACCTAAGCTTAAAGAACTAGATTTCACACTAATCCACTATCATTTTCCCTTATGAGATCGCATGGAACTCATTAGCATAGGCCTCCCTAAACTGAGAAGATAAGAATCTCTCTTAGAACATCTCCTCAAAAATCTCCCAGGTGAGATCTACACTGTTGATCTGGAGCTTCTAACTCTCAATATTCCAACATACGGATATCTGGTCCCTCAACTACATAATTGCACTATGTGATCTCAAATTGGTTGCATATGGGTACATGGTGAAGCAATGCTCCATGTCCAATAACCAAGTTTTTTCCTTGAGGCCACCTCCATTACCATTATACAATGGTGGTTTGGATTGATGAAGGGACTTCATGATATCCAACCTAATGGAATCTTTGTTATTGCAGTCCCTACAACCCAATGGTACCCTTTGCCACTTGGAAAAGTACAAGAACATTCATGTTCCTCATCTCTATGCTCTAAGTGATGGGAATCCCCATGATGGGATCCCTCTTCCCGATCATGATCCTATCAATGTTCCTCTACATGAGGGCCCAACCAAGCATGAATGTCTTAAAGAAATGGCATCAATGCTCCCATGCCATTTTGATCAGCATTATTAACTTGTTCTCCATCTCCTTCTTGATGTCACTCTTCTTGGTGTTCATCTCCACAATTACCACTACGGGTACCACCATAGCCACAAGGACTATGTATAGAAGGCACCACTATGGGAACAACAAGACAATGTCAGAATAACTGAGTCACAAGCATAAGAGTCAAAACCATGAACCAAAAAGATATAAAATAGTAACCATAATATAATAATATACAATAGAAAACAAAACCATAGTGGAAGCATAACACAGAGATCCCAATGTTGCGATGTGGGCTCTAATACCAGATGTAATGCCTTGCCTAGAGATCCTTGGAACAAGGATGAAATAAAGGACAAGATTATTATTTTTTAAAAGTATGAGTGCACATGACAACATCATACATGAATCACATAGATCGCAATAGAATACCTAGCCACCATCCCAGCAACCAACAAATCTCCAAATGCCACAACTCGAACTAACACACTCACAACAAGAAATAGAAATCCAAAATTATGACAATACTAAGAATCAAATATCTATCAAGGCATTGAAAATTAAGTAAGCCCAAAGGGTATGAGAATCATCAAAAAATTGATCCCCAAAAACTAGCAGAGATTCCCCCTATTTTACATGTAAGGACCATAGTCTGACAGAATTTTACACGAAGATGTGTAGCATGCATGCAAAGAAATGCCTTCCACATGAAGATGTACACCACATGGCATGAGAAAGTGCTTGCCCAAAAAGCCAAAACACCCAAAATTGGTGTTGGGTTTCATTTGAGAAAGTGCCAAATGCCACCTAAAGAAACCCAACACCCCACATAAGATCTTCCATTCTTGCACAAGAATGTACAAATTCAAGCAAGATCCCAAGATGGAAAGTTAGAAAAAATGGTAAAATGCTAAGTAATGAAGTTCCTTCACATTAGGAATTATTAGATCAACATTTTGAGGCATAAAAACTTGAATACAATACTAAAATATGGAAACAACATCTAACCATCTAACAAGTAGTGAAGGAAAAGTATAGAAGGAAACATAACAATGTACTAAAACAACACTACAATAAATTGAAATAACATCACAATGAATAGAAACAACCAAACTAAGTATGCAGTTCCTCCCAACCATAATAGCATCATAAGACCATTGTGGGCCCTAGCCATCCCCTACATGTAACACCCCAAGCAACTGATTAGATTGTAAGTACCATTGTATAAGGATGTCACTACTAAAAAGTGCTACAACATAAGAATAAGGAAATATAACATGCTAGTTAGAAAGCATAAGATAATCCTACCAACATAGATAACATCATCTGTCATATGCCAATCATCATAATAAGGAAATGCATCAATAACTAACATCATCTAAACATGATATACAAGCATCTCAATAAAATCATAAATCACAAGAAACATACTCTAGAACCTAAAGCACAAAGAGAAAATATCCAACAATGGTTGTACTGGGATAATAGATCATCTTTGTACACTGGTCCATAGTAGTGGTATAGGTAGCTACACCTTCCAACCACATGGAACCCATAGACCCACTCCTGCCATGCTAATGGAGATAATGATCCAACCACAAACACCCACAAAGAAAATGTCCATAGCTAACACACATGCTAGACAATGTGATGACTGAAACTAAGAATTTAGAAAATGCATAAACTATAGGTCCTGGTTAGACACTCAATGGGCTACTAAGTAGGGGATGACATTAGGGAGAGTCACTTGGTATCAAAAAGCCCAAGCTAGTATTGGTAGCTAAACTCCCAAATAGGAAACAAACACTCTGGGTGGTAGTTATTCCCAGTGGAAGGTGCACGAGCCCAACTTTTTTGTTATCTTATATTTATAACCATCTAATATTTTAATTTAGTTATCACTTATATAAAACTTTTTCTCCCAACCAATGGGAAATAATCACTAGGTTGCATGATAGAGGCCCCCCCATGTGCTACCCTACCCTACCCATGCTCATCCAATGATGAGTTCTTGTAGGCATGCAAATTCCCAACCCAAACCCAATGATCATAACTTTGAGAAGTACCACAAAAGATTGGGCCCAACAAGTCACCCAAGAAATGTACACACATGTACTCATGTCTGGTGCACCAACATTATGAAGGTCATAACACAAGGACTGGATGAGAACATAATGCAAAAATACACTCCACCAAAAATAGACTCAAGAGGAAAGATGTGACATGCATCCTAATGCAACATAAAAATGCAATAAAGATCCAACTGACATAAAAACAAATATTCCAAGTCCACAACCAAACTCATGCTGATAAAACTTGATAAAATAGGGTGATATGCAAGATGAGGTAAAAACCCCCAAAAGCTAGAAAACTTTAGAATTAAAACCCATTTGGCCTTTGGGTACAAAAGCCCCAAAAATAAAATAATATTTTAGTTCATACACTGTATAAAAAAATGGCCAGTATAATAGCACGAAACACCAAACCCCCATCCCAAAAATAGGGAAGAATGTTCATACCCAACCAACTGGGTAGAACCAGCAAACAAAAATGGAGAGGAACACTAGTTCTTAGTCTCTTAACAAACTGCTACGAAAAATAGAAGCTAAAACAAAGCAAAAAAAAGAAAATGGGAAGGCCCTACCTAACAACAAAAAGGGAAAAAAAACAAGAAACAACATAGTAAAATAAAATTCTCATTGAAACTACCAAAAATCGTGACAAAGCAAGGTCTTCCCAAGCTAGATCCAATGAGACTGATCTCACAAAAATTGCATGCTCACAACTCTCAAAATGAGTAGAAAACCAATCCTTCAAGAAGAGGATTTTAGAAAAGCTCTCAAATTTTCTAAATTGCAAAATAGAAAGGTGAGGAATTCAATTCCTCTTTCCAAACTTATTCACTTTTCAAGTGAATAGTTGATTAAGGAAAATATCCAGTCGGACAAGCTAGACTCTGAATCAACCTAAATGAAAATTGGTTTTTCCTCATAACAGGAATTCACCTAAAGAAAATCTGTCAGAAATTAAATTTGATAATATTTAAAGCCAGAAAACCCAAAATCACAAAAAATCACTTGATAACTTTCACAAAAATGTGAGCCTCTAAATGCATAGACACACTCACGAGTCTAATCACATAATGTAAATAATTTTGTATTTAATAATAACTAAAAGGTTTAATTTAAATAATTAAATAAGGATACGTCAACCATACAAAGATGACATTGCTAAAATATGAATAGCTAAATCCATAACTCCATGTGCCACTACTAGGGATATAAATCATGTACACTAAAACACATGATCAAGTAAAATTTCATAATAATATCATAGTCGAAGTAATAATGCATTAAATACCTAATTAATCCATTTACATCACTCATCTTCCCAAAAAGCATAAAGAGATAAGAATGAAGCAAATAACCATAGTGTAATATACATCACATAATATAATCAGAAAATATATCCAAATATCAGATAATAAAATAACATCATAGATCTACTATCATCTTAAAATGGCATCAACATAAAAATATGATAAACTGAATAGCATAGTAGTATAGCATCTATGATACTAAATCAAAGTATAACATTCAATCCTCAGGTCATCTCAAAGTACATATAATAAGAGTTTCAAGTATCTCTCAAATCAAAATAAACAAGGTATAGACTGCAAACATGAGAGGCACTACATGTTAAGGCTTACAACTAATCACTTCTAGTGATCTACCCCATTAGGAGAAATAAGGACTGTTAGGTCCATGTTGTTAAAGGATTTCTACAATATAGTCAAGTATGTACTCAATTAGGAGATTATGAAAAATATCGTTAAGTCTACCTTGTTAGAGTGAACTAGTAGTTGATCTCTACTCTACAACTAGGTTTGTTGATTGAGATTCTTTTGATTTAGAAATGATCACCTTAATGTGATGGATAAGACTATGCTTCTCCTTATATTACTTGTAGCCTTTAATCTTCTATTCTGCATTCATTTCTTACTTATTTATTACACTCTTACATTTGGATAATACAATATATATTAAATATATACCAATCCAAATAATTACCTTCTAGAGTCAGCTACAATACCATATTCATCAATCTTCACCAAGTTGGCTCACTACTGTCACTCAATTTCTAAAAACCACTTGGGTTATATTTTGACACTCAGAAACCTAATCAACTTGGCAATATTTTGCACTTAGTTGATACTAATGCACAATCCACATTGATCACTCAGGAGTAGGCATGAACATGGTTAGCACTAATGACCCACTAAACACAACAGAACTTGGTTGATATTGAAGGGTTTAGTTGACACTATAGCTCACTACCTTCCTACTACTTGGTTAACATGGCTAGCTCGATAGAAACTATAGATCAGTTAACACTACTTTCTACTTGGTTTACGTTATGAGGCTTGGCTTGTACTACAATAGTTTAGTTTACATTGCAACAACTTGATGGACATTATGAGGCTTAGTATCAATATAACCAACTAAAAAATTAAGTTTTCAATCACTAATGACAAATGATTTGACCACAAGGACAACACATTGTATAATTGCATGCTAGTTAAGTTGGCTCTTCTTGTATACAGTTGTAATTGTACTACCAACCCCTAATAGAGTTGAAGCAACTCCTAATGAGGTTGAGACTTTTAATAGGGCCTTGTCCTCTAATAAGGACTGAGACACTGTATGTAATTCATAGACTCGTAATAGGGTCAATATCCTTAACATGGTTTTTTTTTTTAGTGGATCATTTTGTGGGTACCATCCCCACTAGGGTTTTCCCTTTGCCAGGGTTTCCCTTGTTTGTATATAGATTTATTTACTATTCAACATTATTGGTTTGATTTCATATATATGTTGCAAAGTAATTAATAATATCTAGTTGCAAGACAAATTTTGTAGAATATTGATTCACCCCCTCTCTCCACTCTTAGTATTATCTATTTCTAACAATTGGTATCAGAGCCTAGTTACTCAGAAGAGGCTTAAAAAATTGAGTAAGATCCCAATGGATATGGAATAGTTGAAGAGGAATCTCAAAGAAGCCCTTGATAAAATTGATCTTCTTATAGAAGAAAGAGATAATCTGAAAGAAAGGTATGAAAAGGAAAAATATTACATTGGTAAATTGAAAGACAAGATAGATCTTCTCAAATTTAGAAAAGAGTCAAACAAAAAAACAAGTGACAATAATGAAGTAGCAACCCTCAAGAAAGAAAATAAAATTTTGAAACATGAGTTGAAAATTGTTGAACTTAAGTTGAGTCTGAAGAAGGATGATAGTAAGATTGAACTAGATCTGAAATCTAAGAATGATGATCTAAGATCCCATCTGACTCAAGTAACATCTAAATTAGATTCTATCATAATAGAGTATGAAGAAATAGAAAAGTACATTACCATTGTAAAAGGAGAGTTAACTCAGGCCAAACAATAGTTAGAGAAGCTTTATTCTAGTAGTAAGAAAATTGATAAAGAAAAACTATTCTATTAGATACCTTATGATAAGATAGGTCTTGGATATCTTATTGGAGAAAAATCAGCCAAGAAAAATAAAGTTAGGAAGGAACCAAATCCAATTGTTGAAATCCCTAAAACTAAGGAAAATAATTAGAATATGACATAAGAATCTAAAGAAGTTGATCAAGTAAATCAACCTCAAAAACATTATGAACCAATAGAAATAAAGAAATTCAATCCACCTAAGGAGGTTGGACATGAATTCAGAGGTAAATTTTGCATATGCAGTTAAGTTGGTCATATGAAGAGAGATTTCATAGGTAAGTCTTATAAACCTATTACTAATTTCTATTTTTATAATTGTCATGGTTTTGGACATAAATAAGTATATTGTAAGAAACCTAAGTTTGAATAGTGAAAATGGAAATAGTAGAATCTTTAGGAATATTTACCCTACAAGTAATAAAAGAAGGACATCACAAAGAAGATCCAATATCTAATGCAGTAAGGAACAAGATCATATATTACAATTGTAATGAATTTTGACACATTACAAGGAATTATAGAGCACTAGATAATCAAAATAGAACCAATTGGAGAAGGAATACACATGCATGTCAGTTGTGCAATAAATTTGGACACATTGAAATATTTTGCAGAATGGATAGAAGGAATTTTAATAGGAATCAAAACTACATACGGAACAATAACATAATGGGCAGAAGAAATGATAACAGTAGAAATAATAGTCATAAAGAAGCACTTAAAGAACATGTTTAAGAATTTAAGTATTTTTTAGAGAAAATAATCCAAAAAGTTCATATATATCTTTAGAAGAACAATCTTTTGATGCACCTAATGAGAGATTGAAATAAGCTATAGTGTGTGATTCATCTTATTTGAATGAAATATTTTTTATCAAACAAAGAGCATCAAAGAGATGGATTTTAAGTTTAAAGTCAATTTATAAGTTGCATAGTCAATAGAAGGTTAAGAAGATCACAAGGAAGCTTTGGTTAAGAGTGCAAGCCATTTGGAGATTATACAAAGTTTTACAAATAAGATCAAGTGTACAGGTTAATAGAATAAAAATTTCATTGATTGAGTAGTTGCACAATTAATATAGAGATAATTATGGAAAGATATAAGATATGTGAGCATGATTGTTTGTATCATTCAAAAACATAAAGAGTAAACAAGCTTTCAAGAGTGATTTGACAGAGAATTGAAGGATATTTCAATTGTATACAAGTGTAAATTTCATATAACCCAAGTTATGCATTTTAATAAGGCATTTCATTTTAAATCTCATATTTGTGATTAGAATTGTATTGTAAAGCATGGAAAGATCTTTAATTCACAATGTGGAAAATGTTGAAAGATCCAAACTGAAGGTTAATCTAGTTAGGCATACAAGTGATAACCCTAGTTACATATTATAAAGAACAACTAAAAATGTTCTCCATTTGGAAGATTTTAGTAGATATTTAAAAAAAAAGTTTGAAAATATTGAAGAGAAGAATATATCTAAGGAATTTGATAACAATTATAACTAGGATATGAGCTACAAACTAGAATTTGAGTATTTAAAGGATAATAACCTAATCAAATTTCTATTTTATTACAAATTTGACAATAAATAATGGACAAGAGTAATTATAAGAAGAATTCATGATGGAAAGTAATGGCTTGGAGACAATGTAGTAGAAATATATGCTAATTTGATTCATGAAGTGGCAGGATTGTGTAATGAGGGCAACATTCCTGTGAATGAGAAAAATGTCAAGAAGCTAGTGAATGACAACTCCAAACTAGTATATAATGACAAAGAAATGGTAATAAGTAAGATTAAACAACATGATGTTAGATTCTTGCATAAAATCATTGTTACAAGAATACATTATGGTTCTAGAGAAGATGGCATGGCAACTGGCTTCATACAAAAACCTTATAAGATTTGTATTAACAAGGACAAAGTTAACTTGTGTGAAATTCCGAGAACACAATTGACAGAGAATCTAGAAAGGATTAAGAAAGTGAAGAATAGTTAGCTCAAATTCAAATCCTTGATTACTTACATTTTTTTCCACCTAATCAAGAGATTTCCTTTTATGTAGACAACAAGTTTCATGAGAAGTGACTCATACAACATCAAAAATATTTCAAGAATATACAATAGATATCCTATTGATCAAGTGAATGACAATGCAAGCATGTTAGTAAAAACCTATGAGATAGAAATGAAGGAAAGATGAAAAGTGTCAACCTTTATGGAAAGAAAGTATAAGGAAGACATTTGTTTCATGGTTGACACTAACTTCACTTACATTAATGCAGTTAGACCTAGAATACTCTATATGAAACCTCTAGGGTATGATTTTTTAGAGGTAGAAATAGAAGGATATGCTCAAATTATCCTTATGGTAGAAAAAAATGAAGAGTTCAAAAAATTTGGAACCTATGAGGAGATGATGCAATCAGCCAACCAAACTTAGATAGAGAAATCTATGAAGAAGAAAGTAGAGGCAATAATGAAGAAGAAACTTGTGAAAGATGGAATGACAATAGAGGATGCTAGTGCAATGAAACATACTCTCACTAGTATATAGAAAATAGGTCAAAAAGGGATGATGTATGTTCCACCCTTGGCTTTAGTAGGACCAACTAAAATTTTGGCAATAACCACACCTCCTACCATAGCACCTATTGCCCGTTACAAAGAAGTGTCACAACATCAAGCACCTATCACTCCTATTATTTGAATCTCAAGGGAGTCTAAGAAGAAAGAATTTGGGATTTTGAAGGTAAAGAAGAAGTCAGTAATACTTGTAGAGGTGAAATTAGAATCACTTGAATCCCCAAGGAAGAAAAAAGTGAAGGTTATCAGGTTTGAGTTAGAGAAAGAAGGACATAAGACCTATCATTCCTATTAAGAAAATGTGAGGTCATTTAGAGGCTTAGGAGTCAGTAGAGAAGGAGCAAAAATGTGCACAACAAGTAAGGAAATTTTGGAGTCCAAAATTGACAAGGTAAACTATGCAATCATCAATGATGGCAATTTTTTTCAATTGAATAAGTATTACTATAAAAACGTATACTGGTATAGATATACTATAGTTAGAAAATGATATTATTAGGCATGTCATACTATTCAATAAGAAATTTTAATAGATCAAGCATGTTATTCCTAAGGATCTCTATGAGAGATTGACTAATAGAAGAAAGAGAGTTGTAGAAGATGATAGGAACATTAGATATAATCTACTTAACAAACTATGCCAGATAGATAGTGATGGGCACTTGAAAAGCCTAATGAAAGGTTTAGAACCTTATCTTAGGAATAAGAAGTGACCATACTCATAATGGGAGGAAATTATCAAGAGGCCAATGAAGAAACTGAAAGAGTCATCATACAGATGATGAAGGATCCGAACAAAACATCAACACCACCACTATAGATAACTATTAAAAAAGACACAATGCAAGTTGGAGGTACATAGGTGATGCTAATTATCATAGAAGATCCTTTTAAGGATCTTGGACCAAGCATTGTTGGAAATGCCACAAATTACTCTAGTATTGATGAAGAAGAAGAAAGAAGAGAAAAGAAGAAGAAAATAGGAAAGAGGGGGAGAAAAAGAGGAAAGAAGATGAGGAAAAGAAAGAGGTAGAAAAGAAAATTTTAGAAGATAAAGAGAAAAAAGGAAAGAAGAGATAAAGAGGAAGGAAGATGAGGAGAAAAAAAAGGATAAACAAGAGAAAGAAAATAAGAGGTTAGAAGAAGAAGAAGAGAAGAATAAGAAAGAGGAAGAAGGGAATAAGTTAGAAGAGGAGAAGAAGAACAAAGAAGAGGAACAAAGAAAGAAATTAGAAGAAATTGCACCAATTACTTCTCTATCACTAGCATTTCTTATAGGTACTAATGATGATGATCAATTAGAATTGATATCATCACTTGTGACTTAACAAGATCATCAACAAAAACAAACAGGTCAAGAGTTGGCAAAAAAATGAGGTAACTAACAAATTGTAAGGACTCATGACTATGAAGTCACTTAACCCAAACCCTAAAGATAGAGACAAAAAACCAATTCAATATTTTGATACTAAATTCATAATTTTATTTGAAGTTAAAACATCTCAACCTAAGGGTAAATGTGACGTATAGATGTTTGGCACTCTTTATCAGAACATTAGAAATTATTTGATGACTCTTGATACATGCATCAAGGAATTGAGGAAGCACAAGCATGAAGGAAAATATATGTAAGCAAAATGTTAAATATCTTTTAGCATTACAAAATACATTGACAATCAAGTTAAAGGGAAGTGCATAGAAGTAGAAGCATTAGAAAATTAGTTAAGTCAACCTAGTGTACAAATTGAACCAATTGAAGCATAGGTTAGCAAGACTTATGATGAGATAAGAATGTTGGTAGAAAAGAAGACAAGGATAAAGAAGAGGTTCTTACTTCCAAGAAAACACCTATCAGTGAAATTGAGCACCAGTGAGCATCAATTCAAAGATTTTTTATCGGCCAAGACATCTTTTGAAAAATTAATTTACTCATATTTCAATGTACTAGATATTGCATCTTATGGTCTATTCTCTGTTATCAATATTTTAGAAGTAGTATAGACCTCATGGGAGAAGAATATGAAGAGTCTTACAATTAGTTTTGGTGAATGTGTTTCTCACTTATCAACCTAGAAATGAGGTAATCAAATTTTGACATGTATATAAATTGGAGAATTATATAAGAAAATTGTATAGTATAATGTAAGGGGGATTAATAAAATGATTATATAAGAATATGAAGAAAGGGGGAGTAATAGTACTAGAAGATATAAGGAAAATATGGTAATATGTAATGACCACAATTTTGCAAATTTTGTAAATTTTGAAATTTTGGAAAGTTTTTTATGTAAGATTTTGGGACCTTGTAAAATCATAGCCAAATTTTACTATATGTTTCTATTAATGCCAAATGGGGAGATTCTTGGAAATATGACTAAGTAAGATGAGTAAGATTTCACATTTATGGTAACATATTATTTTGGAATTGATCTAAATTAAGAATTCAGATTACAATACCTAGTGTAGAACCTGTGGTATTGTGAGTTAATTGAAAAACCATTAAAATGCCACAATAGATGATTTTCAAGCCAAAAAGTGATCCATTCCATTCGAAAATAGAGTTTATACAAGTATGACGGATCCCAAGGGTCGTCACTATCCCTTGGAAATGAAAATGAAGAGTCCACAAATAATTAATTATAAAATAAATATGAACAACTATAAAAAACTACCAAAATCTATATTAAAAATGTGTCTACTTGTAGAAGTCATAACTTTGTACTCCTAGCTCGAAATCACAAACCATGAGAATTTCTGGAAAGATCTTCTAAAGTTCTACATTTATGTTTGAAGTCTTAAGCATACTACTATGACTTCTTGGAAATGCCCCAGAGGCCTCGAAAAATGCAAAATACTAGAACTAGAAAATACTAAAAATATAGATTTCACTATTTTCTCATTTTTGCTTGTGCCAACATCTTCTGCATCTTCCTAGACTATATTTTGATCAAGAGTAGAAGGAAAACTATACAGTTGAAGATTTTGTGATCAAAGACAAAAAATTGTCTAAGTGTTAGATAGTTTTTATAGAGATGATTTTGATATAGTGAAGTCTATAGTGACAATTGTCTTATGTACAGTTAAGGACATGTAGAACATAGTGTCATGATGATGTACCTAAGTGCATAGACTAGTAAAGATAGAGTTACATGTCAAGTAATAGTAAAGGTGGTAAACAAAGTAGAACACAACATAGCAAAAACAAAGGGATAAAGGGTTAAGGAATTACTTTGTTAAAAAAATAATTACATAAGTAATTAGGGACAACATCCTAGATGTTAACTCTAAGTGGCAAAGTGTTATTTTTGTATATAGTCAAATGTGTGGAAGCATCAAGGCTAACTAGACAATGTTTTTTTGTAAAAATAAAGGTATATGTAAGGAATCACAACTTGTGAAGTTATGTGGTGAATTGAATGAATTGAGAGCAATATGTGAGCTTATGCAAGGATTGTATGTATGATATACAAAATTTATCTCATGCAAAGTATGATGAATGATTAGAAGGAATGCAAAGGGTAAAATTAAGAGGGTTTTATATATATCTCTATTTGGTATAAATGAACTACATTGTATAATTGCATGTTAGGGAAGTGGGCTCTTCTTGCATATAGTTGCAATTGTACTACTAACTCCAAACAAGGTTGAAGAAACCCCTAATAGGGTTGAGGATTTTAACATGCCCTAATCCTCCAACAAGAACCAAGACACTATATGTAATTCATAGACTCCTAATAGGGTCAATATCCTTAACCTGATTCTTTTGTTTAGTGGACCATTTTTTTGGGTACCATCCCCACCGGGGTTTTTCCTTGGTCAGTGTTTCCCTAGTTGACATAATATGGTGTTATGAGCTCTCTTTGTGTATGGTTTTATTTACTATTCAACATTATTGATTTACTTTCATACGCATGTTGCAAAGTAATTAATAATATCCAATTGTGGGCAAAAATTTTTAGAATACTGATTCACACCCCCCACCCAGCACCCCCTCTTAGTATTATCTATTTATAACAATAAGTAATATGAGAACAACTAAAAATTGGGTTCTAAATAATGGATAGTTGAGTTTTTTATTACCTCGTCAATTTGTCCCACACTTGGACTTAATGATAATAGTAATGAGCTCCTTCATGGATGTGTGAGACCCCTAAAAAAATGATGAGGTAGAGTGGTGATAGGAGACATAATTACTAATGAATCAGTGCTCATGGGAGGAATACTCAGTGATGAAACGATGCTTGTATAGGGCATAGCCTATATGGTAAATGATAAAATATTAGATTTGTAGACATAAGTGTTAGGGATTTCTAAATAGAGTCAAAAAAAAAAAAAGTATTGTAGCCTAAGTTGGATCTCCCATGCTAGTAGGAGGCACAACCACTGATGAATTTGTACTAGTATGAGGTACAACCTTTATGGTAAGAGAAAAAATTTTAAAATTGTAGATTGGAATTAGGGATTCCAAATAGAGTAAAAAAATTAATAAGTATTATAGCCTATGTTGGATCTTCCATGCTAGAAGGAGGCACAACCACTAATCAATCAGTGTTGGTATGAAGCACAACATGTATGGAAAGCAATAAAATGTTAGAATTGTAGAGTGGCATTAGGTATTCCAAATAGAGTAAAAAAATATGAATTGTAGCCTAAGCTAGATCTCATGTGCTAGCAGAGGGCACAACCACTAAATAATTAGTGTTGGCATGAGGCATAGCTTATATGGTAAGAAATAAAATGTTAGTATTATAGAGTAGGCATTAGATATTTCTATCATACATACAAGAAATCCAAATTGGGATCACAAAAGGGCTTTAACTAAGAATCTACATACATAACTCTGGCCTTAGTCTTGTTTGACCTCATATTTGATGCTCAGGACTCCTAAGAAAATGAAATGGAAAGGATTTGTTCGAAGTCTCAAGGTGTGTTGTAATAGGTAAAAGATAAATAACACATGTTAATAAGCCAAATTTGTTGATAATTACTATTTTTTTTAAACATGTACTCATTTCTAAATGAAACTATATATATATATATATATATATATATATATATATATATATATATATATATATATATATATATATATATATATATATATATATATATATATATATATATATATATATATATATATAATAAATGCATACTATAACCTAAATTTTCATAAAAAGAAAATGTGAAATTTTATCTATTCTCTTTCCTCAACATTAGCAGCATCAGGTGCATTCATCAACTCTATAAAACCCAATTGTTCCTACATATATTCAAAAAAAAGTCAACACATATTCATCAATATTGAGTACATGTATATATATTCATTCATAGTATATTTAAAAATATAAACTTGACTTGTATTTAATATCATTTTTTTTCATTTGGGTGTTCTTTTTTATTTCCTTCCCTTTCCTCTTGACCTCAAGCTATGTGGAGTACCCTAAAGTAGAAATAAATATAACATAAGAGGAATCAATAAGACACATCATGAGTTCAACTCAAACTATAAACTTGATAGGTGTGCAAGCTATGATACTACATAGTTGTCAAGGCCAAAGTTAATGGCAGGAAGTGTGGCATCATCAACTTGAGAAATTTTAGCCCCTAACAAGCCCTATAAAATAGTAAAGAGTATTATTATAAATATGAGATAATGTTGTTAATGAAAAGAAGGCACAATAACAACAAGAAGATCATAGGAGGGAAAGAAAACACAAGAAGGAATTAAGGGACAAGATTGGAAGGATAGTTGAAAGATAGGAGAATTTGGGGCTTAAAAAGGTTATAAGGCCTAAATTAAAAACAAAGAGACCGGGAATGAAAAGAGATGTGAATGAAATTTTGTCACCTTGTCAAGAAATACAAGTTTAGTTTTATGGCCTCCACACTCCTACAAGTCATCCTATTTGATATTGAGGTTGATAGATTCTTCAATGGGGATGGTTATGTGGAGTGTGAACTCATGAGATTCATTAGATGGGGTTTGGGCAATGCTAGGAGCAAGAGATGTGGATGGAATTTGGATGGATTTGATGAATGGGAGGGTTTAAATTCTAGTAGGAGATGGAAGAGGATTTATAAGAGGGATTTAAATATTATTAGAAAATGGAGGAGGATTTATAAGTGGGGTGGATAAAAGAGTGATGATAATTTTGGTTCATGGAAGAGGAATGATGGGTGTGGGAGATCGAAAGGTTTCAACATGCTAGAAACTTCACATGATTTAATTAGATGAAATGACTCATCAACTTGACTTAGACATGGATATTCTATTGGCTTCCTTCTAAAATAATTAAGAAATAATAGTTAGAGAACTTTGTATTGTTAGAGTCGTACCAATTAAGAAATAATATTTCAAATCCATTGTATTATTATACTTTTAAGATTATCTAAAAACACTTTACCTTGGGTGTTCTTGCTCCTAGCCTCACACCTCTAGTAGAAAAAGTACTTTATGGTGTTCTTATACCACTTTTTACACCTTGCATTGCATATTGTTCACATATAATTGTAGAGTGATCTATAAAATTAAGAAAAAATACTTTTACGATATTTAGGTGATTAAATAATATCATGTCAAAACTCAAAAAAACGTGTGTCTCCTCCGCATTGAAGACCATTGTCATCAAATCATTTATGACTATGAAATCCCCACCTTTGTATGCATAGCAGGTCTTCACACAATGTACACATGGATGAGGTGACACTCTATCCTAAGTCACCTCACTATCTATCCCATCACATATGTGTTGACAACTAAAACAAAATTGTTGATTGGGCCCTGAAGACTATAATGATGCACATGATGACAATGTAGGTAGCACAAGTGGGGATGAAAATAGTTGTGTAAGTGATGATGATGGAGCCATCATGGGCTATGATGACCCTAAAGGTACATTTGATGATGGTTGAGGTGCCATAGGTGATGATGATGGAGCTTCTATAGGGTGTGATAATCATCTAATGATGGTCAAGGTGTCATAGGTGATTTAATACCACCTAATTGTGAGTCATGCTCAATGATGGCATTTTTTAATGATGTAGCTATAGGAAGAGTCTATAAATAATGAACTCCTTTATGATTGCTGGGAGCACAACATGAGGCATAGTTTTTTATGATGTGCATCTCCTCTCATGTTGTGGTACCACCCTATGAGGCCCAAGTCTATCCTACATAGAGCCTCTCCCTCTACCCTAGGACTCACGAACGTCAAAGGAATTTGGCTTCTTACCAAGGATGAGTTCACAATATAGATTTATCAAAAACTATAGAGGTACCTCACAATTATTACATGGTATTAGGTCAAATGAAACATACTATTAGAATATATAGTCCACTAATATAACTGAGAGGGGGGTGTGAATCAATTATCCAACTATCATCACAAAAATTAACCCTAAACAAATTTAACTATGTGATTAATATAACGTAAAAAAATAATAAAATAATCATGCACAATTAACACTAGATATGTTAACTAGGGAAACCCTTGATCAGAGGGAAAAGCCCAGTGGGGATGGTGCCCACAAGATGATGTACTAATATAAATATTCCTTGTTAGAGGATAGACCTTGTTAGGAGACTGTTACAAAATTTAGTACATATGAGTCCCTGGTAGGATACTTTGAATCCTTGTTAGGAGATTCCAACCCTATTAGGATTTGTTCTAACCTTGTTAGGAATTGCGGAAGATAGCTAGGCCAACTACCCAAATAGCTTCAAGGTTCAGATCAAAGAACCCACTATGCAAATGATCTATGCATTATTCCTTGCAGAATAATAGAAATGAAATGTACTTCTTTCCTCTATCTCTATCCTATCAACTAGACATTTTCTCCTTTAGATATTGTAACTAGATCCCATACTGAACATCCAATGATCCCTTAGATCTCTTACACACGTTTAGTAAGAATTCTTCTCCTTCTAAAACTGTGCACTAATACTTCACATCCCACTTGGTCCTCTCATCCAAGTTATTATTTTCAAACAAGGAAAAAAAATTTCCTTTATACTATATCTTCATAATAATTCCTTGAGTTGACCTTGAGGTTTTCTCAATTAAATAAAATAAGATAATTAATTAATTCACAACTACAATAGCACTGTCAGCTCACAGTCTATAGAAAACTTCATATGTGTGAAAACACATCTTGCACACACACTAGCATCATCATACAAATGTCCTCTATCATTGTGTGATTGTGCATCTCTTCATTATATTTTAGATGAAAGATAGTGATAGATCATCAAAACTCTATTTTTCAATGCTCTATTGCTGCATCGCTTCTAGTAAATCAAGTGTAACTTCCATACACCATTGATTCAAAATTAGTCCTCTTCACCATGTCATTAGAAAAACCTTAGGAACATGTCCTCCACTACACATCATCTAAAACTTCCTCAGCTTCTATGCATCATAAGCTTACTTACTATTATTCTTCCAATCTTTACACAATTACCGTTATGTTGACATCATTGACAAATGCAGTCATGAATGCAACATATCAATACTCTCCAATGCTTAGGAAACTCCCCAAATGTGTATCATTAGAATTCATGCTAACACATACCACTTATCCCAAAAACATGATCTCGTCCTAGCATTAGTGCACCAATGAATAGGAAAATTTTTGGTTGTGCATAATAGGGAGTTTCTAGATATAGGATCAGTGAAAAGAGCACATGTACTATCTTTCTTTATGTCCTTAACTTTCACTTTCTGATATGATAATTCATTGGCATAAAATGCATGACACCTATCCCTCTATGAACCCCATTTCATAATCTCCCTAGACACCTCATTCATATTTTAGGTCATTTTTTGAAGTGTATTCACTAGGATTGAGTGGTGAGAAAGTGTAGATGGCCACAACGTATTGATCATTTGGGTAATTTGAGCACTATTTTATGCATGGTAGTTTATTAGGTCATTTTATGTAATATTTAAATAATTTAATGGTGTTCATAGAGGGTTTATAGGTAGTGATGGTTGTTGAATGAGAACATTGAGTGGAGGTTTTATGCCTATGTTGCAGTGGGTGGAAGTTTTGATTATGGTGTTTGTGCTAGAGGTGGTCTATAGACTCTACCTCATTCTATTGGATTCATTGATACATCTGATATTTAAAAAAAATTAATTACAAATTATGAAAAAAAATTAAAAATCTTACAAATTACAAAAACACATTACAATTTATGATGATAAAATACATACATGACAAAGAGAATGAACACATACCTTGTTTGTGGGGTTCCATGGACAAAAATGCAAAAAGAAAACTAATTTTTTTACAAACTTGGTCAATTTTTGGCCTCTCGCAATCACCTACATTTTTTTATCATTCAAGGATAATACCCTCAAATGCAAGAAATAAATATTATTTAGACTTCTTAAAACCTGATCAGATTTTAAGTAATATAAATTAAAAAAAACCTGATCAGCTTTTTAGGTAATGTAAATTTCAAAAACCTGATCCGATTATTTTGTAACTTTTGTGGGAAGGCTTGGATACCAAGCCTAGCTCGCATTTGAATTTTTAAATAACCTAACTAGGTTATTAGAAAATTGATTGGGTTATTGAGATTTTTTGTGTTTTTGGTGGGGTGTCCACTTTTTTTGTACACCAACTTAGTGCACACACCCACACCATAAACTAGATCAAATCATTCAAAACAAAAATTCAAGAGTCATTGCAAGAAGAAAGTTGAAGAGTGATACATATTTACTGAGTGAATTTGAGCCTAAATCAATTAAAGATGCTTTGGAGAATCAAGATAAGATAAAGGAAATCAATGAGGAGATTGATCAAATAGAGAAGAATAAGAAATGGACATTGGTATGTAGACCAAATGAAAATAATGTGCTTGGAGCAAAGTGGGTATTCAAAGACAAGTTGAATGAGAAAGGTGAAGTCACAAGGAACAAAGTGAGACTAGTTTGTAAGGGATATGCACAAGAGGAAGGATTGACTATGGAGAGACTTTTTCCCCATCATAGCCTAATTTTTTGCTCACCCAGTTTGTATTAAATTCTTGAAAAACTAATGAAGAATTTTTTAGTGTAAATTATTATTATTTACAATTTACTTAAGTTTACTTAGGTAAATGCATTATTTATTAGTTGTCATCTAGGAGTCAACATACTTATACGTGCTGTCTTGTTGACAACATAGGATTTTGTTCCTACCTTATCATACTTATCATCTTCTCTACATGGAGGATAATCCATATTTTGTGGACGTATACTTTTTTGTCATACTTATCTCCTAGCACTTTCTACCTCATTCTAGAAGCTTCCTAGAAGCCTTTATAAATAGGCTCACCTATTGCATTTTTGTATAGCAATTTCATTTCTCATTGTTGGAATATATTTTCTCTCACTCCATTGAGATTTTCCAAGCCATACCTTTCCTTCTTTGGTTTATGTTCAGCAAGTTATTTACATGTAGGTGATCTTGGTGAAGTGTGAAGTTGGCTTTCACAACTTCTACATGGTATCAAAGGCTCCATGTTGCTTCCTAGTTTGAAGGATTTTTGAAGTTGTAATTTAGAGACATAAACCCTAGTTTTCTTGTGATTTTTTCTTTAATCTAGAGGTAGTGCATTTTTTTGAGGCACTTTGGGCTAAAATAGATACTACCATTGTGCTTAGAAGGCCTATTACAATCAAAATTCATATAAAATTTTCAAATTTTGGACATTGTAGCCTCTAGCAAAAAAAATTTGGCCTCCCCGAGGGCCATACGAATGGAAATCAAAAAAATAAAAAATAAAATTGTGGCGGTAGTGGCCACTCATCCCGGTGGCCACTACTCTACCATACTAGCACCATTGTAGTGCCTCCTGCACTCGGCTTGGGCTCTACCATAGTAGGTTGTGCAGCCATGGTAGAGCCAACACCTAGCCTCCACTGACAAGCCACCCTCTAGCTACCATTGCTCGGCCCAACCGCTAACACCACTAGTGGTGGTACTTTGAGAAGCACCCACCTACCACCTGGCCACCACCCCAAGGTGACATCAGAAATCTGGGTGACTATGTCACTGTGACATCAATTTTTTGACTGTGCACATCAGCTTTCCAGCTATACACATCATCATTCTAGCTTAGTTTTTTCTACCCCTCCTAACATCATTTTTTGGTAGGATGAAATCATTTTTTGGCCACTAACATCAACATTCTAATAGCCAATTTTTTTTCAATGACAGCTAGTTGATGGTTGTATAGCTGTCAAATTTTTTGTAGTGCCTATAATTTTCTAGTGAGCTTGTCTATTGGAGTAGCAGTTGGATTTTGGAAATAACTTGAGCATAAAGAGGTCTTTTTTCAATCCAAAAGAAGTACTAGAAATCTAGTTCCAAGATGGAGACAATGTTTTTAGTTTCATTTCATTCTGAGTCCATTTGAACTCTCATTTTTTGCATTGAAGTAAAGACTTCAATTTCCTCTTTCTCTACATCCAGAATCTAGGTTCTTTTCTTAGTTTTTGTACTTCCCATAGTTTTTTCTTTGGTATTTGAGGGATATCTTTATATGTTGTTGGAGAAATTTTATTTTTGATAAATTACTTTACACTAGACCCTTCCACTTTCATCTTCTTCTCTCAATTTTGGATCCTTTTGTGACGTGGCTCATGCCACACAACTATCACACCAAGAAAGCACAAATGACTAGGCTTCTCATGTCAAGAGGTGTATGGTCATGTTTGTATGAGAACCAACCTATTTTGCAGCACACTTTTCAGGTTCCTTACCACAGAAATAAAATGGATGAAGCCATGGGATTGATTGCACTAAACATCTCCAATATTTTACTATTTCACTTGGATGGTTTGACTACTCCTACGGCTATTTCGACCAAGTTCCACAACTTGTTTAGCACAGTGAATGAGTTATGGGCACTACAGCTTGATGCAAAGTTGACTTCTTTGACTCCAGCCAACTTCCCCACCATTGAAGACTTCCTAATGAAGTTCAAATCTCTACATACAATTTTGTAGGGATGTGAGAAAAATAAAACAAATGATGAGTGTATCTTTTTGATGCTCCCAAAGTTGCTAGTATAGCATCAAATCTTCTCTTCAACTTTCTACTCCACCATGGATACCTTGGGTAACAGAAATTAGATGCCCTCTTTTGAGACATTTTTTGATTGGTTGACACAGGAACAACCAAAGATCCAACAAATGGATGCCTTTGGCTCTTCTAACCAATCATTGGTTGCTCAATCCTCTAAGGGGAAATCAAAGTAGAAAGCCTAACCAAAGAAAGATGCACCAAAATATGATCCTAAACCTCCAACTAACCCCCACCAAGGGTAAATATTTTTTAAAGTCTACTAAGTCTACCTCCAAGGCTAATAATAAATCAAGTGAGACCTACAATTTTTTTGGAAAGGATGGACATCCCATTTCTAGGTGTTGGAAGCATTTGGAGGCTTTAGAAGAAGCCATGCAGGAGCATCACATTTCACCTCCTAAGTCTACATCTCTCCCTATAGGGAAAGGTCATGCTCTTACTTTTCAAGCTATGACTTCTAGTCCTACCTAGATTCTTGATTTTGGTGCCTCTCACCATATGAAAAACACTCTGAAGTTGGTCACTTCACTTGCTCCTTATGCTACCTCATAGAGTGTTGTTGGGAACTCATCACAAATTTTTGTTATGAGTTCTGGTTATGTTACACTAGCTGGGGGCTCTCTTCAGGATGTTCTTTGTGTCCCTAAAATTTTGACAAACCTATTGTCCATCTATCAAATTTTCCACTTTGGCTCTGGTAAGATAGTTGAGTTCTCACTACATGATGTGGTTATTCGAGACTTACATGATTCTAAGATGATTGTGGCTACTAGGAGTGTTGACTCTACATCTCACCTCTATAGATTTGATGGATTTGAGTCTTCTGATTGCACAAGTTCATGTTTAGTTGCACATATAGATTTAGTAAGAAGACTTTGGCATGAGTGTTTGGGCCATGTCAATTACATATATGTTTAGTAGATGAGCACACAGGAACTTTTTCTTGGGCTTCCCTAGATTTCTTATACAGATGGTGTTTATTAGGGTTGTGCACTTGGCAACCAACATAGGGATTAATTTCCACATGGAAGAGCCACTTGTGCTTTGGCACCTTTGGAGTTGATTCATAGTAACCTCATGCCATTTCCTATTCCTTTTTCTAGTGCTAGATATGTGCTTACATTCATTGATGACTTCTCCAGATCCACATAGGTGTACTTTTTGAAGTACAAGTCAAATGCATTTGATTCATTTCAAGTCTTCAAGACATTAATAGAGAAGCAGTCTAGTCTTTCTATGCGATGGATACACACAGATAATGGGGGGGGAGTACATGAACCATGTTTTCGAGGATTTTTTCTTTAAAAATGGTCTTCAACATTATTTTTTAGTGCCCTACACCCCTTAGTAGAATCGTGTGACCAAGAGAAAGAACAAAACACTTTGGGAGATGGTTAATTGTATAATTCAGTCTAGGTCCATGAATTTGTGATTTTGGGTAGAGGTAGTCAATTGTGTCAACTATATTTAGAATCGGATGCATTAAAAGGTAGGTTGATAGATGACTCCTGAGGAGGCTTGGTCCCATGTCAAGCCTGATGTATCTTCATTCCAATTTTTTGGGAGTGTGGCATGGGCATTTGTACCTGATGCTTAGAGGAAAGCAATGGAGCAAAAGAGCTAACCCCTCATTTTTGTTGGCTACTACAAGGATGTTAAGGCTTACAAGTTGTTTGATCTAGATTCTTGAGAGGTCCTATTTTGATGGGATGTCTAGTTTGATGAGAGCCTTCTTGTAGTTCATTACCCACCTCCAGAGTCCACTTCACCTCCCACTACTCCCTCATCTTTTCTAGTATCTTTTTTGGATGATGAGGATGATGATCTTAGTGATCCTCATTTCCATCTACCATAGGATCCTCCACAAATGCCTAAATGGGCAAGAGCTATAGTTGAGGCTACAAGATCTCTAGCTAGTGACCCTTCCACATCTTGTTGCACTCAATCTCATACTATGGGTTTGAGTCTTCTTAGTCATGCTATTTCTAATGTTTGCAAGCATTTGTAGTAGCGATGGGACATTTAGAGTGGGATCGTACCATAGAGGAGGAGTATTCTTCTTTGATGAAGAATCATACTTGGGATTTTTGTACTATTCCTAAGGGAAGAAAGCTAGTGAGATGCAAATGGATCTATCATACTAAGTATGTTGCTAATGGCTCGATTGATAAGCACAAGGCACATCTTGTTATAAAGGATTTTTTTCAGGTTGAGGGTATTGACTACACTAAGACATTTTCCCCTTTCACCAATATGAACTCTATTCGCCTTGTCTTATCCCT
Source organism: Cupressus sempervirens (assembly GCA_028749045.1). Classification (NCBI taxonomy): domain Eukaryota; kingdom Viridiplantae; phylum Streptophyta; class Pinopsida; order Cupressales; family Cupressaceae; genus Cupressus; species Cupressus sempervirens. The sequence goes on from CM053793.1 coordinate 176,357,741, forward strand.
TGCAGCTTCACAGGGACGGCCTATTTTTCAAATGGATGTGAAGAGTGCCTTACTAAATGGTGATCTCACTAAGGAAATTTACATGGAGTAGCCTCCAGGATTTTTTTAGGATTCCTCCTTGGTTTGTAAACTTTGATGCTCACTATATGGTCTCAAAAAGGCCCCTCAGGCTTGATATGAGAAGATGGACTCCTTTCTCCTTTCTATAGGCTTCAGCCACTACCATTTTGATCCTATAGTGTACATTCAACACCTTGGAGTAGAGGTTTTAATCCTTGTCCTATATGTTGATGATCTCATCCTCATAGGTAGCTCATCCTCTATGCCTCAGGATGTTCAACATGCATTGATGGATCAGTTTGAGATGACTGATCTACAGATTGTTCAGTCCTCTACTGGGATTTTTTTTTTATCAATAAAAGTATGCTCTTGACATTCTTTAATTCTTTGGCATGCTTGATTGCAAGCCTACTCCAACACCTTTTCATTCAGGTATCACCTTGTCCACCTCCTACTCTTTTCCTTTAGTGGATACCACCTTGTACTAGTAGTTGGTTGGCAACTTGTTGTATTTGACACACACTCATCCTAATCTCTCCTTTGTAGTTGGCCTTGTCTCTTAGTTTTCCTAGGAGCCTGATGAGAATCATTGGCAAGCTGCCAAGTTCATTTTGAGATACATTCAGGGCACACTTCTATATGGAATTCATTACACATCAGAGACTCCTCACGTTGTTGGCTACATTGATTTAGATTGGGCCAGTGATGTCAATGATCAAAAGTTTACTTTTGGCTCTCTTTTTTTGTCTTGGTTATGTTCCTATCACATGGTCATGCAAGAAGTAGCATGCTCATGCACTTTCATCTATAGAGGCTGAGTATATGGAAGTAATGCCTACTAGTCAGGAGATGTTATGGCTTTAGCAGTTGATGAATAAGTTTGGTTTTCCTCCTGATCGTCCCACTAATTTTTTTGTGCGATAATCATAGTCCTATTCACATTTCTTGGATCAGTGCACCAAACATATTGATTTTCATATGCACTTCATCTGTCAACTAATACAAAATGGTGTTATCTCTTTGGAGTACATTCCTACTAACATGCAGGTTGTTGACATCTTCACCAAACCTTTTACATCACCGTGCTATCTTCAATTATAGTCTATGCTTGGGGTTATGGAAGTTTTCCTTGGGGGGTCTTGTTGAGGCCTTCATATTTTTTTAGCATGTTTGTACTTACCTCTTTTTGGGGGAGGGTTTTTCCTATGTGGTTTTCCCTCTTTCCCCATTTTCAGAGGTTGCATTTCTTTGCATTTGTACATGGGTACCTTTATTGGCCTAGTTGTCCTAACTAATTCTACATTTCATCATAGCTTTTGTAGCTTCGGTGCATTCCCCTAAATTGCACTTAAGGGGGGGTGTTAGTATAAATTATTATTATTTACAGTTTACTTAAGTTTACTTAGATAAATACATTATTTATTAGTCATCATCTAGGAGTTAGCATACTTTTACATATTGCCTTGTTGACAATACAGGAGTTTGTTCCTACCTTATCATACTTATCCTCTCCTCTATGTGGAGGATAATATATCTTTTGTGGACATATGCTCTGTTGTCATACTTATCTCCTAGTGCTTTCTAGCTCATTCTAGAAGCTTCCTAGAGGCCTTTATAAATAGGCTCTCCTATTGTATTTTTGTATGGAAATTTCATTTTTCATTGTTGGAATATATTTTCTCTCACTGTGTTGAGATTCTCTAAGCCCTACCTTTCCTTCTCTGGTTTCTCTTCAGCAAGTTATCTACATGCAAGTGATCTTGGAAAACTATGAAGTTGGCTTTCACAACTTCTACATAATTGTTGAAGAATAGCCAAGGGTTTATAAAATTTTATTAGCCCTAGAGAAATCCCTGGGCAAGTTCTTTTGTAATATTGTTTTCAAAAGGAGGTGTATGTAGTTTCCATGCATAAATTCCTTATGAACATTTCAAATGTGCTAAGTTGTGATTATGCAAAGAAAAGGAAAATGCATGTCTACATGCTTATTTCAACTTAAGGTGTTTGTATTTGTGAATGTGCGAATGAAGGAAAACAATCAATATAAACTATTAAGTGCATCATCATGGGGTTTCGTTGAATGTCAATTTTCTAAGTTGCAAAGTTGTGAGGTAAGAGGAATGTTAAGCTTAAAAAGTTAAGTGCTCCATCATAGAGTTAAAATGGATACTCGGTCTCGGATGTGTGAAGGAGTGATAAAATGGAATTTGAAGTTGTGCAAGGTTGCAAGCATAAAATATTCTAAGGGCTCATCTATGGTGAGGTTGTGAAGTGTTAAGAGTTAAGGGATTGTTGCAGGGTCACAACAGCTATGAAGGTGTCTTAAATCTTGTTCTGAGGTTTTGATTGAACAAAAAGCTAAGGGTTCATAACATCATAAGTCCTATTGTAAGAGAAAAAGTTTTTGGTGAAAAATGGTGAAATGGTCTTGTTCATAGCAGTCACATTTATCAGTTTTAAAGCATAAAATGACTTCTTCAATGGAAGAATTTGAGCTGGATGTATGAAATTATAAAAAAATTTAAAAACATAGTTTTCAAGTGTGCCAACCTTAAATGCCAATTAAATATATGCTTTCCTCATAGAGGTTGATAAAACTTGGAGAGGAATAGGTTTTTATTGTTGTTAACTCAAATTGTTTGAATTTCTAAGTGATTTCAAATGCAAAGGTAATTTTTGAGTGGATTTTGTCAAATATAACCTATAGAATAATAAAAAAATAATTGTGGAAATGGCACAAAGAGAAGAAGAATTGATCATACAAGTAGTAATTGAAGTACCAAAACACTCCCCCAAGGGTTCCAAGCATATTTGTAGAAGAATGGATGCACATCTTGCCTGGTTCCACAGATGCTTAGAATGCAAATGACCTCACTTTAAAATATCCATATGCAATGTGTAGAGACCCAATTTTTTGGTAATATTTTAGACTTGATAAGTTACTAAGAGGGGAGGGGTGAATCAGTAACTTCAAAACTTTTCATAAATTCAGCACTTAACAATATAAATCATTTCACCATTGATTCATCTACTTTACTACATGCATAAGAAATTGAAAGATAAACATAACACAAGAAACATAGAATTTGGTGATTCAAAAACCTTCCAAATAGAAAGTAAAACTGGGGTGTGGATGATACTCACAAAACTTCACTACTACAGCAAAAATTTTCTCTGTTAAGGCTTACATTGACCACTTCTAGTGGTCTGCCTTGTTAGGAGCAAATAGGACTGCTAGGTCCACCTTGTTAGAGGATTTACAAACATACAATGAAGTATGCACTCTATTAGGAGATTTAAACTATTAAATCTACCTTGTTAAAGGATTTATAACTAATTCACCTATTAGAATGAAATAGAAGATCTCACTTACAACTTGATTGCTAATTAGATTCCTGAAGTAGTGATCACCTCATGTGATAGATAAAAAATTTCTGCTCCTATATTGACCTTGCTGAATTCCTTGCTGCCGATACTTATTTGCATGCACTCCTTACAATCCTTCATACATTCATACTACTAATACATATTGGTATGATACAATACATTATATATATACAATTCCAATTCTTACAATTACAAGGTCGACTAAAACACAAGTGAACAAAACATTACTTAGTTGGCCCAAAAGTAGACAATTTAGGTTCTGTAAGCTGAATTGGTGACCTTTTGATACTCACCATCCACTACATTACTTGGCATCATCATGCACTTGGTAGAAATAGAGGCTTAGTCCATACTAATCACATAATGTAGCTTCAAACTCAGTGACCATTGGAGACTCGGTAGATACAGTGTCACTCAGTAGATACCGAATATTGTGTTTACCTTGCTACACTCAGTAAACATTACTCATCCATTACTCGATTTACACTCACTTCTTATCACACAGACTGATGACTCGATAGACATTAAAATCTTGATAACAATTGAACTACTCAATGATAACTGTTGGACTTCACACTATCTATATTCACTCAGTAGCCTCTGAAATGCTCGATGTGAACTCTAAAACCTAGTTATCACTGGAATGTTCAATAGACATTGGAAACTAAATAATGAGCACAATAGCCATAAAAAATTGAATAAGTGTTGTCACTAATGGCAAACATAACTTAATGCCAACACAATTGTCCCTAACATAAATGGGTATAAATTGTTTTTGTTTTTCTATAAGGACAGAGTGAAAGAAGTTCTAATTTGTAACCCTTGGTAAGAAATTTGGGAAAATTGATAATGCTAGAGGTATTTTTGGAATGTGGATTTGGTCAAAGCATTAATCAAGTGTTATAATCCTATAAACAAGTCATTTCATAGGAAAGGTAGAAGTGTTTTTCTAGCATTGGATAAAGATACGTTCATAGAAACATTTGATTTGGGTGGACCTATGTATTGCCCATTGATATTAAAGATTTGAATGAGAATTTTAAGAAACATAAAAATTTCTATATGGGTAAAAACATGACCTAACACATTCCCAAGGTGAAGAAGGATGTAGGAGAAATTCCAAAGAGGAGAGATATTGATGAAGTCATGCCCTTGGATTGCTTTTAGAGGTATTTTCAAAATACTATGTTTGGTATTGACAAAGTCCTAGCTACAAATGGGACAATGAGTGCTTCAGGGCCATATTATGTCATGGCTTTAAATATTCAAGACACAAATCCCTACACAGGTTATGATTTTGTAGGATACATCATTGAGAGTATTCACAAAGAATTTTTTGCTACCCCAAAAGGAGAATTAAAGATTTTTAAGTTCCCTCATTAGTTCCTCCTCATGCACCTTATTTTGTCAAGGAATGTTGATATATTTAATCAAAGCTTTTTTGAGTCAACACAAGAATGAGGAGAGAAGTTTTCAATGCAAAGATGGACATGGGTATGGCAATTGTATTATCTATATTCAAATGTTATCTCTTTCTATAATGACTTTGCTTATCTTGTTTTAAAAATTAAAGGTTGTATGCTTGAAAGAGTTCTTAGAAATGTTAGGAAGATTGTTAGACCTAAATGGTGCTTTGATGTTGGGAAATAATTGACTCATGATTGTGGTAGTGTGTTCTTGTTTGAAGATTATACTATTATAAGAGTCTTTGAGTGTCCTCAGCCACTTCACATTTTTCCCAAGTATGTTTTTGAGAGGTTATGATTGGTAGAAGTTTTTTGGCTATTAATTTCTTTGAATAGGGAGTATCTAGGAAAGGGTGTCAAGAAAGGGATATTTTTGTGCAGATGTACTAAAGTGAGGATTTTGAGATTGGCTAGAATGCTAATCAACAAACCAATTCCTTTTCTCAAAAGTATAAGATGCGAACTAGGCCAACTAGAACCTATGACCCCTATAATGTAGTAAGGAATGCTTTGAAAGCATGAGAGGATACAATTTGCCCCCTACAAAGCCTATGTGGGAAGAGGATATTATTGTTGATTTTTTGAGTGAAGATGTTTGTAGGGAAAGAATGATAAAAATTAGAGACATTGTCAGCTATGACTGATAAATGAGAAAGGCAGACCATCTTTTAGAGGGTTTTATCCTAATGAGGAATATTGGGTCAAACAGGATAATTGTGTTAACCAAGTCCCTGAGGCAATTAGGAAGAAGATTGATCAAGACAATGGTGATGATGAATATACAGTGGAGGTATCTAATGAAGAGGATCAATCTAAAGATGACCAGCTTGAACAAAATGTTCAAGATATTTCAGAGAGATTTACATGGGTAGAACAAAGACATGAGAAGAAAAAGATGGTAGAAATACCAAATCAATCTCAACAAAAGGCTCTTCAGATTTTACTTGGGGAAATAAGTATTTTGATGATATTAGGAGAAGATTCCTAATGTCACAGGTATCTAAGACTAAAAAAAGAGTGAAGAAATTGCAATTAGAGGCACAAATGATTGATGATAGAATCATTGAGGCTAAGGAGTTTATGGATGATGAAAATTTTATTAAGTCAAATGAATTCAAAAGATTTCATTTTAAAATAAAGAGAAATGAGTTGAAATTGCATACGAAGCTTGGATATTTAGATGAAAAGTTTGCTGGGTTGATACAAAAGTTGTAGGAATAAGACCCTAGTAGTGAAAACCTCACTACTGAAGAGGCTAGAGATTTAGTTAGGAGAAGTGGGATAATTATCTTCCTAGGATGTGATATAAGCTCTTCTTTTTTACTTGATCAAATAAGAAGACAAGAGAGATCAGTTTCTTTTCAATATGAAAACCAATATGGGGAGCTAATAGGATCAAGTTTACTATGGATGCCCATATAATGGCTATATGGAGTTTAGCACCAGAGGATGATAATCCTACCCTCATGGAAATATAGGAATCCCTTAGGGGAAATGTTATATTTTGGCATGTGCAATCTACATCTAGTGACAAGATTTTGGAAATGCATACTTCGATAGCATTAATGAGTAAGAATAAAATGGACACTCTTCAAGCTCAACTTGAAAAAACCTATGAGAAATTTATTAGGACAAGGAGTTATGAAGAGGAAATGAATAACACTTATGTCTTACAACAACATATCATCAAACTAGAAATGGAGGTGGCTTCACTAAAGAAAAATATTAGAACTATTATAGAGGTTCATGACAATGAAGTGCAAACAAGGGGCTAGATTTTTGAGACATGGGAAACATTAGGCCAGGCTATGGACATTGATGAAGAAAAATTATAAGCCAATAAGGATTTTGAGATCAGAGTTTTCAAGATTGTATTAGTCCATAAGATCAATACATTGCAGATAGTCTCACCAAATATGCATGGCAATTATATTGCCTTAGAAGGAGTGGAATACAAATTTTTAGAGGCATTTACTTTGTTATCTCCATTATTCAGCACATTGGTCCCTTAAATTCAATTTTTTGACAAAATAATCACTATACTTCCTCAAAAGAAGGACCTACTAATGGAAACCATTTTGAGTACGAAAGAAACAATTCATATGGTAAAAGATTTAAATGGTTTCTTTGGGGAGAAGATACAACAAGTACAAAGTAAAATAAAAGTAATTGCTATTGGGACAGCAAATTTTTTTCCTACAATCTTGGATAGTGAAGGAAAAATAAATGATTGGTTGGAATTGTCGTCATCATTTGATAATGTCCCTAATCATCCCAGGTTTCTATCTTTTTGTAACAATAAAACAAGTGCCACTACTTTCTACGATACTATAGACAAATTTTATATGTTATAAGTAGAGATGTCTAAAGAATCTTCTAAGGTTAAAGCTATAACTAATTCCAAATGGATCAAATTCCTAGAGGAGTTGGACACAAGCAGAGACATCACATGGCTTGACATTGATACAAACATCACTATTTCGGAGTTGATTATAGAAATCAAGGCACTGCCAGCTAGTGATAGTGATTAAATATAGTTGAGAAGTAGTTCAAAGGAGGAAAATATAAAGAAAGAGGCATGGATGGTGATAGGAACTAAAGGACAATTTTTATTTGTTAAAAATATTTTTGCTGACAAATGCCACCTACCAGTTTATAATTGCATCTTAATTATGGGACCAAGTACAATGAATATTTTGCATATAACAAGATAGGAATACCTTTGTACCTTTATTTTATTAAGATTTTGACAAGTGTCATCTCATCTAAATCTTTTTGCAATCCTTCCTATAAAAGGATTCCCAAGATGTGTTGTAGGGGTCCGATTTTCTAGTAATTTTTGAGAATTATGTTATTTTTATTGGTCCACTAAGTCCATTGTAAGTTTCATGGTATATTTTCTTTCTATAATTTTGAGAACAAAAGTGAATGTTGAGAGATCTATTGTTTATTTTGAAAGTTTTTACAGTATTACCAGCATTCTTGCAATTTGCAAGTTATGCTATATTTTTTCTTTGAATTATGTCTCCATTATTGTGTAATGGTTATCTTAGGATTGTATAAAAAAGTTTTATGCAATTTAATGCAACTAGGATATTTTGTATATCAATTTATTGTTGCTTTTAATTCAAGAAATTAAGCAAATGCTCTAATGAATTGATAGGGTTTCTAGTTATACAATAGGGATATTCATAAGGGTGGGTTTCGAGATAATTACTAATAAAATTAGTTATAATACAATTAATTAGTTCAAGTATTTGTTGGGTAGACTCTGAATCCCAATGAATAGGGAATTGGTCATATATTCAATTATAGTTTGAAGAAAGTCATGGGTTTGAATTGGTCATAAATATAAAATCAAATCAATTTTACTTTTATGTATGAAGAATAGTATAGATGGCCAATACTTGTTTGCATTTAGTCTCTGAGTCTTAGTTAGCTTCTATTGCCTAGTATTATGACCAATCTACTATAGGAGATGGATATCATAATAGGATGTCATGGAATTAATGAAATGTAATAGTATCAAGTTTTGAATCTCTTTATCCCTTAGGTGCACCCACATTGGTTTTGCAGAGCCAAAAGAGTAGAAAATCTTTAATATTTTGTTAAATTTAGGTCTAGATCTAAAGATCATATAGCTAATTACAAGAAATAGCTAATCTTTAGGTTATTTTGATCTTTACCATCTTGGTATTAAGTATTATGTTGCTTATTAGTGTAAAAAAATACCAACAAAATGGTGACTCTATTGGGAAGTCCATATAAGTAAAGAACTGTGATGTTCTTTGATCTTAGAACACATCGCATATATGTTCAGATAGTGATTGTTGTTGACCAAAAAACCTTGAGAATTTGGAGAAATAGCCAAAACCATGGAAGCATGACATAAAGTGTGGTTGAAAAGTGCTTTATTTGCATAGAGTTTTCGTTGAGAAGTATACAATATGGAGAATTAGGGTTCGGTTCTTTTTGTCTCATCTTTCCCAAATTAGAGTTTACCTCATAAAGAGTTCCTTCTCTTTTAGCTAAGCATAGATTATTCCCCTAGTGGGTGGTAGCTTGTTCTTAGGTTTTGATACTAGTCCTTATTTTTAAAGTGAAAGATGGTTGAAAATAGGAAAAATATGAGATCCTATGTGAAAGACAACCTAGACATCCCACTGTATACTAAATTACCAAAGGGTGGTAGAAAAAATTGGCCTAATAAGAAAGTAGAAACTAGGCACACTTGGAAGCCCAAAGATAGCCCACCATGCCACCCCCTACTTGAAAAATAAGCTTCATCTCATAGTTCTGAATTAGAGAACACCAAAATTTTAGGGAATATTTTTACAATGCCTTATCATGAGCCTAGGGTTTATCAGGATAAAATGGTGTCATCTATAGGAGATACTACTTTTAGGACTAATAATATATGAGATATTAACTAGCATATTAGACCCAAGAGTTTGCAATCAAATAGACCAAATCTTGAGCAGGTTCCTTATGTAGAAAGAACCCTAATAGATTTGGATAACCTTCCTGAATTTGAAGAAACTACAAAAAATATGAGGATTTACTCTTTGAGGTTGGAATCCTAAGAAGGAAAGTTGCTAAGGAAGAAGCTAGACATATTCATCAAGAAAGGGAGAAAGAGTATATGACAATGAACACTCTTATTGAAAGAGATGCTCTAATCTAAAGAATGGTTGCTCTTGAAGAGAAAAATAAGAGATTAGAAGAAAGATCCTTCAAAATACATGCATATGTACTTGGAGATGATGAAACTTTGAGGTCTAAAGTCTAAAAACAAGAAAATCTCTTGAAAGAAAGGAAGGAACCTATTATAGCTCAAATTAAATCCTATAAGCCTATTTGGCCAGAAATCATAGATCCAACTATTAAACCAGATGATAAGGGTAAATAGAAGGTTATAGGAATCCAAATAAATGAGCCTCAAGTTACCCTAAATAAGCCTCCAAATGTTCTTATTTCTATTTCTAAGCTTGATGTAGAATTAAAATAGGCTAGGAAAGAGAGGGAAGATTTAGCCAAAGAAATTGAAAAGGTGGAAAATGAAGCACAAGTAGCTGAAACAAGAAGAAAAATTCAGTTCATAAAAATCTACTTCTACTTTGACTTCATGGCCAAACATGTCTACCCTAGTTGTAACCTCTTCTCTCACTTGTGGACCAACAATTCCAAGCTAAAATATATCTCAGTTAGCTCTTGCATCCTCTTCTACTACTAGTATACAAATCCCTATTATCCAGCAATCCCAACAACTTCAGATCCCTACCCAAAACCAAGTAGAAAACACATCAAATGTTGTTAAAAGATCTTTCTATATGTAAAAGTATAGACAAATGTCATTCTTAGGCATTCTTGGTTTCCCACATCCAATATCATTTGACCTCAGAGATAAAGTCATTAAATTCTTAGGTAATAATGCTATTACTAGTGAAGAACATTTTAGAAAGTCTATTGACATATTAAATGACTATGAAGTTGAGCATGAAGATGTGGTTATGAAGCTATTTATGCACTCTTTGATAGAGGATGCAAGGGATTGGTTCGAAAGGTTTCTCGGCGATAGTGTGAGTTCTTAGAGTGAATTTGAAAAAAATAAAAATTAAAGAACAATATGGGAAAAATACTAATGTTGGGTTCATGCTGAATGATTTTAATAATGTTAAGAAAAATGTAAATGAATCTTCATTTGATTTTAATGTGAGATTTCAAAAGGGGATACCCAAGTTATTTCAAGTAATGACTTTAGGAGAGGATGTGTGCCTTACCACATATTTTAATGCATTTGATTACAAAATGGCTTATACTCTCCAAGATAAGAATCCAAGGACATTAAGAGATGCCTACAAGATGGTAATAAATATAGAGAATAACAAGAAAAATTCTGGTAAGCTAGGGAAAAGAGATGATCCTAATTTGTTAAATCCAAATAATAGTAAGAAGGAAGTTGAGGAAATTACCGTAGGCAAGAAACCTAAAGAGGCCACAGTAGGGTATGATTTAAATCTCCTCAAAAATATGAATCCTCAGGCTTTTATTGCAAACAAGTCCAATACTGGTGAGAAGACACCTTTTAACAATAGTCATTATAATAAACAATGAAAGATGCAGATTTATCCATGTACAACTCAATGGAAGGATGGAAAACCTATTCCTAATACTGCTCAAGGTCACAAGAATAAAGAAACATTGGATCCTTTGCAAAGAAATTTAGTCAACATGAATGATGATGTGGCATGGTGTACTATATTTAATACTTCACATTCTCCTAACCAATATGCATTAGCTCAATCCTTTTTTGCAAATCAGAAGACATAAGGTTAGGACAAAGAGAAAGAAGCAAAGGAAGATGAGGATATGGTCTCATCACTAGCAAGTATTAACAGATGATGAGGGTTGTAACGATAATAGAGTATGTGTTGTATCTTCAAGTGTGGACCACATAAGTCTAAGAAAATTGTCTAGAGATGAAATTAAGAATATTAATATAGAGATGGTATTACAAGTGCATAGCAATTACAATCTTTGAAATAGAAATATCAACAGCAATAGTGGTAAATGGTCTAGCATATTTACAAATGGTATTACTTATAGAATGACATATGATACTCAAAAGCAAGATAAAATGATAGTTAAGCTTAAGGAAAACAAAAGAAAGATATGGGAACCTACGAAGAAAGTGCAATTCCAAGTAGTTGAAATAGCCAAGGTCATTGTACAAAATAAAAGTTTAGAGCATGATGTTACAAAGCAAGTGGCAATGCCTATTGTCTAGGAAGTGCTAACTCCAAGTATTTATGTAAAACCTACTATCTGTGATTCACTTAATATGATTTCTATGTTGTCCCATATAATTGTGAAAGTTCCTTTATCAGAGCTTTTTAGGATTTAAGAGCATAAGAGTAACGATTTATCTTAGATAGGTGGAATAAATAATCATAATATTGTCAAGCCAAAATTTATACGACAAATCCAAATCATAGAGGAGAATAATAAAGTGATGTCCCAAATACCTCAAATATATTTGGATAATTCATCTGTGGCTTATTTATAGGATATTGATCTTTTTTCCTCAGTTTGATTATAAAAGGTAGAACCCTAAAGAGTTTTATGATAGACTCAGGGTACTCTAAAAATATTATGCCTTTCAAAGTCATGGAAGCCCTGGGTTTGCATGTAGATACTAGGCAAGGTAGATGTAGAGTAATGGATGCTAGAGAAGTATATGTCATAGGTACAATAAATGCATTGCCTTATAGGTTAGCCTCTTATCCTAATGTTTAATTAACTATGGTTATCCCCATGGTAGACATCCCTCCCCATTATGGTATGTTATTGTCTAGAAAATGGAGTACTACAATGGGGGGTAGTATACAATGTGATTTTTCATATGCCACTTTCCATATAGTAGATAAGGAGGTCAAAATTGATAGAGAGAAAAAGTTCAATCATATTTTTGAGGAAAATATTGACAATGATTTCACTTGTTTCTTAGATACTAATGTTAATGCATTTAGAGAAAAACTGATCATTCAAGAAGTTGAAAATTTTCCATCATTGATAACACAAGAGGTAGCATGTTGTATGGATTCACAAATATTGTGGACCATGTATTTTGATGGGGTGAGTTCTAAACAAGGTTTAGGAGATGGGGTAGTTTTCATATCCCCTAAGAAGAATACATTTAGATACTCATTTACTTTGAATTTCTCATGCACAAATAACATAGCAAAATATGAGGCACTCTTATTAGGACTAAAAGTTACAACCATCAATGGGATCAAAATGTTGCATATTATTAGTGATTCTAAACTAATTATTTCTTAGATGAGAGGAAATTATGCATCTAAAAACAAAATATTAAAGACATTGTATTTGGATAGGAGGTTGTGCAATTAAAAAAAAAAAGATCCCAAGGGGATTGGTTGTCTTAGAGATTGTATTTGATAGTCATGACAGATCCAAAATGGACAATGAAAGATCAAATACCAAGGATCTAGAAGAGATAAACTTGGGAACTAATGGAACACCTAAAAGGGTTTATATTTGAAAAAGGTTAGCCCCTAAGATTAGGTAGGGGTTGATTGGTCTATTAAGAAAATATAGACATGTATTTGCTTGGTCTTATGATGACTTTAAAGGATATAGAGAGGACCTTTATCAGCATAAAGTGCCATTGAAAGAAAGAACCAAGCCTTTGAGACAGAAGAAAAGGCTAAACAATCCTACCCTAGTGCCCAAGATGTTTGAATTATCAAGACTATAAGGCACTCATCTTGGGTATCAAATTTGGTTCTAGTTAGAAAAAAGAATGGAGATACAAGACTGTGTGAAGATTTTAGAAATCTAAATATATCTTTATTAAAGGATAATTATGCCTTTTCAAATATGGAAGTTATGCTAGAGAGAGTTATTGGATCACAACTTATGTCAATGATGGATGGGTTCTCAAGTTACAACCTGGTGGCTATCAAGGAAGTTGAGAAATATAAAATTGCATTCACTATTGGATACAATTGACTATTTTTGTGTTGTCTTTGATGTTACACAAATGTAATATCAGTTATCAATTAGTGCTTATCAAGCTCACTTGGTCAGCAAGAAAATTTTTATTGTCTATCGGGCATTCCGAGAGATTACTCTATAAAGACTGTGTCTACCGAGCTCACTCAGGTGTCGAAGGAAATTTTGGTAGGAAATAGTGTTAACCAAGTTGTAATGGTTAATGAAGGAAATTTGATCAGATTTAGTATGAATCGAGTTCACTTAGTTGCCAAAAGATTTTGCAAGTTTGCAATGTTAATTGAGCATCTATTGGTTAACATAGGGAATCAGTTCAGGACTAGTGTTTACCGAGCTAGGTCAGCCAGTGAAGGTTTTTTGTTAATTTGGGATATGAAGTATAATTATTTCAAGTATCGATTCCAACCAGCTAGGGTAAATATTATTGGTCATTGTAATTTTTATTGAGCCAACTTGACAATCTAAACTATATAAATGTAAGGTCAAGTTGTGATTTTTAAATGTATGCAAGTGTATTGATTGATTGAGAAGGAAAGTGTGAGTGATTTTGAAGGATGATTAGATGTCGTTGTGGAGCAGAAAAGTAATATTTGATTAGGAAGGATCTAGTGTGGAGAAAAATAGAGATTTATAATCAACAATTCAATTGCATCATATTCAAGTCATCTCGTTGTTACTCTCTAACCATTGTGGTAGTGATTGGAAATCTCTTAACATAGTTAGTTTAATAGCCATTCGTAAATCCTCTAACAACACTATAGGTCCATTGAATTTCTAAAGAGTTCTCACAAGGCCACTCCTTACAAGGTGATTGAATCCTCTATCAAGGTCACACCTAACAGTGTGTTTTGTAACCTTTAACCAGGTTGGCTCCTAACAGGGCTCACTTCAAAAGAGTGAAAAATAGTAACTAGTTACATTGGTGGTTTTTCTTATATTGGTTTTCCATGTTAAATTTTGTGTCTCTTGTGTTCATTTCTTCTCTCTCATGTTTGCAAATTATTTCTATTGATGTTAGATTTGCTAAAGTTAGACATACTCTACATTTACAGAGTTACAACATTTTCTGTATGTTTACCGAGTGATAGTAGTGATTAGTTTGATGAAACATCTAAGGGATCTGTGGATTTATTTTTTTACTAACTAATTCAACCTGCCCCCCCTCCCCCCCCCCCCCCACCCCCCCACTTCTCACTATATTTCCAACAAATGGTATCAGAGTATTTGGTTCTTGTAGGAAAGGTTTCAAGGACCTAAGCTAAAGATTAGGATGTCTTACAAGAGAGAAATTCCAAAGCTTAACAGAGATAACTTTTCCACATGGTAGGGACATATGAGACTTCATCTGGCTTCCATTGGTGATTTAGGATGTAAATATCTTGATGAAGAATATACATCTCCTACTAGCACATTATCTATTGGAGATATTGCAGAGAAAAAGAGCCATAACACCATGATGATAGGCATTGCATCATCTCTTACCTATGAAGAATTTGATGAGATCAAAGACTATAAAAATACTTTTGAAATGTGGAAAAAGCTAAAGGAAATTTATGGTGGTGATGACAATGTGAGGAGAGCCAAAGTGGAAAGACTTAGAGGACAATTTGATTAGATGAGAATGAGAGATGATGAAAATATTGCCAAATATGTGGAAAGAGTCAAAGCTAGTGTTAGTGCAATCAAAGATTTTGGAGGAGAAATCAAGGATGAAACTATTATAAGTAAAGTTCTTAGAACATTAATTGCTATTTATGCAATTAGAGTATCTATTATTCAAGAAAGAAGATGTGATGCAAATCATAAGATGGTATATCTTGTGATTTTTAATGTATGCAAGTGTATTGATTGATTGAGAATGAAAGTGTGAGAAAATTTGAAGGATGATCAGATATCCTTGTGGAGAAACAAATTAATATTCAATCAGGAAGGATCTAGTGTGGAGTAGAATAGAGATCTATAATCAACAATTCAGTTGCATCATATTCAGATCATCTCATTGCTACTCTCTAACCATTGTAGCAGTGATTGGAAATCTCTTAACATAGTTGGTTTAATAGCCATTTGTAAATCCTCTAACAAGATGATAGTTCCATTGAATTGTTTAAAGACCTCTCACAAGGCCACTCCTTATAGGGTGATTAAATTCTCTAACAAGGTCACACCTAACAATGTGTTTTGTAACCTTTAACCAAGTTGGCTCCTAATAGGGCTCACTTCAAAAGAGTGAAAAATAGTAACTAATTACATTGGTGATTTTTCCCATATTGGGTTTCCATGTTAAATCTAGTGTCTCTTGTGTTCATTTCTTTTCTTGCATGTTTGCAAATTATTTCTATTTATGTTAGATTTTTTAAAGTTAGACATACTCTGCATTTACCAAGTTACAACATTTTTTGTTTGTTTACCAAGTGACAGTAGAGATTAGTTTTATCAAACATCTAAGGGATCTATGGATTTATTTTTGTAATAACTGATTCGCACCCCCCCCCCCCCCCCCCCCTCTCAATTACTCCATCTATATTTCCAAAAATTGGTATCAAAGCATTTGGTGCTTGTAGAAAAGGTTTCAAGGACCTAAGCTAAAGATCTGGATGTCTTACAAGAGAGAAATCCCAAAGCTTAACAAAGATAACTTTTCAGCATGGCAGGGATTTATGAGACTTTATTTTATTTCCATTAGTGATTCAAGATGAAAATATATTGATGAAGAATATACAACTCCTACTAGCACATTATCTATTGGAGATATTGCAGAGAAAAAGAACCATAACACCATGATGATAGACATTGCATCAGCTCTTACCTATGAAGAATTTGATGAGATCAAAGACTGCAAAAATGCTTTTGAAATGTGGAACAGGCTAAAATAAATCTATGGTGGTGATGAAAATGTGAGGAGAACCAAAGTATAAGGCCTTAAAGGACAATTTGATTAGATGAGAACGAGAGAAGATGAAAATATTGCCAAATATATGGAAAGATTCAAAGCTAGTGTTAGTGCAATTAGAGCTTCTAGAGGAAAAATCAAGAATGAAACTATTATAAGTAAAGTTCTCAGAACATTACTTCCTATTTATGCAATTAGAGTATCTATTATTCAAGAAAGAAGATGTGAGGCAAGTCATAAGATAACTTTGGATGCCATAGTGGGAAGACTGACAGTTTTTGAGCTAGACAACTATGACAATTATGTTCCATCTTCCAAGAGTATTGAATCTACATTTGAGGCCAAACTTTCACTTAAGGTGAAAGGAAAGAAAATAAAGGACATTCAGTTAGAAAGTGAATAAGAATTAGAGGAAAGTTCTTATAGTGATCTTGAGGTTGTTGAAGCATTTCTCGCAAGGAAATAGTCTAGAGGTAGAGGGAAATACAGAGGTAAAGTTCCCCTAAAAATAATTTCATGTGAAGAAATTGGTCATATTACTACCAAGTGCCTAGACAAAGAAAGAAAGGATGAGAAGAAAAGTCACAAGTACAATGGTAAGAAGGATTTTAAAAATCACAAATCATTCAAGGACAAAGGTAAGAAAACTTGTTTTATGGCTAAAGATTCTTATAATAGTGAAGATTCGATAGTTTACATTTTTGTAAAAGATGAATTTAATGATGAAGGAGATAAGATGGCACTTATCTCTCATGTTTGAAAAAATGATACATGGATCATAGATAGTGGATGTTCACATCATATGACCGATGATAAGACAAAGTTTGAACACTTTGAAGACTGTGATGGTGGCAGTATATGATTTGGAAACAATGAACCTTTTTGCATAAAAAGAAGAGGAATAATTTCATTAACCAAAGAACTTGTATGTGACAATGCCTATTGGGTTAAAGGACTAAAGCATAATCTTCTAAGTGTGGCATAGCTAATCAATATTGGATTCAAGGTAGAATTTATGCATGGCAAGGCAAGATTGCTAGATGACCAAGGAAAATAGATTGGATCAACCAAATAGATAAAAGGTAATCTATTTTATCTTGATCTTGGTGATTGCTCATGTTTTATTGCCCAAGTTGAAGAAAGTTGGCTATGGCACAAAAGGTTATGTCATATAAATTTTGATAACCTGGTGAACATAAGAAAATTCAAGAAAGTAAGAGGTATTCCTAATTTGAAGAAACCAGATGTTGGTTTATGCAAGAATTGTCAAATTGGCAAAATGGGAAAGACTAGTTTTAAACGAAAAAACTATCAAACTGAAGATATCTTGTAAATTATACATGCTTATTTGTGTGGACCTATTAGAGTAGAAAGCTATAATGTGGAAACAAAAATAATTCTTTTTGTTGATGACTACTCCAGAATGATGACTATTATGTATTTAAGAGAGAAGTTAGAAGAATTTGAGAAATTCAAATGGTATTTAGCAAGAGTAGAGAAAGAAATAGGGAAAAGACTAAAATACTTAAGATTGGACAGAGGTGGTGAATTCATCTCCAATGAATTTAACAATTTTTGCATTGAAAGAGGAATCAAAAGATAAGTATCAGCTCCTATAACTCCTAAGTAGAATGGAATAGTTGAAAGGAGAAATAGATCTATCATGAATTGTGCAAGAACTCTAATGATTGAAAATAACATTGCTATCAAATACTGGAAGGAAGCTATCAGCATTGCAGATCAATTGAAGAAAGATTCAAACAAGACTCCTTATGAATTATGGTATGGTTACAGACCCAATGTAAGTTACCTAAAAGTATTTAGAAGTAAATGTTACATCTTGAAAGAATCTAGAAAAGAAAAGATGGATGTAAAAGGTGATGAAGGTATATTCTTAGGATATTCTTGTAGGAGTAAGGCATTTAGATGTTTAAATTTATCTACTCATAAGATCATAGAAAGTGCACATGTGAAAATTGATGAGTTTGGAGAAAGAACTGAAGAAGAAAGTAAAAAGGAACCAGAAGATTACAGAAGATTTGTTTATATCAAACTTGATACATTGTCAGACACATCTGTCAATAAGGAGACTTCATCTACTAAGCCCAGTAAAGCTACCGAGTTGCAAGAAGTTCAAACTAAGTCACAAGGACCATAGTCACATTCTAAAACTATCAAGCCAATGCCTACATTTCTAAGCGACCAGAGCTAGAAATTAAAATTTGAAATGAAGACAGTGGAATTCAATCAAAAGGAAAAGAACCTGTATTGGCCAAGTATGTCAAAAGGCATCATGCACCTCATCATACACCATGGGACACTTATGTATATAGTAGAATTCCTTTTGGCTTGAAAAATTTTGGTGCTACTTTTCAAAGGGCCATGGATGTAGCTTTCAAGGATATTATTAATACATTCTTGGTAGTATAATAGGATGGCTTGACAGCTTATTGAAAAGATGCTAATGAGAATTGCATGCATTTAGAGAAATTTTTTCTTAGAGCATTGAAGTTTGGAATTTCTTTGAATCCCAGAAAATGTGCATTTTTTGTTACAGAGGGTAAGTTACTTGGCAACTTGGTTGGAAAGGAAGGAGTTAGAATAGACCCTAAGAGAGTTGAAGCAATTCATAAAATTGAAAAGCCAAAGAATGTAAAAGGTATTCAATCTTTTTTCAATCAGATTAACTTTCTCAGAAGGTTTTTTTTGTTGAAATAAGTAGGCCCATCTCAAAAATATTGAAGAAAGGGTTAGAAATTAAATGGACTAAAGAGCCAAGCATGGCATTCAATGAAATAAAACAAGACATTAAGGATGCCCCTATTTTGAGAGCTCGTGGTTATTCTAAGCCCATGTACATTTTTTCATTTTCTTCTTTCTATTTGATTGTTGTTGTCTTATTACAAAAAAATGAGGAAGGATTTGAGCAATCTATTGCATTTTGTTTGTAAATCTCTGCAAGTTTTTGAGCTTAAATATGATATAAATGATAAGCAAGTGTATGCCTTCATTGAAGTAGTTAATGCATTTTGGTTTTATCTAATGGGAGTCATTGTGATTGCATTTGTTCCAAATGCTACAGTAAAAGATATATTTTCTCAATAGGAAGTTTTAGGAAGAAGATACAAATGGATCAATAGGATCCAAGAGTTTAGTATTGATGTATAGATTAATAAGTTAGTTATAGGTCAAGGCCTTGCTAAGTTAATGGAAAAAGCTAATCTTGAAGCATATCAAATAAACCAGTTAGATGATGGTTGTAGAAGTGATATATCTGACATGAATGATTGTGAATGTTATAAAGATGTGATATTTTTCTTACAATAGATAAGAGCTCCACTAGAATTTACAAAGAACCAAAAAAGAGCTTTAAAGCTACAAGCTATTAGATACATTATTGCTAGAGGTCAGTTATGGTGGAGACACATGGAAGGTGTCTTCTTGAAATGTGTAAATAAGGAAGAATCTAAGAAGATCTTGAGTGATATGCATGAAGGGATATTGTTGGAAATAATCAAGACTAGCTAGGTTACTAAGAGGGGAGGGGTGAATCAGTAACCTCAAAACTTTTCAATAATTCAACACTTAACAACATAAATCATTCACCATTAATTGATCTAATCTACTGCATGTATGAGAAACTGAAAGATAAACATGCATAACACATGAACACAGTATTTGGTAACCCAAAAACCTTCCAAATAGAAAGTAAAACTAAGCTAGGGATGATACCCAGAAAACTTTAGTAGTGCAGCATAAAGTTGGCTGGTTAAGGCTTACATTGATCACTTTTGATGATCCACCCTATTAGGAGCAAATAGGACAACTAGGTCCACCTTGTTAGAGGATTTATAAACATACAATGAAGTATGCACTCTGTTAGGAGATTTAAATAAAGATTGTTAAGTCTACTTTGTTAAAGGATTTAAGAATGATTCAGCTGTTAGGATTTAATAGTGGATCTAACTTACAACTTTATTTGCTGATTAGATCCTTGAAGTACTGATGACCTCTTGTAATAGATAAGATTCTTCTGCTCCTAAATTGACCTTTTTGTATTCCTTTCTCTACTGCTGATTCTCATTTGCATTCATATCAAAACATCTGCTTATCATATGACATACATTCATGTATTCATTCTTACTTACACATATTGGTATGATACAATACATTACATATATACCATCCCAATTTTCATATTTACAAGGTCAGCTAAAATACAAGTAAACAAAATATATTTGAGTCAGCCCAATAGTGAAAACTCAGGTTCTAAAGGTTGACTTGGTCAACTTCTGATACTCAACATCCACTACATTACTTAGCATTTTCATGCACTTGATAGAAGTAGAGGCACAATCCATACTAATCACACAACATAGCTTTGAACTCAGTGACCATTGGAGACTTGGTAGATATGGTGTTACTTAGTAGAAACTGAATAACATGTTTACCTTGTTTGCACTCGATAAACGCTACTCATCCATCACTTAGTTGACACTAGCTTCTCATCACACAAATTCATGACTTGGTAAATACTGTGAAGCTTAGTAACAATTGAACTACTCGGTGATAATTGCTAGTCTTCACACTACCTATTTTCACTTGGTAGCCTCTAAAATTCTTGGTGTGAACTGTAAGTCCTTGTAACCATTGAAATGCTCAGCAAATACTAGAGACTGAATGATGAACTTGGTAAGCATACAAAATTGAATAAGTGTTATCACTAATGACAAACATAACTTAATGCCAACAATCTCCCCCTTTAGAATTAGTGACAAAAACACTTATTTGCCAAAACTTATGTATACTAACATACTAATTTTTATTTTTTCAAAATTTATCTTTGTAATATTACTGTATATATGTTTGTACATATCTCCCCCATACATAAGACATAATATATACATAGTCTCTCTACATAATTATACACATAGTCTCTCCATCTTTTATCCTGTATCCTATACATATATCTCTCTATCTTCTCCCCCTTTTTGACAATAATGCCAAAGATTTATACAAGTTATTTATATAGAGACACCAAAATGTGAGAGAAACTTTGAATGTACCTTGAGAATAAGAGCTAGTGTCTTATCCTAGTTATCTTGCAAAATTTTATAGGTATGAAGAGCCACTCGAACTTCTACTAAGAGTTGAATCATATGATCTGCAACTGAAAGATTGTTATCCTGGATCAATTTCTTTGAATATGCAATATGTTTATGCATTGTGTCCATGATTAGAAGGATCATATTTTGGATGTCCATCAATGTGGATATGATCCTTGCTTCCTTTCTCAGTAGTTCAGCCCACATATCTGATAGAAATCTCACCTTTATGTGATGTGTTGAGCTTGAGCTGGGTTCAAGTTGCAACTTTTGAGCACTGGTCTTGAGATCTTCATCTATCTTATTCAATTTTTCTTTTATGTCCTTAGTGAACTTAGTAACATCACATAGCTTCGAGAAAAATGATGTTACATTTGTAAAAGAATTTTCAAGATTAACCAAAATGGAGGAAAGTTCTACCTAATTTATGGCAATGCGCTAAGCAATGTGCTCAAGCACTTGATTGTCAAACATTTTCTCTACCTTTTCTATTAATTTATCATGTCCGGTAGAGTCCTCATTGAATTTATGTATTGCTTCCTTTAGTTGTAACAAAATGTGTTGAGATGAATCCACATCAACACCTATGGCTTTTGTTAGGATGTTCTTAGCACTTTCAATTATCCTAAATTTCCTATCCCTTTCATCTCTTAACTGCTTTTTCTTGGCCTTCTATTCCACAAGTTGGCTGACCAATCTCATTTCTTCAACTATAGTAGTATTGAAATCTATCTTAGGAATCTCAATTCCCTTGTCCAAATCAATATCATCGTCAATTTCTTTACCAATAATCAAAAGTTCCACTTCTGATATTACTACCTTGGACTTTGAGATAGAGATGATTGTAGAAATAGTTGGGCTTGCTATGAAAACCTAAATAGGACCGACTAATTAATGAAATACTAGCAAGGGCAGTAAAAGAATCCAAAATTGATGTGTTTCCAAAAATTGAAGTAATAACAGGTGGAGTACTAATTTAAGTACTTACAATAGAAGAATTTACTGGAACAAAAATTGGTGCAAGCATAGCTATAGTAGACAAAAATTGTAGAACTCGATGTTGCACTTATTATACATTCTACTAATGATGTTCTTGACTCCAGAGCTAAAGAAGAGGGATAAAACTCAATAGATGAAGTGGTAGACACTTCCATTAGTGATACCTGGAGCTAAGAGGTAGCAAAGAGTGATTGAGCAAATGATGTATCTATTGTTCTCAAAATCACACTTGCTGAAGCTATTTTCACTGATAATGCTATAGATTTTAGTGGAAAGTGAGGAAGGGAGGCTATAACTTCTACTACAATCCTCACTATATCACTTTCTTCATCTTCTTCTTCTTGCTTCTCTTCCTCCTTATCTTCATCCTCTTTCTCTTCTTTGCCATCCTTCATCAAATCTTGATAATCCTTAGTAGTTATAGTGACACAAGGGATGTTATCTTCTTCATCATCCTCATCCTTGTCACTATCATCATCCTTGATTTCTACTAGATCCTTAGTAGGCTTATGAAGATGTTATACATATTTCCATACATCAATAGTGAAATTGTTGGAAATAATCAATTGTTGGACATAATCAAGACTAGCTAGATTACTAAGAGGGGAGGGGTGAATTAGTAACCTCAAAACTTTTCATTAATTTAGCACTTAACAACATAAATCATTCACCATTAATTGATCTAATCTACTACATGCATGAGGAACTAAAAAATAAACACTCATAAAACATGAACACGGTATTTGGTGACCTAGAAACCTTCCAAGTAGAAAG
This sequence comes from Cupressus sempervirens, assembly GCA_028749045.1. NCBI lineage: Eukaryota > Viridiplantae > Streptophyta > Pinopsida > Cupressales > Cupressaceae > Cupressus > Cupressus sempervirens. Next base: position 176,380,957 of record CM053793.1, read on the forward strand.
TAAAATTGGGGTAGGGATGACACCCACAAAACTTTAGTACTATAGCATAAAGTTAGTCAATTAAGGCTTACATTGATCACTTCTAGTGATCTTCCCTATTAGGAGCAAATAGGACTGCTAGGTCTACCTTGTTAGAGGATTTGTAAACATATAATGAAGTATGCACTCTATTAGGAGATTTAAATAAAGATTGTTAAGTCTGCCCTGTTAAAAGATTTAAGACTGATTCACCTATTAGAATGAAATAGTGGATCTAACTTAAAAATTTATTTTCTAATTAGATCCTTGAAGTACTAATCACCTCTTGTGATAGATAAGACTCTTCTACTACTGAATTAACCTTGTTGTATTCTTGTCTCTACTACTAATTCTCATTTGCATTCATATCAAAACTTTTGCTTATCATATGATATACATTCATGTATTCATTCTTACTTACACATATTGGTATGGTACAATAAATTACATATATACCATCCCAATTTCCATATTTAAAAGGTTGGCTAAAACACAAGTAAACAAAATATTACTGAGTCGCCCCAATAGTAGAAACTCAAGTTCTGAAGGCTAACTTGGTAAACTTCTGATACTCAGCGTCCACTGCATTACTTGACATCATCATTCACTTGATAGAAGTAGAGGCATAGTCCATACTAATCACACAACATAGCTTTGAACTTAGTGACCATTGGAGACTCAGTAGATATGGTGTTACTCAATAGAAATTGAATACCATGTTTACCTTGCTTGCACTTGGTAAACACTACTCATCCATCACTCGATTGACATTGGCTTCTCATTACACAAGCTAATGACTCAGTAAATACTATGAAGCTTAGTAACAATTGAACTACTCGGTGATAATTGTTGGACTTCACACTACCTTTTTTCACTTGGTAGAATATGAAATGCTCAGTGTGAATTGTAAGTTCTGGTAACCACTGAAATGCTTGGCAAACACTAGAGACTGAATGATGAACTCGGTAACCATACAAAATTGAATAAGTATTTTAACAAATGAAAAACATAACTTAATGCCAATAGATATGTGGGGGGCATTATATGGCTAAAACAACATCCCACAAGATCCTTAGATTTTGCTTTTGGTGGCCTACCTTATTCAAAGATACTCAAGAGTTCATGAGGAAATGTGATGCATGCCAATGTTTTAGTGGTAAGATGAATTTTTCTAGAAATTTTCCTTTGAAATCAATTGAAGTGCAAGCACCTTTTCAGCAATGGGGCATATACTTTATTGGAGAAATCACTAATAAATCTAGTGGTGGACATTCATGGATCTTAGTTGCGACTGATTATTTTACAAAATGGGTAGAAGCAATTCCTACTAAAAATGAAAAAACTAAAGTAGTGACTAGATTCATACTGAATAATATTGTTGTCAAATTTGGATGCTCACAAAAAATTGTTGCTGACAATGTTATGTGTTTTAGATTAGAAGAATATTAAAAAAAGTGTAAGAAGTATGGCATTATTGATGCTACATCATCACCTTACCATCCTGAAGGTAATGGCAAGGCTAAATCCAGCAACAAGAGTTTTCTCAAAATCATTAAGAGGATTTTAGGAGAAAATAAGAAGGCTTGGGGTTCCAAATTACCTCTGGCATTATGGGAAGATAGGGTTATAGTAATAAAGGCTATTGGTTGTGCTCTTTTTCATTTGGTGTATGGTATTTAGGAAAGATTTCCACAGAATAATCTTAATGATATGTATAAATTTATCCCAATATATGATAATGATGTTGTTGATGACATGCAATTAAGAATGGATGATATTATGTAGTTAGATGAAACTAGGAGGGATGCATCTAAACAGAATGTTAAGCTTCAAGAATAGATGAAGTATCTATATGATAGAAAAGAATCAAAAAGAAGATTCTAGTCTGAAGGGATGGTACTATTATGGAATGTCATGCTTGAAGATAAGACCAAGCATTAAAATTTGATCCCATATAACTTGGTCCTTATTTGATACATGGGAACAAGGGAGAAGATTCATACTATATAAGAGAATTATCTGGAGATATTCTTGAGCTGCCAGTTCATGGGCAATTCTTGAAAAGGTATTTTTGCCAAAAATGCCCATTATTTTCCATGAATAGCAGTGTAGGTCCCCCTATGTTTTGTGTAAATCTTGTATATCCTTGTTCTTTCTTGGTGTATCCTCGTGCAAAGTCTTCCTAGTTGTATTTGTATTTTTCTTTCCTGTTTGGTTTGTTGTACTCTCTAAAGAAGTTGTCAATTTTTATTAGTCAAGTGTGTGGTCTTCTTTTGCCATAAACTATGCATTCTTGCATGGATATAGGTTATCCATCATCCTCAAATAGAGTCACTGATAGCCTGATATTTCACTCACCTATTTTATGTAAAACTCTTGAAAAACTCAGGAAGAATTGTTGAAGAATAGCCTAATTTATAAAATTTTGTTAGCCCTGGACAAAACCCTAAGCAAGTTCTTTTGTAATTTTTTTAAAAAAGGAGTTGTATGTATTTTCCATGCATACATTTCTTATGAATATTTTAAATGTGCTAAATTTTGATTGTGTCAAGCAAAGGAAAGCACATGTCCACATGCTTATTTCAACTTACGAAGTTTGTAGTTGTGACTGTGTGAATGAAGGAAAATGGTCAATCTAAATTGTTAAGAACATCATCATGGGGTTTAGTTGAATGTCAATTTTCTAAGCTATGAACCTACGAGGTAAGAGGAATGTTAAGCTCAACCAATTAAGTGCATTTTCACACAGTTAAAATGGATACCTGGTCTCAGATTTGCGAAGGATCGATAAAATGGAATTTGAAGCTACATAGGATCACAAACATAAAGTATTCTTAGGGCTCAACCATGGTGAGGTTGCAAAGTGTTAAGAGTTAAGGGCTTGTCACAAGGTCACAACAGTTATGAAGGTGTGTGAAATCTTGCTATAAAGTTGCAATTGAACAAAAAGCTAAGGTTTCGTAACATTACAAGTCTTATTGTAACAGAGAAAGTTTTTGGTGTAAAATGGAAAAATGATCTTGTTTGTAGCGGTCATACCTATCAGTTTTAATGCATAAAATGGCTTTTTCAATGACAAAATTTGAGCTGGATGTATGAAATTTGAAAAAATGTAGTTTTAGTTTGGTTTATGAAGATTCATAGGTTTTCAAGTGTGCCACCCTTAAATGCCAATTAAAGCTATGCTTTCATCATAGAGGTTGATAAAACCTAGGGAGGAATAAGTTTTTATTATCATTATCTTAAATTGCTTGAATTTTTGAGCAATTTCAAATGCAAAGGTGACTTTTGAGTGGTTTTCATCAAATATAGCCTACAAAATAAGAAAAAATGTAGGATAATTGATCATACAAGTAGTAATTGAAGTACTAGACACTCCCCAAGGGTTCCAAGCACATTTGTAGAAGAATGGATACACATCTTGCTTGGTTCCACAAATGCTTAGAATGCAAATGACCTCAATTTCAAAGATCCATATGCAATATGCAGAGACAATTTCCTTGACAAAAATGGGTATGAATTGTTTTGGTTTTTCTAAAAAAAAAGTGAGAGAAATTCTAATTTGTAACCTTTGGGTAACAAATTTGGGGAAATTGATAATGCCAGAGGTATTTGTGGATGTGGATTTGGTTGACATATTAATCAAGTGTTTTAATCCTATAAACAAGTCATTTGAAAGGAAAGATAGAAGTGTTTTTCTAGCATTGGATAAAGATACATTCATCGAAGCATTTGATTTGGGTGGACCTATGTCATTGTCCATTGATATTAAAAATTTGAATGAGAATTTTAAGAAACATAAGAGTTTCTATATGGGTAAAAACATGAATCGACACATTCCCAATGTGAAGGAGGATGTAGGAGAAATTATAAAGAGGAGAGATAATTATGAAGTCATGCCCTTGGATTTCTTATATAGGTATTTTCATAATACTATGTTTGGTATTGATAAAGTCTTAGCTACAAATGAGACAATGAATGCTTCATAGGCATATTATGTCATGGCTTTAAATATTCAAGACACAAATCACTACATAGGTTATGATTTTATAGAATAGATCATTGAGAGTATTCACAAAGAAATTTCTACTGCCCAAAAAGGAGAACTAAAGGATTTTAAGTTCCCTCATTACTCCCTCCTCATGCACCTTATTTTTTCAAAGAATGTTGATATATTTGATCAAACCTTTTTTGACTCAACCTAAGAATGGGGAGAGAAGTTTGTTAGATACAATTTTTTGAATGTGTGTTGTCTTTGATGTTACACAAATGTCATATCAATTATCAGTTAGAGTCTACCAAGATCAGTTGGTCAGCAAAGAAAAAGAAAAAGTCTACCAAGTTCAGAAGGTTAGCAAAGAGAATTATAGAGTCTACCGAACATTTCTAGATTTTACACTATGAAGACAGTTTCTACCAAGCTCACTCGAGCATTAAAGGATTCTAAGACAAAGGTTAGTGTTAACTAAGCTCCAAAGGTTAACAAAGGAAAATCAGTTTCTACAGAGCTCACAAGGTTAGTGAAGGAAAGTTAGTTCTTACTAAGTTCACTCAATCTCCAAATAATTTTGCAGAGTTTACAGTGTTTACCAAGCTTCACTTGGTTAACACAAGAAATCATTTTTGGAGTAGTGTTTACCGAGCAGGGTTGGCCAATGGAGGATTTCATTATTTTGGGAAATAAAATTTATATGTTTTATGTAATGTTTATAGCCTACAGATGTATGGTTTATTGGTAAATATAACTTGTAAATGAGTCGACTTGAAAATTTGTAATCTATAAATAAAAGGTCAAGTTGTGATTTCAAATGTATGGAAGGATGAACGAGTATGCAAGTGAATTGATTATGTGAAGAGAAAGTGTGAGAAAATTTTGAAGAACGATCAGATATCCTTAAGGAGCAACAGAGTTGTATTCAATTAGAGAGGATCTATTGAAGTAGAATAGAGGTATCTATCAATAAAGTTCAGTTGCATCTCATTCAAGTCACTTATTGTTACTTTCTCACCATTGTAGCAGTAATTCCTAAATCTCTTAACAGAGTTGGTCTAACAGACATTTTGTAAATCCTCTAATAAGGTGGATAGTTCTACTAAATTGTTCTAAAGTCCTCTAGCAAGGCCACTCCTAATAGGGTGATTAAATCCTCTAACAAGGTCACACCTAATAGTGTGCTTTGTAACCTTTACTAGGGTTGGCTCCTAATAGGGCTCAATTTAGAAGAGTGAAAATTGGTAGCTAGTTACTTGGTGGTTTTTCTCATATTGGGTTTTCACATTAAATCTAGTGTCTCTTGTGTTCATGTTATTTTCTTTTGCATGCATGTTAATAATTGTAAATGCTTAAAGATTAGTATTGAGTTAATATACAATTCATCTACTGAGTTACAACACTTTTTTGTGTGGCTACCGAGTGACAATAGTAATTAAGTTTTAAGACATCTAAGGGATCTGTGGATTTGTTTTTGTAGTAATTGATTTCAAGGATCTAAGCTAAAGATTAGGATGTCTTACAAGAAGGAAATTCCAAGGCTTAATAGGGATAACTTTTTAGCATGGCAAGGTCTCATGAGACTCCATCTGGCTTCCATTGGAGACACAAGATTGAAATATCTAGATGCATCATATGTAACTCCTTCTGATACATTATCTACGAATGACATTGCTGAGAAGAAGACTCACAACACCATGATGATAGACATTGCAATTTTCCTAAGCTATGAATAATTTGATGATGTCAAGGACTGCAAATTTCCTTTGAAATGTGGAACAAGCTAAAACATATTTATGGAGGAGATGATAATGTAACAAGAGCCAAAGTAGAAAGTCTAAGAGGACAATTTCATCAAATGAGTATGAGAGAGGATGAAAATATTGCAAAATATGTTGAAAGAGTCAAAGCAACTGTTAGTGCAATCAAAGCTTCTGGTGGAGATATCAGAGAGGTAATAGTTATAAGTAAAGTTATTAGAACATTAGTTTCCATTTATGCAATTAGAGTTTTTGCAATTTAAGAAAGAAGATGTGAAGAAAATCATAAGATAAATTTAGAGGCCATAGTTGGAAGATTGACTGCATTTGAGCTAGACAACTATGATAATTATGTTCTAGCTACCAGTAACATTGAATTAGCATTTGAAGCCAAGCTTTCACTCAAGGAGAAAGGAAAAAAGATAAAGGATTCTTAGTTAGAAAGTGAAGAAGAATTAGAACAGAGTTCTAACAGTGATCTTTATGTGGTTGAAGCCCTACTAGCAAGGAAATACTCTAGAGGCAAAGGGAAATACAAAGGTAAGGTTCCTCTAATCTATTTTTCATGTGAAGAAATTGGACATATTGCTGCTAGGTGCCTAAATAAGTAGAACAAGGATGAGAAGAAAGGTCACAAGTGCAACGGCAAGAAAGACTTCAAATCATTCAAAGACAAAGGTAAGAAAACATGTTTCATGGCTAAGGACTCTAATTATTTTGATGAAGAAGAAAATGAAATTTTTTACATTGCTATGAAAAATGAATCTAACAATGATGAGGAAATGGAACTTATTTCTCATGTGAGAAAAAATGATACATGGATCATAGATAGTGGTTGCTCTCATCATATGACTAGTGATAAAATAGAATTTGAACATTTTGAAGACTATGATGGTGGTAGTGTGAGGTTTGGTAACAATGAACCTTGTTGCATAAAAAGAAAAGGAAGAATCTCACTAACCAAAGAGCTTGTATGTGATAATGCATATTGGGTAGAAGGACTAAAACACAATCTATTGAGTGTGGCATAGCTACTCAATAATGGATTCAAAGTGGAATTCATGCATGGAAAGGAAAGCTGATTGGATCAGGCACACAGAAAAAAGGTAACTTGTTTTATCTTGAACTTGGTGAATGTTCATGCTTTATTGCTCAAGTTGAAGAAATTTGGTTATGGCATAGGAGGTTGTGTCATGTGAACCTTGATAACTTGTTGAAAATAAGTAAATTCAGGAAAGTAAGAGGCATTCCTAATATAAAGAAACCTAAGCTTGGTCTAAGCAAGAATTGTCAGATTGGTAAGATGGGAAAGACTAGCTTTAAAAGTAAGAACTATCAGTTTGAGGAAATTTTAGAAATTGTGCATACTAATTTGTGTAGACCTATTGGAATTGAAAGTTATACTAGTGAAAAGTTCTTCATTCCTTTTGTTGATGATTACTCAAGAATGATGACTGCCATGTTCCTGAGAGAGAAATCAAAAGCATTTGAAGAGTTCAAATGGTATTTGGCTAGAGTTGAGAAAGAAAAAGGAAAAAGACTAAAATGTTTGAGGTCATATAGAGGTGGTGAATTGGTCTCTCATGAGTTCAATAATTTTTGCATTGAAAGAGGAATCAAAAGATAGGTATCAACCCCTAGAACTCCCAAAAAAAATGGAAAAGCTGAAAGGAGGAATAGATCTATCACGGACTATGCAAGAGCCTTAATGATTGAAAAGAGCATTACTATCAAATACTGGAAGGAAGTTATCATTACTATAGTTCATACCTTGAACTGAGTACAACTGAAGAAGGACTCATTCAAAACTCCCTATGAGTTATGGTATGGCTATAAACCCAATGTAAGTTACCTAAAAGTATTTGGAAGCAAATGTTACATTTTGAAAGAATTTAGAAAAGGTAAATTTGATGTGAAGGGTGATGAAGAAATATTTTTGGGTTATTCTTGCAAAAGTAAAGCATATAGATGTTTAAACTTGTCCACTCACAAAGTCATAGAAAGTGCACATATGAAAGTTGATGAGTTTGCAGAAATAATTGAAGAAGAAAGCAAAAGGAAACTAGAAGAGTATAGGATATTTGTTTTCATTGAACCTAATATAATGCCAAATACACCTATCAATCAGGAATCTTCTACTCCCAAGTCTTTAGTAATTGAGTTGCAAGAAGTTTAAACTGAGCTGAAGGGAATTGAATCACATTCTGATGCTACCAAGCCAATACCTACTGAGTCTGAAGGACTCGAACAGTAGACAGAATAGCCAAAACCTAAAGTTGAAGTGCAAGAGGATAAAAATGCAAAGCATTCAGAAGGAAAGGAACCTATATTATGTTAGGAGACATCATACACCAGCTAAGATCATTGGAGATAAATCTAAAGGAACTATTAAAAGAAGTAAGTTGAAGGGTACTTGCTTGCTTGTTGATTTTGAACCTAGAACTGTAAAAGATGCATTAGAAAATGAAAGTTGGATTGAGGCTATGAATGAAGAAATAGAGAAGATAGAGAAAAACAAAACATGGACTCTTGTACCTAGGCTTAAAGACAAAAATGTGATTGGAACTAAGTGGGTATTCAGAAATAAGTTGAATGAAGATGGTAAGGTATTAAGGAATAAAGCTAGACTAGTATGCAAAGGATACTCTCAAGAAGAAAGAATAGACTATGCAAAGACTTTTGCTTCTGCTACAAGATTGGAAGTGTTAGGACCTTACTTGCATATGCTACATACAAAAGATTTAAGGTTTATCAAATGAATGTTAAGTGAGCATTTCTTAATGGTATACTGGATGAAGAAGTCTACATTGAGTAGCCTATAGGTTTTGTTGATCCAGACAAGAAAGACATGTTCTATAAATTACACAAAGCATTGTATGATCTAAAATAAGACCCTAGAGCATGGTATGAAATATTGGATAACTATCTTATTCAGATTGGTTTTCAAAGAACTAATGATAACAATAGCTTGTATATCAAGGAAGGGCCAGATAATAAGATTGTTTTGGCAAAATTATTTGTGGATGATACTTTGTTCACAGGAAATGATGATCTTTGCAAAGAATTTTTAGAACAAATGAACAAGAAATTTGAGATGTCAATGTTTGGTGAGATCAAATTCTTTGTTGGTCTTCAAATTCAGTAGAGTAAGAATGGCATATACATTACTCAGACAAAATACATCAAGGAGATATTGAAAAAGTTTGGTATGGAAGACTGTAAACCACTTGGGACTCCTATGTGTAATGGATTGAAACTTACCAAGGATGATGAATCAAAAGAGGTAGATTAGACATTGTATAGATCTATGATTAGAAAGTTGCAATATGTACTGCATACAAGACCATATATTGCCCTTGCAGTTGGTATTGTAGCAAGATTTTTAGAAAAACTAAGAGAAAATCACATGATGGCAATCAAAAGGATCATAAGATATTTGAAAGGCACTAAAGATTATAGATTATGGTACAAATTTAGAGGTAATATAGTTTTGAAAGTGTTTACTGATGCAGATTGGGTAGGAAACATTGATGACAGAAAGAGTACAAGTGGACAAGCATTCTTTCTTGGAAAGAGGTGGGTTTCTTGGACAAGTAAAAAGAAAAAATGTAAATCCCAATCTATAGAAAAAGTAGAGTATGTTGCAGTAGTAGTAAACTATTCTAATATTGTTTGGTTCAAGCAATTATTGGAAGGCATGAATGTGGGAATCAAAGAACTTGTTGTTATGTTTTGTGAGAATACAAGTGCAATTAAAATATCCAAAAATCTAGTGATGCATTCAAAAACCAAGCACATTGCAATAAAGTATCACTATGTCAAAGAATTGGTGCAGTATAAGGAGATTAGATTGGAATATGTCCATACAAGGGAACAAATTGCTGAAATATTCACCAAACCTTTACGTAAGGACGCATTATTGTATATAAGATGTAAGTTAGGGGTCTTTCCCCTATCTAAAGCTCACTAAAATGAATTTTAGTGATGCATCAACAAGCGTCAAATTGAAAATCTTTTAGTTGATGTAGAATAATCATAGAAATATTGCATATGAATTAGTACATAAGGTACATTACTACTCATTTTGTTTGTGTTGTCTTTGGCATGTGTTGTCAAAGAGGGAGAATATACTTCATATTTTTCTAAAATTTGAATTTGTTTGTGAAGATTTTGATGTTTGTAAAGAAGCTATGCAATTCCTTCATAGAGGGAGATTACTATAATTGAGAAGTTTGTGGAATGAAATGTAAGAGGGAGAAACATTCTGTCAGAAAAAAACTTGTTTTCAAATTTCATTACTATGACATGTTATATTGCCATCAATGCCAAAAAGGGAGATTGTTGGATACAATTGTTTAATTGTGTGTTATCTTTGATGTTACACAAATGTCATATCAATTATTAGTCAGAGCTTACCGAGCTCAGTTGGTTAGGAAAGAAAAAGATAGAGTCTACCAAGTTTAGAAGGTTAGCAAAGAGAATTACAGAGTCTATCGAACATTTCTAGAGGTTACACTATGAAGACAGTTTCTACCGAGCTCACTTGGGCATCAAAAGATTCTAAGATAGAGGTTAGTGTTAATCAAGCTCCCAAGTTTAACAAAGGAAAATCAATTTCTACCGAGCTTACAAGGTCAATGAAGGAAAGTTAGTTCTTATCGAGTTCACTTAGTCTCCAAAGAATTTTGCAGAGTTAGTTCTTACCGAGTTCACTCAATCTCCAAAGGATTTTGCAGAGTTCGTAGTTTTTACCAAGCTTCACATGGTTAACATTGGAAATCATTTTTGGAGCAGTGTTTATTGAGCAAGGTCAGCCAATGAAGGATTTCATTATTTTGAGAAATAAAGTTTATCTTTTTTATGTAATGTTTGTAGCCGACTGATGTATGGTTTATTGGTAAATGTAACTTCTAAATGAGCCGACTTGACAATTTGTAATGTATAAATAAAAGGCCAAGTTTTGATTTCAAATGTATGGATGGATGAGCGAGCATGCAAGTGAATTGATTGTGTGAAGAGGAAGTGTGAGAAAATTTTGAAGAAGGATTAGATATCCTTGAGGAGTAGTAGAGTTGTATTCAATCAGAGAGGATTTATTGAAGTACAATAGAGATCTGTATCAAAAAATTTCAATTACATCTCATTCAGGTCACTTATTATTCATTTCTCACAATTGTAGTAGTAATTCCTAAATCTCTTAACAGAGTTGGTCTAACAGCCATTTTGTAAATCCTCTAGCAAGGTGGCAATTCTACTAAATTGTTCTAAAGTCTGCTAGCAAGGCCACTCGTAACAACGTGATTAAATCCTCTAACAAGGTCACATCTAACAGTGTGTTTTGTAACCTTTAACAGGGTTGGCTCCTAATAGTGCTCACTTCAAAAGAGTAAAAATTGGTAGCTAGTTACTTTGTGGTTTTTCCCATATTGATTTTCCACATTAAATCCGGTGTCTCTTGTGTTCATGTTATTTTCTTTTGCATGCATGTTAATTATTTTAAATGCTTAAAGATTACTATTGAGTTAATATACAGTTCATCTACCGAGTTACAACACTTTTCTGTGTGGCTACCAAGTGATAGCAGTAATTAAATTTTAAGACATCTAAGGGATCTATGGATTTGTTTTTGTGGTAAATGATTCACACCCCCCCCCCCCCCCCTCTCTCTCTCTCTTAGTTACTCCATCTATAATTCCAAAAAATTTGCCACTGCAAAGATAGACATAGGTATGGCAATTTTATTATCCATATTCAAATGTTATCTCTTTCTATAGTGACTTTGTTTATCCAACTTTAAAAATGATGGGTTGTATGGTTGTAAGAGTTCCTAGAAATGTTAGGAATATTGTTAGACCTAAATGGTGCTTTGATGTTGGGGAACAATAGAATCATGATTGGGGTAGTGTGTTCTTGTTTGAAGATTATATTGTTATAAGAATCTTTGGGTGTCATTAGCCACCTCACATTTTTCCCAAGTATGTTCTAGAGAGGTGTTGGAGATATAAGTGGAAAGAGTAAACTTTTGGGGGGGTAAATTAATAATTTAACCTTGGACCCATAAAACTTTCACCATTTATTCATCACATGCATTTAACAAGTAAGCTGAAATAACATGTAAATCATATGCATCTAAAGCATATAATCATGTAAGAATTCACACACATAACACTAGATATGATTACCCAAAAACCCTCCAAGTGAGGAGATAAAACCAGGGTGGGGGTGAGACCCAAAAATCTTCACTACTATAGTAATAAAGTGTACCCAATGAAGGTTAAAATGATTTGACCATAAAACATGATCTACCCTGTGAAAGGTCTACCCTATTAAAGGCTTACAAAGACTATTAGGTCTTACCCTGTTAAAATATTTTAACACTCTATTAGAAGTGTGCCTTATTAGAGGAATTCAACTTATAATTAAGTAAGCACCCTAATAAAGGATTTCATATAGCCTATTAGGACTACTCTGCTAAGAAATTTAATTAAAATCATCTATTAAAATGTCTCATTGTAGATCTTGCGATTGGCACTTGCTTTCCTGATAATAGATCAGCTCTAAACAATGTATATATGATCCTTCTCGATCAGATTTCTCAATGTTGTATCCTTCTTTTTGACCTCTATTCTTCTCCAAATGATTCTGCAATTCACTCTTTCTTCTAAGTCACCTTGAATGCTCTGTATGAAAAACTATCTTGTTCATTCCTCCAACTCTCCTCTCTCTAAAATTTTTGGGTTATGCCCTCCTTAAGAAGACTTAGGTGGCTTAGTGTTAGGTAGGAATCTATGGCTAAGATTCATCCATTTTTCTATGTAATCCTTCCCATTTTTTGATTGGTTGCATGTAAATACATAGGGAATCAAAATAGAGATTTGTACTTATCTCCAAAATATCAAAATCTATGTTTAAGTTAGCTAAAAAATGATTTACATAGTTGCTTGTGCCATTACAAACAAATATGTCAAAATTGTGTCACTTGGCATATGAAGTATCTGATGCTCGACATGCACTATTCTGTATACTATGACTCGGCATATGAGTTTCTCAGGTCCTAAATCACTTGGCATTGTCTATCTTCTTGGTATCTAAGTAGCTGAGCACATGAGTGACTCAAAACTCATTGTAACTTAGCATGGTCTAATATTTACATGTTGTTCTTAGCATGTATTACTAGTTTGACATGAAATAAGTAAATGGCTTAAGTGTTTTGACACTTACTTTTCAAAACCAATCTAAGATCAACAATCTCCCTCTTTGACATGAGTGTCAAAAACACTTAAAGGTACAATAATATCCTTAACTTCTTGAGAATAACATATCTATGACTTGGCTTATATACAAAAATTAAAAATTTCAAAATTTTGTACTAACTTGTATGCCTCAAAATTTCTAACTCCCCTTGAGTTAGTGTGTCTATTTTGTATCCAAAATTGTGTACTCTTTTCTGAGTAAATGTGTCTCTGTCAATACACTTTGACTTCATGCCATGTTTTGTTATTGTTTTATTTTCTCTACTGGTATGCTCCCCCTTTGTTATTTCTCTCCCATTTTTTTATTCTCCCCCTATATCTTTCATCTCCCATATTGTATCTCCCCCATTGGTGTATCTCTCCTTTCGTATTATCTCCCCCTTTTTGACACTTATGTCAAATGGGTTATACGTCTATGGTGTGTTTGTTCAAAAAGGATTTATGGAAATCCATTATTATCTTTTGAGATGCATCCCAATTGTTACATACAAAATCCAATGACTTTATTTAAATTGCAAGCTTGGTAGCAAGGTGTACTAGACCATCTAAGGTAGAAAGATTGGGGTCTTTCTTCAATAGATTTTTAGCATAGCCTAGCTCCTTGTGCATTATCTCCATATGTAGGGTGAGGGTAGCCTAGATGTTTTTCAGTTTCTCTCTAATATTAGCCTCATCTATTGTTAAGACATCTAACTAATTGTGTGCCTAAAGCAATTCTTTAAAATTCTTCTCATTCTAAGCTAGATTTGATGGTAGTCTCACACTTGATGTATATATTTGACTTTCTAAACTCAAAATGTAACTTTTGGTTTCTTGGGTGAAGAGTGTAGGATTGCATAGTTTTATGTACAATGATAATATATTCTCATGTACCTTCTTCACATCCTTAACCTTTTTTGCTAATGCAACTTATTGTAATGCTATCTCACTAGAAATTTTCTCATTTACCTTGCCTTGAAACTTCTTTTCAAACCATTCTAAGAATTTTGCATTTGTATCAAGGTCTTCATTGCTGACCTTTTCCACCATATCTTTTAGTTGTTCTATTAGTGGCTTGGTCTCTTTAGGATTTTGCAGGCTAAATGCATCTAAAAGATGTTTTTTATATCTTGAAGTGCTTGCTTCTTCCTGTACTCTCTCCTAAGCATTTCTTGATGCTTTTTCCTTTATAAGGCTTGTTGCAATATGCCTTTTTTTTTCTAGTGTCATAGTTTCATAGTCATACTTTGGAATAATAATTTCTTCATCAAGGCTTGTGTCTCCATAATGAACTACCTTGTCTACCTTTGATGAGCTATGGCTTGGCACTAAGATCTACAATGGAATGGCTTCTATGTCTAGCTTCGAAAGAGTTTGAGTAGAAAGAGTGTCAAATGTTGGTAAGGCTACCAAAGCTTGAATGGCCACTTTTTCCTTAACCTTTGGTTTTGTCTCTTCAAGCCTTCCTTGATCTATCACTATGACTTTGCTAGCACCTTTTTCTTGTTCTATAGGTACAGATGAGACTATCTATCCTATTTGTTGTTCTATAGTTGTACTTTTTCCTTTTGCTTTCTTCTCAACAATATCAATTCTAACACTTTTATAAATCTTGGGGACTATAATTTATAGTATTTGAACTAAAGATTGTACATTAGTAACTGAAGGAATGATGGAAGGTGGCTCTTGTAGATTCATCTTTTCCCTTGTGATGTTAGTTACTGCCTTTTGTAGCTCATATACACTAATCAAAATTGGATTTCCACATAGTTTAGCCTATAGTGTAGACTAATCTAGAATCTTTTTCAAGTCTTATATAGTAAGTGGATTGATATTTTGAGCTGATGCATCAAAAACATACTTTACATTTATTGTTTTAGTTATTGTGGTTGTATCATGGGGAGGATTGACACTCGACACTTGTATGTCCTACATACTCTATTCATCTTGTTTCTCAGGCTCAACTGTTGTCGTGTCATCATCTTGCTTTTTTGTCTCTTCCCCAATTGTATTGTTTTTATCATCTTCTTCCTATTCATCAACTTTGGCATCATAATCTTTATCATCATCTTTACCCTCTAAAGGGTCAGCTTCTCCTTGTTTGAAAGTTATCAACCCATAAATGAGTTTCCATATTTGTGTTGACTTTTTCACAACATCACAATATTATTTTGAAGAATGTTGAAGGCTCTATATTTTTGTGTGAACCTAACTCCACATTTATTGGTAGCTTTAGCAATATGTCCTTTGGTTAGTTCTAGTATTACTTGTGCTAAAGTGGTTTCCCTTTTTTTTTTTACAAACTTATTTGTTTCCCTTAGTTGGAAAATTCTAATGGTGTTGTCTTAAATTTTGACATCATTTGTATAGGGCTTCTTCCACTTGATTTTTCTCCTCTTTGCCCAAATTATCAAAATTTTCATGTCTAAAGCTAGATAAATCTACATTACTCTTGATAGTTTCACACAAGTTCTCAAGATCAGAGAGTGGATTATGACTTACCACTTTGAATTGGTCGATATCATCTGACTCAATCTTTTCTTCATCAGAATCTAGTTGTGCCACATATTTCCTTCTCTTTCTTTTCCATTTTTGTCCTCCTTGCTCTATTTTTTTGGACTTTTCTTTATCCTTGTGAGTATTTTCTTGTGTGGTGACTCTGGTGGTAGGTACGGTAGGATTGGCTTGTCTAGGTTTAACAAATTTCTTTGCCTTAGCCATTGGCTATGCCTTAGCCTTTCTTTTCTTTGACTCAGTAGGGATTGGTGCTTCCTTGGCTTATTTTTCCTTGGCACCTTCAATTTCCTCTTCTTATTTATCTTCTCCCATTCCTTGAGTTAGAGCTAGGGGCTCTTAGGTTTGATGTCCATCTTCCTCTTCAATCTCTTCATCTTCCTTGGCACCCTCTCCAAATTTAGCCTTTAGTTTCTTTACCAACCTATCCTTTTTCTTGATTGTAGAGGCAGTATTGACCTCCATATCAATCTTTGATTTGATCACCTCATAATTCCCAAAGACTTTAGCAATCTTGTCTACTTCCTCGACAAGTAGAGTTGTGATGGTTGCTGATGCTTCATCCACATTTATCTCATATCCTAAGGGTCTTAGCCATCTTACCCTTGGTGTGGCAACTTGCACATATGTATAATCAATATCAACAAGAAAAAATATATCATCATAATGTTTTTCCACTAAGGAAAATGGTATCCTCATCCTTTCCCTCAATGATTTCTTGAAATGTTCAAAATAACTAGTCATAATAGTTTCAAAATTGTCTCCCATCTGCTCTATGAATTCACCAATTTACACTGCAACTAACCTGTTGACCTTCTATCCAATTGTATCAAATGAGGGAAATGTGCTTTGTACATAAAAGAATATGCAAACTAGTGTAGAACCAAACTTGTATTGAACACTCTTGGTTTTCCTTATTGGTTGAAGGTTCTCCATAAGTTTTTGCAGTTAAAGTTATGCTAGATCATATGTATGATCTTCCTTTACAATCTTATCAACAACATCAATAGCTATGCAAGGTACACTATTCAATCTACTAGATTGATAGAATTTATGTGAGATTACCCTAACAACAAATTTTAGCAATGGATCAGTGATGGTATCTATAGTCATACCTCATTTATTCTAGACTACTTTAGTATTCTTCTCAATTACTTCCTTTGAATAACTTTTGAGTGTCTTTGGATTGATCTAGAGCTAGGTAGCCAGTAACCCTATGAATTATTCTCTTGGTTAATTTAATTGGTCCTCCTTTGAGCCATAGGGAATTGTCATGAATTTAGCTTAGTACAATATGTATCCACTCTATTTTGAAAATATTCAAAACATCTAGGGCTCTCAAGTTAAACCCTTTTTCTCAACAATATTGTATTCCCCCTTTAAAACATCATTCTCACATAATATTTTTTATGCATCTCTTATCTCCATGTCACCTATGCTTCCTATCTTGTAGTTATAACATTTCCTCACATCCTCTACCATTATCACATTTGGTGGGATCATAGATAATGTGCCTGACAGGTCTTGTTTATAGGCGATGTCTAGAATGGCCTTAAATATAGGTTTCTTTACTTCATTACTCACTAACTAAACATTAAAAACTTCTTTCCCTTCAAAAAATTTTGAACTAGATGCCATCTTGTCAAACTAGGGTTTGTGAAAATTGAAACTATGTAGCTTGATTTCCAATAAATACCTTTGAAAATCTATCAAACTGATGATGGATTGCTACAAAAATCTTCTATAATTGCTTCTTATGAATTTCCATGTTGCTTCTATCTCTTCTCACTCTTTCTCAATTTAAAAATAATGAAAAATGAGCTTAAATTGATCATATACCCTTTGAAAACATTGCATGTAATGCTAAGTTCTTACATAGTTGTAAGCTCAACAATAACTAAATTTCATAGTTACTTGGCATCCATTGATATTTCCATTACTTGACAACTACTACAAGTTTGGAATCCACTTAACTAGTCTAGTGGCTTGGCATCAACTAACATTCCACTCGGCATATATGGGAAGCTTTTCATACTCGACAACAACATGAAAAACTTGAAGATTTATCTTGAATTTATAATAACATCTTGCATCTTTATTCATGCTAATTTAGTCATTTTAGTACTATCTTCTTTTGGAACTAAGGCATAATATAACTTTTAAATGCCAGTCCCACATACCTCTTGTTTGCCTAGTTTAATGAGGTGTGACCACTTGACCCATTGGGTGAACTGATCCCTTATCCATTTGATGTGCTACAACCATCTTTATTTTTCCATGTCTTGTTCAACTCATCTCTAATGTGTTCAAAATTTTCCTTGGCTTTTCCTTTGTCTGATTCACAACTTGGTGCCTTTGACCTAGTTGGACAATGCCTACTAATATGACCAATTTTCAAACAACTAAAACATGTGGTTTGACTTAACCATATTTGATAATTACCTTTGAAGTGTTTCCTAATACAATTCTAAGGTATATGTCAATATTCTTGACAATAATGATAGCTATATTTTGTGTTATAATCCCAATTATAAATGTTTCCATTGTTTCTTACCCTTGTTGGTTTTTTTGATGACCACATGGACTTGGATCTGCATTCAAAATCTCTATGTCCATACTTCTAACTTGTAGCAATATACTTCAAATCTTTGTGTATGCATGGTCCTGGTTCTGCATTTATATGCTTGATGACCTTGCTTGTTGCACTTATGACAATAAGTTATTTTCTTAGGCTTGACATTTTGATGTGTGTACTTATTGTTGCACATATTAGTAGCATGTCCTTCCTTGCCACAATTATGACTTTACCTTTTATGGTATTTTCTTCTCTAACTTTGGATGATTCTCCTTCTTCAATACTTGTGTAACCCAATCCTAATGTATCATTTTTGGATCTAGGGGATCTTAATAACTACTCAAAGTATTTGATGACTTCATTTGGTTTGTTGAAACTTTCAACAAATTATTTTTCTCTTTTTAGATCATTTTGTAGTTGTTCATTCTGCAACTTCAATGTAGTTATCTCAATGTCTTTGACATTTAACTAATGATGGGCATTCATCATTTGACATAGAGTATCTAATTGCATGTTGTAAATCTTGGTTAGCTTTGTTGACTTCTCTTCCAGACTTTTTTCCTGAACTCTCTTCTCTTCTTCAATCATGGCCTTGTCTTCCATGGCTTTCTTGTTTTGTTTAGTTTTCTCACATAGCATCATGGATTGAGATTCTTGCTCTAGATTGAGATTTCTGATTTCCTCAACTTTTACTCTATTGTTTTCCATCAAATATACAATTTTTGCATCAAATTCATTGGATTCACCATTGGAAAATAGGTTGGTAGTGCCAATCTCTCTGATTGTGTGTTGTTCTTTACAATAGCAATTTCTTTCGTTCTCTTCAAAGATTTCTTTAGTTCCTCTCTTGCCTCATTTAGTTGATGTAGTATGAGATCTATTAAAATCTCCTAATTTTCAATAGTATTTCCCAACTTGTAGACCTCCATTTCAATATCTTTTTCTCAAATTTGTGAAGCTTCTTCTTCTGAGAACCATGCTCTAATACTAATTGTTGGAATTAAAAGTGGAAAGAGTAAACTTTTGGGGGATGGTGAATAAGTAGTTTAACCTTGGACCCATAAAAATTTAACCATTTATTCATCACATGCATTTAACAAGTAAGCTGAAATAACATGTAAAGCATATGCATCAAAAACATATAATCGTGTAAGCATTCACACACATAACACCAGATATGATTACCTAGAAACCCTCCAAGTGAGAAGGTAAAACTAGGGTGGGGGTGAAACCCACAAATCTTCACTACTACAGAAATAAAGTGTACTTAATGAAGGTTACAATGATTCGACCATGAAACATGATCTACCCTGTGAAAGGTCTACCCTGTTAAAGGCTTACAAAGACTATTAGATATTACCCTGTTAAAGGATTTCAACACCCTATTAGAAGTGTGTCTTGTTAGAGGAATTCAACTTAAAATTAAGTAAGCACCCTATTAAATGATTTCATACAGCCTGTTAGGACTACTCTGCTTAAGGGATTTAACTAAAATCACCTGTTAAACTACCTTAACATAGATCCTGTGATTAGTACTTGCTTGCCTAATAATAGATCACCTTTAAACAATGCATAATTGATCCTTCTCAATTGGATTTATCAATTTTGTATCCTTCTCTCCATCCTTTATTCTTCTCTAACTAATTCTACAATTTGCTCTTTCTTCTAAGTCACTTTGAATGCTTTGCATGCAAAACTATCTTATTCGTTCCTCCAACTCTCCTCTCTCTAAAAGTTAGGGTTATACCCTCCTTAAGAAGACTTAGGTGGCTCAGGGATAGGTATGAATCTACAAATGAGATTCATTCATTTTTCACTTAATCCTTCCCATTTTTTGATTGGTTGCATGTAATTGCATAGGGAATCAAAATAGATATTCATTCTTAACTCCAAAATATTGAAACCTATCTTTAAGTCAACTCAAAAAAAGTTTACATAGTTGTTTGTGCCACTACAAAAAAAAATGTAAAAACTATGTCACTTGGCATATGAAGCATTTGATGCTTGGCATGCATTGTTCTATATACTGTGACTTGGCATTTGAGTTACTCGGCATCCATTATTTTACTTAGCTCTTGAATCACCCAAAATGGTCTATCTACTCGATATCCAAGTAACTCAACAAATGAGTGACTCGACACTCATTACAACTCACATGGTCTAATATTTATATGTTGTGTTCAGCATGTATTACTAGTTTAGCATGAACTAAGTAAATGGCTTAAGTGTGTTGAAACTCACTTGTCAAAACCAATCTAAGATCAACAAGAGGTTAGGATTGGTAGACATTTTCTTGCAGTTAATTTCTTTGAATAGGGAGTATTTGGGAAAGGGTGTCAAGAAAGGGACATTTTTATGAAAATGTACTAAAGTGGTGGATTTTGAGATTGGCAAGAATTCTATTAAACAAACCAATTCCTTCATGAAAAATTATAAGATGCCAACTGGGACAACTAGAACCTATGACCCCTATAATGTAGTAAAGCATGCTTTGAAAGGCATGAGAGGATATCTTACAATTTCATGCAGATGGTGACACTTTAGGAGCTTCTTAAAGGTGTAAATAGGTGTGAAAAGATGGACATAATCAAAAGCAGGTGAAGTTGTAAGTAAAAGATAAAATAGAGTGTAATTATTTCAAAGATAAGTTAGTAAGTGATAAAAGAGGATGACATGTTAATGAGTGAAATGAATAGAAAATGTAATGATATCTCAATAGGGGTTCCTTAAAAATGAATCACAAGGTCATAAGTGGACATAACATAAGTAGTAGTTTTCTTAGAAGAGGAATCTTGTTTAGGGTCATTATCCACCTTAAGGACAACCTTATATTACCCCCTAGTAATAATTTATAATGTCTTTCCATGAGAAGAAGAGAGATCCACCACCTTGAGTGAAACCCTAGGTCTAGTGGCATCAAAATATCAATAGGGATCATGTTTTCTCAAGACTAATTTAGGCCTTTCATCATCCTTTTAATAATTAGGCTCCTCATCAAATTTTGGACCCATCATGTAGACATTCTCCTTAAAAGGCTTAAGCATGTTGATGACATTTTTTATGTTGACATGTGTAATTAATATTTTAATCATTACCTTTATTGTTAGAATTGGATGTCTCTCCTTGTTCATACCTAGGCAAAGGTTTTTCAGAAGCTTTGTCATTTGAATTCTTAACTAATATATTAGTGACAACCTTCCCTTCATCAATTAGATCTTGTATTACATTCTTGAACTTAAAACAATTATCAATTTTGTGACCCTTATTTCTATGATAGTTGTAGAAATGATCATCCCTCCACCAAGTAGGTTTGATGAGTGGGTCATAAGGTCATGAATTCTTAGGAAATGTGATAATTTTTTTGGGCAAGAAAAGTATTTAAGACTACATCATATAATTAAACCATCAGAGTATAGGTATGCCTAGGTCTTGAAAAAAATTAGATTTGTCTTGAGGTTGTGATTTGTTAGAATCATCAAACCTTATTGTTTCTTTTTGTTTAGTAGTGTATATAGCATTGGTCAAGTGAAAAGTAGGTTCTTTTTTATTAGGAACATCCACAACACCATCATTGAAAACATACTTATTCTTGCTCAAATATTTACACTTATCCTTTCCATTCCCATTGTTGTTTTTATCGTTATTCAACACTATGTCACCCTTCTTAATAGAAACATACTCAATGCATAAGAGTGTTAACAAAGATATTGTTGAAAGTAGTGAATATTTATTTTCTAAGGTCATAGTATAACTCATGGATAAGAGTGTTAACAAAGATATCAATTTTTTTTATCTTGGGAATTTGTCATGGGTATCTAGCATGTAATATTTGTCATCTTTGTAGGTAGGTAATGAAAGATTCCCCTTGTTCTTTCTTAATATTGAAAAGATCTAACATGGAGATGGGGTGTTGTATGTTATACAAATAATTTTGAATAAAAAGATATGCAAGATCATAAAAAGACTTGAGAAGTGGAGAGATCATGGTGAACCATTTGATCCATAGTGTGTCTTCTTAAACTCCTTTGAAATAGCCTCATGAGTTATTTATCTTATTGCACAAAGTCCACACTAAGTGCATAAAATTGTCTAACATGATCATTTAGAGACTTTTTCAAAGGGAAGACCACATATAGTCTCTACAAAGGAGGTATTAGGTTTTTCTTTCTCCATTTTCATTTGTGTAACTAGATTTGTTATATATTGGACTCAGTTCTCTAAGATCACCTCTCTAGTTGGTTCTCTCTTTTGAATGATTCATTGAACATAAAATTTTTAAGGTATCTTCCAATCTTAATTTTTTATGTATGAAAATTATGGATCAGCATTTTGTTCTAATGTTTTAAGCATCGTCCTTTGGAAACATTCATCTTGTTGGTATCTCAATAGATCTTTAGTAGTAATTTCATTGTCTACTTCACTTTCATGATGTGAAGGTTCTGAGTGTCTAGGTGGTGATGTAAATCCCTCAATATGAGATCTTTGATCTCTTGGAGGGGTATTATTTCTATTTTTTCCAAAATATTTCTTGTTTACAAAAGGATTCAAAGTTATGTGTATAAGTTTTGTTAAAGACTTGAGTGTTTTTGTTGTGAGAATCATTTTCTTCATATAGGTGAGAAGTCACGCTAGAAGATATACATGTATCTTTTATTCAAGTGGTATGCCTTATTATCCCTCTCAATTTCATCAATCCTAAATAAAGAGAAGTTATCTAGAAGATATATTCTCTCATCTTGGTTCATGGAGAGAGACACTATTTTCATCTCTAGGAGTGTCAAAGGGAGTATCAAAGGAACTACCAAAGTGACTAATAAGATCGTACCAAGTAGAAATCTTATCTCCATCCTCTTGGTCAAAGATAGGTTCATTGTTAGAGTTTTGCCTATGTGTACATCTAGGAGAATCTAACTATTCAAAGAAAATTGAAGGATGACTCTTTGACCAAATTGCAACCTATTTTTCACTGGAATGTAATAGTAAGTCTTGGTTTAGTAGGATTATGCAAAGCACCTAAAATTTAAATATGTGAAGTCAGGATATTCACTTGTCAATAAATTTAACAAAGATAGTATCTTGTCAAAAGTGCCCAATAAATTTATGATACTAGTGAATTGAACCAAAAGCAATGCAAATATCCCATTAGCAAAAATCCAAGAAAAGTGGGATAACCAAGGTTTGACAAGTGAATAATTTGTAAAATTAAGTTTACACCCAACAAGACAAGATTATCCCTTCATCCTAGAGCCCAATGAAACATGTATATTATAGATTAGGGATAAAATAGGACTAAGTAGGAACACTACTAATTAGCTAGAGTGTGATTAAAGATCAAGTCTTGCAAGAAATAGGTTCAAGTGATAGTTTACACAAGGTCAAGGAATACAAGTTCAACAACTAGTATTGTGCGATAGCTTTTAGAAAATCTAGGTGATAGTTTATAGTGATACGATAGCTTCTATAAAGTCATGTGATAGAATGAAGAATACCTAGGTGAAAATGTTTGTAAGGAAGTATGATACATATTCTAGTAATCCAAAAATATTGTATGATATTTCTAACAGGAGCAGTGCAATACATGTTCAACAAAGAAAATATTTCTTCACTTCATGTCTAAAATACTTTTTTCCCCTTTTTTTGTGTGTTTGAGAAAAATAACAATTATAGTAGAGTTTTATTCCATTTTTTTGTAGTAACGGTGGTTTTTCGAAAGAAACTAGTGGCACAAACACATGTCTTCAAGCAATTGAGAAAGGGGAAAAGCAACTTTGCCAATACAAACACTTGTGAACTTTTCAAAATCAAAGTCCTATGAATGCTACCATCATTTCAAATGACTTCTATGTGTCTAGCACAAAATGATAACACACCAAGCCATATGTACCAAAAGGACATAGTTTATTACTCAATACCTTGGCCCACACTTGGTGCCTCCTCGTGCCACATAAAGTGGTTCCCCACAATATATTGGCTTTTTCATGGAAGTTATATTAACACAACCAAAGGGAAATATATGGTGAGTGTGAAATCTTGGGGTGATATTTAGTGGCTAATAAGGTGGCCTCTAAATCTTAGATTTTCTAGTAAGGGTCTTGTTCACAACACCCATCTTGCACCTGATATTAGGACACCTTATCATATGATAATTGATGAACCTCACGGTGACAAGAGTACCTTAAACATTCTCACCTAGTGATTTCCTCATGGTCCTAATCCCACAAGTACTCTCCTTAGATGAAGACAAGTGTTACAGCCCCCAAGAATTTGGTCTTTATCAAGGGGTTTGTAATTATGGTGAGTTGGATTAGATGGGTTTTGCTCATTCCCACTTTAGATCATTCATTCAATAGAAGACCCTCTAAAGGTATGAATCTCACTAGGATATTAGAACAAAATGGATCCACACCAAAGATTTCAATATTTTTGATTCACCTTAGAAGGTGAAAATTATATTCTCCTATTCATTGATGCTTCCCCCAAATGCATCAAAATATTAATTAAAACCACTAAAAAGTAGTGTAATGCCCCATCCAAAGATCCATAGAACAAGGATAAAAATAAGCCAAGATAAAAACAAAAATTTATAAGTATGGATGCACAAGACATATAACATACAAGGATCACAAAGATCACAATGGAAGACTAAACAAACATCCAAATACCAACAGATCTCCAAATGCCACAGCTGACCAAAAATGACAAACCACATAACAATGCATATGATTTCAAATATGAAACATTCTAAATTCAAAATCAAAAACCAATGGATTCAAGAATATATTAGAGGCTAGTAAAAAAACCTCCCAAAATCTTCTAGACAAATCGAAGAGTGCCCACTGTCTACCTAGATAAGTTTCCTAAGACCCAGGTGACACTTTCACTCAACACTGTGCGATACTTTGCAATATTGTACGATATTCCTTCAATGGCCATACCATACTTTTAGGGTATGGACAACACTTCTCCTAAGGTCATGGAATACTTTATAAGTATCGTACGATGGTTCTTCAAAGTGTGTGTGATACTTTCTATTATCGTGCGATCATCTTTCTTTGGACATGCGATACTTTCTAGTATCACATGATACTTCTTCTATGGGCATGTGATACTTTATAAATGTCTCCTAGTGCTAGAACACTATCCCATATGATATGAAAGAATGCTCCAACAAACATTCAAAAAAGTACAAAGAGAGAACCTCCATACAAGGGAGTACCAGACACACAAGTTGAATGTCATGCCCAAAATAATAAGGCAAAAGCATACGTAACTTTTTTTTAAAATTTAATTAATCCACTAAGTTTCATATATGGTTGACTTCGACTTAAATGACACATTAGGTTTTTTTATAAATTTATTGTGTTTGTTTCACAAATTAAACTATAGGTATGTTGAAAGGTAGATATAGGTTTCCCTATAAATAACTTAACACTTCATTTCAGGATATAACTGACATGTAGGAATAAATCATTATATTTAAACATTTTTGTATTTAATCATTTATTTGAAATAAGAAACCCAATACAATTAATTAAAAGGTCCAAGCATTATACTTTCAAAACTTATACAATTTAGGCATACTAATTCATCTTTCAAAATTAATCTTAAATTTCACTATATTAATATTAATATTAATTATTATTTTTTTTTTTTTGATGAATAGTCCTTTTCTATTAATAAAATATACTAAGAATACAATTCACAAAAAAGGGGCTTGGTGATACAAGATCACCCTGTGAAAGAGTTCACACGGCCAAAGCAGGACTTAAAAACATGGCCTCAGTTGGAAACAGCAACTATTCATAAAAAGAAATAGAATAAACCACCTCAGGCTGCCAAGGCAGTGCCAACCAAAGGAGGAGGATCATCTTTATCTAGAAATAACCATGTATCAGTGGGATTGTGGGGTGGACTGGGAATAGTCTACTCGTCATCAGCTGCAGCAGGATCAGGGGCAACCTCTGCATGCTTAACCTCTGGCCACGAAGGAGAAATCACCAAAGCCAGGGAAGGAAATTTCCTAGAATGTGACCACCAAGGCCCAAGAGGAGGAGCTAGGGACTAGCCAGAACCACCATGGGGTGGGGAAGTAGAGCGGTGCCTCCATCCACCATCACCACCACTAGGAGAGCGATGGTAGGAAGTTTGGGAGTGCGACGTGTGTGAGTGGTGGCCTGAGGACTGGCAGTGAGAACGGTGGCCACGAGGCATAGAGGTATTAGTTGAGGCATCCAGAGGAACTCTGGCAATGGTAAAAGGAGCATTGCCCCAATGATTTAATAGTTCCTATAAGTGAGTAACTTCTAGGGAAACTTTATTAGCTTGAACCTAGATCTGCATAATCACATTGTTACAAATGCATTCTTTACTGTACATAGCAATGTTAACATCCAAAAAAATGTGAGTGAACATAGAAACATTCCTATCTTTCCATAGAGAAAAAAAAATTTCCATCCTGAAGGTATGCCAAATCTGAGTGAATTTCTAAGGAATTCTAGGGGAATCACCCAACAAGATCATGTGCCATGAAAATGGTTCAGGCCTAAAAGGCTTAAAAAATCATGAATCTAGTGCCAATAATTTTGAACACGCTTACAAAACCAAAAAAATATGCAAAAGGACTCAGGTTGACCACAGAAGGGGCATCTAGGATCAGGAACCCCAATGTGCTTGAGCCAAGGCCCTTGGGGAAGACCTTGGAAGGCAAGGCACCAAACAAAGTGGGCAATCTTGGGTTCTGTAATAGCACTCCAAATGGTGTCAAAATGTTTTCTCCATTGAGAAAGTGAAGATTGCAAATGCCACCACTAGTTAAGCATGTCAACCATCAGAAGATGGGGTGAGAGCCATTAGTACCCCATATTTGGCTTATAATTGGCAAATGAAGTGGCAAGATACCACTTCCAATCATGCCATCAAGGCCTACTAGACTGAATCCCAACCTTATGAACTAGGTGCATAAGAATGGAAGACAACAGAAGGTCAAAAGTCTTCTAATCTGTACTGATAAGGCAGTACTAAACTTGCATATCTTCCCATGACCTGAAACTCATGGTAACCCTTGAAAAGAGATCCTTAGGAGTTTGGATGCCATGTTTGAAAAAATGCAGAGCACTGGCACCTTGAATCTTGGTCAGAGGAGTGCCTTGAATTGCAAATAGGGGAGACCACCAAATATTTTGTTGATTCAAGGAGAGCCCATTGTGAAACTCATCTTTAGCCCAATGAAGCCACAACTTAATAGCTTACCAGGCTTTCCAGATACTCTTAATAATAAATGACTTCTAAATGGCCACTGGTTCATGCATGATGAGAAGGGTTTGAAAACCAATCCCCCTCCACGCAGGCCTATTAACAGGGAAGCTAAAAGAAATGCAGTGCCTTACCAGAATCTTCTAGGCCTTGTCCTCAGAAATAGCTTGGATAATCCATTTTGCATAGAGAGCAAGGCCTTGTTTCCAAGTGGAAAGTAGGCCAAGACCACCAGACTCCCCTAGGAGACAACAAAAATCTCAAACAACTCTGTGAAAACCATGATGGTCAAAACTAGAAGCCCAAAGAAAATATCTGAACATACATTCTAGCTTGAGATAGGAAGCTTTGGATGGTGCCCAATAGGAAGAATAGTAGACATGAGTGGTGGCCAAAATCTTAGAACAAATTTGGAATTTACCAACAAGAGAAAGTAGCTTGGTGATCCAATAGTCAAGCTTTTTGCTAATCTTGGCAAGCACAACATTCCAAAGCTCTGCAGGAGAGGCCTGGAAGGCAAAGGGAATACCAAGAAAGTGGAATATTTCCCCATGAGTAACCCATTTCCACTAGAACTGGCTAAGCCAAGGTGGAGCTGGCAAAAAAGACTGGTAGTAGCAAAGCATTTTATGCCATTGGATGGCAGAGCCAGAGGCTTGACAAAAGGTGTCCAAACAATTTAAAGCATTTTTGATATTTTCTTCATCCTCAAGAGGTGTAAGAAAGGAATCATCAACAAAATGACCATTGACTAACTGGGAGGAATAATTAGGCAAGGAAATGCCATGAACCAACCTTAAAGACACAGAATGAGCTAACAAATAGCCAAAACCTTCATCAGCAAGGACATAAAGTGTTGGAGCTAGAGGGCCACCTTTCCTAATTAAAAGAAAAAGTCTAAAAGCCTCAAATTGTGAATTATTGATGGTAATCCAAGCATTAGCATCCCCAAAAAGCATCTCCATGGACTAAATAAAATTGGGGCCAAAACCTAGATCTTGAAGCATAGCCAAGATGAAGGGCCATTCAATGCAATCATAGGCTTTAGCAAAATCAATCTTTAAAAAGATAGCCTGTTGCTTGGACTTGTGAACCCATTCCATACCTTTCAAGATAGCAATGATGTTATCAAGAATATATCTAGACTTGATGAAGCCAGTTTGCTCAGGCCGCATATTTAAAGGAAACATATGCTTGATTTTGACGGAGAGTGCCTTGGCAATGATCTTATAAGACACATTCAGAAGGGTAATGGGACTCCAATTGCATATGTCCTCAGGATCACCAGCTTTATGTATTAATTTGATATTCCCTTTATTTATTATAGCTCCTAAGCTTTTAGTATAATATGCTTCGAGATAGACTTTTTGTAGGTCAGGACCTATTTGTTCCTAGAGGTGTTTGTAAAATTCATAGGGAAAGCCATCACACCCAAGAGACTTCTCATCTTCCATGGAGTAAACTACCTCTTTAAGGTCTCTAAGGGAAAGAAGTTGCTCACATTAAGCACATTACTCAACTGCAAGGTGGTTTGGGGTAACAGAGATACACTTTCTGAGAGCCTCCTCCTGAGCAACCAAATTTCCTTGTGAAGTAAAAATATTCTCATAATGATGAACGAATGCTTGCAAGATGTTAGGGAGACTAGATAGAATAGTTTTTCCCTACTTGATCTTTTTAATCCCAACATTGGTATGACGAGTCTGGAGCCCCTAAAAGAACTCCTTTGAGGCTTTATTGCCAACCTCCAACCAGTGGAGACAGATCTTGATTTGAGCTCCACGGGTAGCATATTTGTCAACAATTTTCTTGTAATGGTGAAGTTTGGTAAGATGAATTTGGAAATCCACATCAAAGGGGTTGAAGGTGAGAGCCTCAAAGGCTTTTTTAAGGGCAAGGGTGTTGACTTCATAAGAGAATTTCCTAAAAATTGCCAGCTGGCACCCATAGATGTGCAGAAATCATGCAGTTCTATTAATGGCATCATTCCACCATTGAATCCATCCTCACTGGGATGACGGACATGGCTCCAAATTCTAGACATGTTGGATGTGTGAGATGGTGGAAGCATGTAGTAGTACAATTATGTTGAGGAAGAACTGAGACTTGGCCACCTTGGGGATAGCTATTTACCAAGAAATGACATAATAGATGGGATAGTGGTTAGATACTATCACATCTATCAGGAGAATGATAGGTAGATCTTGATCTTCAAAAAAAGAGAAAAAAGATTGTGTAAAGATCATAGCACAATCAAGATGTTTTAAAATGCGATCAGAGCCAGCTCGAAAGTTGGACCAAGTGTGCTAGACCCCACTACCCTAGTGGTAGTTTGTATTGGGATCAAAAAGGCCCAATTTATTTTGCATGCAGTACCAGGCTTCTCTTTACCTAGCTATCCACTGAAGGGGCAGAATTCCATCTTTGTTAGATGCAACTTCAACCATATTGAAATCCCCACACATGACCCAAGTAGCAGGAGGCAAGTTGTCAGCTAGCCAAACCCACATCTGGGACCTTCCTACAACATCATTGGAAGCATAAACATTAATGACTCCAAAAGAATAATTGTGATTGGAAAGAAAAAGCCTGATAATTCTATGCATGGAGTCAAAACCGTGCAAAATAATAGTAGAATGAAGGTGAGGTGATAGGAGAGTAACTACACCACCTCAACTAGGTTCATGTTGAGAGGAAAACATAACACCATCCTGCCAAATGACACAACACATAGTAGAAAGCATGAAACCAAAAATCTTAACTTCTTGCAAGTAGAGAAAATCTAAATTACCAAGTCTATGATGAGTGTCCTAGACATAGAATTTTCTAGGGAGGTTTGAAACACATAGAACATTCTAGAAGAGGAAGTTCATGAGAACTCTTCCATATCCTCCTTATCCTCAAGAGAGGAGTAGCTATTCTACAAGAAGGTAGAAGCTAGGTGGAAGTCAGATGGGAAATCCTTTGACCTAACCACCTATCATTTCACTTTTGGTTTCTTACACATCCAAGAGGATTGCAAGAATGGTGTGTCATTGATGGCATTATGGAAGAAACTGCAAAAAGAGCTCGAACCCCAGCCAAGGCAGAAACCCTAGCTGCTGCCTTAATCCCCTGCTTACTAGCAGGGTTTGGAACCTATGAAACCCTCAGAATAGGTGTTGTAGAAGCCACTTGTGGCCCCATGCTAGCCGGTGTGGACGCTCCTATGGGAATAGGAGGAACTGAAGCAACCGTTGCATAAGACTACTTGGGGGACAAGGGATTCAAGGGACCCTTTCCCTTGCACCCAACAATAAACCATTCTTCCTTTTTTCCTTCGGCCTATTTGGCAGGTGCTTCTTTAGGCATGGACCTGACCCTAGGCATAGCTAGAGGGAAATCCTTGATCTTGTGTTCCACGGATTGGCACCTATAACAGGTGTTAGGTAGATTCAAGTAAAGCACCTTCTAGGAGAAGGTTTGACCTCCAATCTGGATTTCCATAGAATCCTTGAGATCCTTGGAAAGATTAACTTTGACACAAATGTGTCACTGTGGGAAGGCATTAAAAAATTTCTCAGGATCCTTAGTGACAACTTTGCTAAGGGTTTTAGCAATGGACTCAATGAAAGGCCAACATGGCAAGGGAAGACCTAGAAACTTGACCCCACACAAGAACCCTAAGCTTTTTATCATCTGAGACTATGAAGTCTCAACACCATTTTTGGAAAACAAGTAGAGAGGAACACATAGACCAAGGTCCATTGTTAAATATTGCATCTACTTATGACAAGTTAGCAAAGTGAAATAAAAAAAAACCTTTGGTAAGGTTTTGCATAGCATCAAGGCAAACTCCATGAGGAGTCCAGCATTTGTTAACCCAATCTCAGAGCATAGCTTTAGGAGGATTCCTACCAACAAAATAACCTATCAAGGTATGTTGGTCTAACCAGTCACAAGCAGCATCAAATTCTTGTAAAGGAAGGATAATGTCAGGATTACCTCATGAAAGACCTCCGGGAAAAACTTGCGCACACATTTGTTCTGAGGCGGCACCATGGTAGTCCAAAGTAGCAACATGAGAACCAAAAATAATTGGTTCACCACCGGCTAGAGCCATTATATCCTAACCTAAAAGATCCCATAGTAATTGTAGATTGACAAGTGGTGCCTATAGGAGGAAAGCTCAGACGAAGAGTCATACACAAGAAAACTAAAAGTTTGCATGAAGCAAGAAACCCTAGCAGAGCCAAAGATCACATCCTCCCTCATATTAATAATTTTAGTGTTATCAACTGCATCCTAAACATGACTAATAGTAAAATTAAGCCTTACATGATAAAATATAATATATTTTGATTTAATTAAATTAATCTAAAACAATATATAATTTTTATTTACTTATCAATATTCCATTCGTAAATCAATAATACACTAAATCTACTAGTAACCATCAATTATGACTAAAACTAATTAACTAACATTAATCAAATTACTCTAATAACAAATTAAATAAATCTAAATCTAACTAATCAAAACATTGAAATTAAAATAACTAACTAACTATTTTAACATCTAAAAAAAATCTAAACTTTATCAAAAAATCTATAACTTGACTAAACTTTATTTAAACTAAAAGAAACAAATCATCTTTATTCTAAACTAATTAAATTTTACTCTATACTTTCTTTTTTTAAAGCAAAAGTGGCAAGCTACTATAATATTTATTAATTTGATTCAACGAGGTCAACTGGGAAAGAATCAGTGAAGAAAACCCAGCATCGTCCATAAAGTTTACATGTATGTATATATTAATAGAAAAAAATTACAAAGGGTTATCACCCATCTAAAGATAACCCACTCTAAACTTCTGCATAATATAGATACAATAAGTTTGGCAGCAAATAGATTTAGAGAAGCAACATAGGAGATGCCCCCAATTGAAAGAAGGGTAATTCTGAGATGAACCCTTAAAACAATGCTTTGCAATTGTGCCCAATCTGTAAGAACACGAATAGAGGTGCTAGAGACCAACAAAGGGAATTCTGTAGCCAAATCATGAAGCTGAACTATGAACTAGCCAATCTAAATCAGAATTTGGCACACTGATAGAATCCCAAAGATTTTGTTTCAATGGTTGTGGAGTTACTGCCAATGGATTTAGTTGAGTGGGGGATGAAGCATTATGATTTGATAGCAAGTAAATCATGGCCATTCCAACTGACAAGATTCTTTCCACCACCCATTCACCCAATAACCGTGGATCAGAAGGCAAAGATTATTTCAAATAATTGATATTGCCATTATCTATGGTTTTCTTCATTGCCTCAAAAACAATATAAAATTCATGCTTTTGCAAAATTTGAAAATGTGAAAACAGGCCACCAACCAAAGCCATACCATTCCATAAATCATATTCCGGCATGGCCATCTTCAACTTATAATCCAATAAAAAATGTAGTAGAATTACCTTATGAGCCAATCCTTGAAGTAACTCCAAAGATTGTAGAAGGTCCATGGCATTGGAAAGGAAAATAGATATGACCTAGGAGGGATATAAAAACACAAGTGCTGAGGGATAGAGAAGCTCCTCACCAATGATGCATCAAATGGCTAAACTGACCAAGTGTGAGTTCAAAGTGAACATTTGATACAACACCTCATCTATTATATGCATAGGAAGCACAACTTCATCTAATGTTGGCTGTAGCCAAATCCAAAAAAAAATTGGCATAACAAAATGATGTTGCATATGACATGTTGCGCAAACCAAATCAGTATCCCACCCAGAATTCATTTTTCAACACAATCTCAGCTTGCAGACTGTATTTTCCTAATTAAGCCTTTGCAAATATTTTTGAAGATGATGCAAAGAGTCTTACTAAATAATCAAATTGCAACTTGTCATTTAATCTCTCTAGTGACATCCTAATCCTGCTTGTAAATAGTACTACAAACATTACTCCTTAAATATTCAGATTTGTTTACATGAAGCAATCGACCAACATGACTTCAAAATTGAATATCATTAGATAATAAAAGATTTGGATCTTGCAAAAAGTACTTTGAAAGTCATATCAGTGTAAATGCTCTGAATATGTGACATTAAATTCATTTGCATATGATGCAAACTTATAAATAGGGTAACTCGCCATCTGATAAGCATAACTCAGCATTAGAGACACTCAAAGACTCGGCATCTGAATAAAGACTCAATAATCAGCACTAATTACTTTAATGCCAACTCAGTCCCTAAAAGGATCCTGAATACTCGGTGCTACTGAATAATTTGGCACCTGAAGCCTAAATAACTCAGCACCAGTTATTAGTATGCCAACTCGGCACCTAAAAGATCACGTATTTTTGGCACTACAGAATAACTCAGCACCTATACCATGAAGAGCTCGTCATCTAAAAAATTGATCAGGCTCAGCTCACACTGAAAAATACTAAGGAGCTCAAAACCTAAAGAATGATGCAAAGCTTGACACACGAAACAAAATTACTCAGCTTCCTAAGATAACTTGCTCATCTCAAACAAAACTCAAAAACAATTATCAGAATACCAACTCGGCACCTAAAAAGATCCTATACACTCGGTACTGCAAAATAACTCGACACCTATAGTATGAAGAGCTTGGCAGCTGAAAAATTGACTAAGCTCATCTCATAGTGAAAATTACTAAGGAGCTAAGCTCTTGAAGGATGATGCATAACTCAACACATGAAACAAAATTACTCGGCATCATAAGAAAACTTGCTCATCTCAAACAATACTACTATCAGCTGCTACCATGTCATCATGAATAAGATTTTTTAAGACCTTATGTTGCTCAATAAAAGGTAGAGAATGAAAAGTGGAAAGATTAACCCCATCACATCCCAAATTTGATAAAAAAATCTGCAACTTTATTCCCTTCATGATAAGTATGTGAGAGGAAAACTTCCAAACATTCATCAAGGAGTCTCCAAATTTGATTGAGAACATACTTTAGTTTCCAGGAAATAATGTGTCTATGAATACAAGCATCAATAATAACTGAAGAATCCCCTTCAATATGAAGCTTATTAAAATAGCCTTTTTTAGCTAATAAGATCCCAACCAACAAAGCATGGGCCTTAGCAATATTGTTTGTGTCAATAGTTTGAGGAGATACACTGATTGCTACCACCTTACCAAAGGAATTTTGAATACAAACCCCAAAACCTGAAGGACCAGGATTACCTCTAGAAGCACCATCAAAATTTAGCTTCCAAAAACTAGAAGATGGAGGTCTCCAACTATTCTTCCTGAGTAACATCTGAGCTGGTGATGGACTAATCTTCCACCCATTAGGGATAAATAAAAGTTTCCATTCCTGGACAAGCTATGAATCCCAATGAGTCACGATCAGATTAAACTTAGTCCTTTTCAAAATGGAATTAGTCACTTCCAAGATAGACCTTTCAATACCATATAAGATAATATCTAATCAAAGGTATTCCTTTCTAAAGATACATTTATTTCTTTCCCACCAAATAGCCCAAACTACCAAGGCTGGAACACATTTCCATAGGTTTGCAAACAATGATTTTTGATAAAGAATTGGCCAAGCTTGAAATAGATCCCAAAGATTGTTAGGCAAGGGAGTAGAATATTTAAGCTTACTCAAAATAAAGCACCAACATTGATAAGAAAATGAACAAGAAACAAACAAATGATCCATAGTTTTGTCATGTTCCTTACAAAGAACACATTTAAATAGCCTAGCAATTTGT
This sequence comes from Cupressus sempervirens, assembly GCA_028749045.1. Lineage (NCBI taxonomy): Eukaryota > Viridiplantae > Streptophyta > Pinopsida > Cupressales > Cupressaceae > Cupressus > Cupressus sempervirens. Next base: position 176,416,039 of record CM053793.1, read on the forward strand.
AGTCTATTCAGTCTGTCACTAGTTAAAATCCTATGTTTTAATTCTAGCCATGCAAAACAACCTACTTTAGGTAGAACTACCAAATTCCAACAAAATGAAAAATCTTTGGACGTAGGTTTATTATATCCCTCTTTCATTGAATATTTACCATCCTTAGCTCGAGCCCAAAAAATTCGATCTTGGGCATCAAAAAATTAGACTGATCTTGAATTCCTAACATTTTGAAATTGGTTGATTTCCTAAAATGAAAGAGGCAACTTATTTGGGTCTTTCCAAACTATTTTATTTGAGAATTCAGAAACATATTCCACATATTGATTCAACTAGGTCCCCCAATGGATTTTCGCAACATGAATAATATTCAATGAAATCCCACTTTTAGATAAGGGAATTTGACCATTCTAGGAATCATTCCAAAAGTTAATACTAAGTCCATTGTTAACTTCCCAGGAAACATAGTCAATTATGATTTTGCGTGAAGCTATCATAAAGTCCCAAACAATCGAACCTTTTGGAGGATTAGAAATCGTTAAGACTCTAGAGGGATCATTGTTATCCAGATATTTTTGCTACATAATTTTACACCATGTGGATTGAGACTTAGAATTCATGTGCCAAATCAATTTCCCACCAAATGCCTCATTTTTGAATGAAAGATCATGGACTCCAGCCCCTCTAACATTAGGAGTGTGTGACATATCTTGCAAAGAGACAAGTGGAATCTTTCGAGAATCATGTAGGTTACCTAACCAAAGGAAACCTTTGATTAATTTTTGAATTGTAACTAGTAATTTGGATGGAATCTTAAGGACAACAATAAAATAGTTAGGGATAGTAGCTAAAACTGATTTAATCAACAAAATTCTTCCCGCCAGTGACAACCATCTAACTTTCCAAGATGCAATTTGACTCTGGATATGCTGAATAATTGAAGACCAATACGAAGACTTATTTGAACCCATGAAAAAAGGAATACCCAAATAGACTAAAGGTAAGAAATCTTCTAAAAAACCCTAAGACCTGTTTAACTTTGTCAGCAACCAATTTGATAGTATTGAAAAAGTAAATCTTGGATTTTTGAGCATTAACCATCTAACCAGACACTGTTGAGTAAAGGTCAAGTGTATACAAAATTTGGTGAGCCTCCTGTACATTTGACAAGCCAAACAAAAGAGTATCATCTGCAAAAAGAGAATGTGTAGTGGATATGTTTGTACCTAAAATGAGAACTCCTTTCCATTTATTAAGCAAATTTTGATTTAAGATGGTCCTGCTGAAAGCTTCAGCCATAATAATAAATAGAACTAGAGATAAACGATCCCTTGTTGAATCCCTTGAGTAGAAGGAAAACAACCCTCAAGCTTCCCATTAATGATCAATGAAAACCAATCTCCCAAAATACAAGCCTTGATCCATTTGCACCAATTTTTTGAAAAGCCCATTTTGGCAAGTACTTGCAGTAAGAATTTCCAACAAACTCTATCATATGCTTTCATCATATCCGGTTTGATGACAAAACTTGAAGTCTTGTTTGAATTAATAGAATGAAGAACTTCGTGAGCCACAAGAGCCCCTTCCATGGTTTCCCTGCCCGGCACAAATCCACCTTGCTTTGGGGAAATAATATGTGGAATAAGATTTTGAATCCTAAGATATATGGCTTTGGTAATAATCTTATAGGATAAGTTGCATAAGGAGATTGGTCTAAAATCTGCAAAAGTTTGGGGGACCCTCAATTTTGGAATGATAGAAATATTTGTAGTATTAAAATATTTCAACACAGATTTAGACTTCCTAGATTATTCCATAGCCGCCCATAAATCCCAACCAATTATCTGCCAACAACTTTGATAAAATAGTGCAGAGAAACCATCTAGCCCAAGAGCTTTGTCAGGAAAAAAAGAAAAGACAACTTTACATATTTCTTGAATAGTAAAATGAGCCATCAGAATATCATTATCCGGATTAGAAGCCACTGTAGGAATGGAATCAAGAAGTTCATCAACTTGTGATGCAGAAGGGGAAGGGGAAACATCAAGAGCAAGAAGATGCTTGAAAAATTTAATGCCTTCATTCCTAATAAGATGTTCATTAGTCAAGAGGGTACCAGAGGCATCTTTGATATGAAAATTTGTATTGTTAGTTCTTTTTTGCTTGGCTGAATTGTGAAAAAAATGAGTATTTCTATCCCCATCCTGAAGCCATAATTCTCGAGATTTTTGTCTCCAGTACATCTCTTCTCTAGAACATGATTCCTCCCGTTGTTCCTGCAAATTCTTTTGGAGAGAATGTGTTTCTTCATTCATGCCCTCTTGGATAATCTGATTATAAACTTCTTCAAGCTGATCTTTGACTATGGCCTTTTGATGAAACACATTTTTGAAAACTTTTTTATTCCAAATATGAATTTAAGACTTGATATGTTTCAATTTCATTGCAAAGTGATGTGTTTTCCGTCCTTCTAAAGGAACTTCATTCCACCATTGTTGAATATTTTGTAAAAAACTTGGATGTTTGAGCCACATGCTTTCAAATTTGAAAGAAGAATGAAAATGTTGATCAAAACAATTGTTATTACAATTGAGATTTAACAAAATAGGAAAATGATCAGATCCTAGAAAAGTAAGGATGTCTGATGAAATATCTGAACAACTCAGCTGCCAATCTTTAGATAGGATAAATCTATCTAGACGAGCATCAATATTTGCAAAACCAAATCTCTTGTTAGTTCAGGTAAAAACTCCATTATTTGGATTAACATCCATCAGATTGTTATTGTCCACAAAAGCATTAAAATCTTGAAGAATTTTTAATGGGGGGATAATTCCACCAACTTTTTCTGATTGATCTAATAGAGCATTGAAATCACCACCAATAACTACTTGTTGTTGATCTAGCAGTTGAAGGGAATGTGTGATAGACTCCCACAAACAAGCTTTCTCCAAGGTTGTGTAGGCCCATATACATTAATCAGGATAAAAGAAATATCAAATGATGTTATTTGGATCAACTGCCAATTACTTTCTTGTCAAAGAAGCTAAGAGTTAACTGTGAGAGGATTCCAAAAGACTGCTAAACCTCCAGAAGCACCCAAAACTTGCATATGAAATACTTTCCATTTTTTCCAAGATACAATGATTTTATCAAAATTATTTTGGGTCAACTTGGTTTTTTGTAATAAAATAGTATCTGCCTGCAAAGAATCAATAACTTGACTAATTCTTTGTCTCTTTTCAGAGGCATTTAAGCTTCTGATATTCCATGAGATGATCTTCATTGATGACAAGGAGAACACCTAGTTCTTTGTGTCAATCTTCTAACAACATTAAAACTATCATCCAATGTAGTTTGAATACCTGTAACGATTTCTTTCTTAATTTTGGATCCCTTCTATCTACGTCTAGCCTTTGGTAATTTAGAAGGAGGAGTTATTGTAGATAGTGTCTGTAAGATAGATAAAGGATGAACTTTAAAATTATCTTGCATGGGAGAATCTTGAGACTGAGAATGTAGAGGAGACCAAATTGTAGATTTCTACACTAGTTGATAAATATTGGTCTCTAAACCCATGGAGTCTCCAACCACTGAATTGATAATTCCTACGTCAAAGTCTTGATAAATATTGTTAAAAACTATTTGATTGTCAGAATGTTTAATAACTGTCAGTTTGTCAAACATATGATTAGGAATCAAATTGTTCCAAAACTAAAATTCTTAAAGCAGATTATCAATCACAGGTGATTTATAGTCCTCATCCTACAAGCCTACTTCTTTTGCTATATCAAAAATGATAGAGGTAGTAATCTTAGATAAAATTTGATCACAAATAAAAGTTAATATGATAGGAGAAGGATAAATGGAAAGACACCATATGGGCTACTTTAATGTTGACAGTGGAAAACTTCTATTCTGAAAGGTGATCAAACTGAAAGGCATTGCAGATACACTTTATTGAGGATTTTTTAGTGGGTATAAATTTGATCGCACACGAGGGGAATATTCCAACATGAGGAATTTACTATTGCATCACACACTCTTGAGAAAAGCAAAGAGCCAAAAAAATTGATGGAGAAAGACTAGGAATGAGTCTGACAAAACTTGAGCTGCAAGCGTAATCTCTTCATGAATAGAGTTATCTGTTGGATAAACTGGAGCCTTTTGCTTGATAACTACAACAAAGATGTTGCTATTCTTCATTGAAATTGTCATAGAACAAGCCTTAGGATCTGAACAATGGTCTAGACAAACTTGTAACACATTATCTTGACCAGGTTGGCACATACAACTGAAATGACCAAGATTATCTTGGGATTTTAGAACCACAAAAGAATCCTGCATCTTAACTGATTTTGTCCATTTTCCCCATTTGGATATGAGAAATATAGATTGAGGAAAATATTTGCTACTCAATAAGCACACATTGGCTTCCAAATGAGGGTATTCATACGGAATCAAATCATGTTTCAGAAAAATTCCCAACTTGTTAGCTATGATTTCCAATATCTCAGGATCACGGTACTCGAATGGAAAAGAAGGAAAAGAAATCCAATATGGATAAAATTGGATATGGATATCTTTGGGATTAAAATTTAGTAACCAAAACATACTTTATAATCCAACACCCTGACAAAACCAACCTTTTTGCCTATTTAGAACATCTCTTTCTCCTTTCGAATTAAAGATAGCAATAAAGAAATTGGATTTGGAATCATGATAAAAAATATCTATAAGTCTAGACTAGAGGTTGAAAGCCCAATTTTTAATATCTAAAAAAGGTAATGAATCAGAGGAAAACTTACCAATGAGAGCTTTCTACTGAAGAGTGGACACCAAATTTTCTAACATTTGGTTTGGAAAAGTGACATGCACCTATTGGTGGGAAGAGAGCAGATCTTGATCAAAATTTTGATCCACATTATTTTGGGATTACTTTTGACTATTATCCTAAAAAGTAGATTTATGTGCGACTTGCAGATAACCTTGATCTATCTTACCCTAATCTTTTTTCCTCCAGATCTTATTTGGTTTAAGGGGGGCTCTATCTGATTTGGAATCTAGCTTCTGTCAAGCTAGACCATTTTGGATCTAAACAGTTTGTATTTGAAAAAAATGGCCAAGAAGGGCACCTTGACAAATATCAAATATTGGCTATTTTTTGAACTTCTTCCTAATATGTTTCCTTTCAGCAAATGTAGATTTATGGTGCACCTTTTCTGAATTAATAGGCTGCTGAAATGAACAAGCTATTGAAGGATTGTTGAGAAAAGCATTATCTCATCGAAGAGAATTTGAAAATTGAGGCTGTTATCGATAATGAGAAGATTTTCCCTTTTCAAAATAGTGAGAGAGCCCAGGTTTAGCAGCCACTGGATATTGAGATGTTGTTGACGATCGACGATCATGAAAACTAGGGTTAAGAAAAAATGGCTTTGCAGGTTGAACAACTGCTTTCCCTTTGAAGATTGATTTATGGGAAGTTTTTAAAACCCTATTTGAATTAATATGTCTGAAAGAAAATCTCTGAAGTAGAAAAGGATTAGATTTGGGATTGAATGGCTACATGACTGGTGTAGTAGAGAAGATATGACTGAAATCATGATCCTGAGCCGGTTGAACAAAAGGTGTGGATGAAAATATGGAAGAGGATTCCTGGAAGAAAAGATCAGAACCAGTGTATCCAGACCTATTACGCGCGAAATCCGTGCTCCTGCACATGCCCTTGAAACCCTTCCCTATGTGTTGAAAACCCTTCCCCGTGCGCTCCATCAAATGCCAATATTGTTCACTTTTACTTTATACTTACTAAAATTTAAAACATACTAATTAAAATAACTTAACACAAAGTAAAACTAACCTTACTAACTTTACAATTTAATTTTCACTAGATTCCTAATACTCTTTTTTATGAAAAAAATAAATAACTTCCTAAAAACTAACATAATTCAATACTAACTTTAACTAACTAACAATTACCATTAAAAATATACTAATTAAAAAAATAACTTAATATAAGTAAAAATAATTATTATCTTATACTTACTAAATACTAACTAAACCCTATACTTACCATCTCCTAACACTATTTATTTTAAAATTATTACTAACTAATCAATTTTAACAACTGGCCTAACTTCTAACCCAATCACCTTAACTCTCTTTAATTTCTTATCCACTACCTTAGGTGGCTTGCTAGGTTCCTGCACATGATTTCAAGACCTATATGCAAAACCTACTCTAAAAAATGAAATAGAGCATGAATACACGAGCTTGAAGGATTCCTACCTTCACAAATAGCTATGTAGAACTAAAATTTGAGAAGAGCTATCCTTCCTTCTCCTTTAATCTTGACTTTGTTCTCTAAATCTAGAGGTTGGGTGAACAATCTTCCACCCTCAAATATGCCACTAAATAGGTTCCCAACTCAACCACCTACAAAATGTAATAATTATTCCCCTTGACTAAGGGGTTCTAGAGTCTTCTAACTTAACCTCATCACTAAAGTAAACTTCAAGGTGGAGTATGACTTGTCAAACTCATGGTTAAACTCCAATTTTCGCACTAAAGAAAAAATGGGTTATTTGGAAGGTCACAAAAGTAAAAAAAAGGGGCTAGAGGGGTGGAAAATGCCCCAAACCCATACATATACCCCCTTGGTACTTATTTTTCATAATTTTTGGCCTCTAGGACTATTTAATGATCTATTGAATTACTTGAAATATTTGAACTTTCTAACAACCCTAAGAATGCAAATTTATCACTAAACCTTGATTAGGGTAATTAATCTCAATTACTAACTAATTAGTATTAGGCCACTAACCTAGTCCAACTTAAATTCTTAGGTTACTCGATTAACCCTAATTATCATGCTGAAATGCATATACAAATCATGAGTGTCAAGCAATGCAATAAAATCACTGTTACAAAACATTAATTCTTAATGATTATAGAATGGTACACACATTCAATTTACAATACAAATAAAATATGAAACAATAGGGTCTGCATCTTTCATTAGACTCAACTTTGGTTTTCACAAACTATACATAGGGTTAGCTCTGATTTTCTGTTAGATTCCCCAGCTAATAATCCTACACACTTCATTTCACACATCAGTAGCTTGAGAAATATCACATGTATATAAACATATTTAAAACTCATTTGGAAAATCAAATTAATCAAAACATCAACTTTTCATATAAATAATTGTTATCTCATTTATGCTTATATATTTAATCATTAGTAATTACATAATCAAATATAAAATAATTTATTCATTAATTCATATTAATATACTAAAAGAATCATCATTAGGCATGCATATACCTAAACATCATAAAATCACCAATAAGGAATAATAAATTATTTGAATGCATATAACTTAACCAAAATGGTACCATAATCAACATCTCCATCATAAGGTAAAACATCTCATATCATTGTTAGTGAAATTTAATATTTAAACAATCAAGATAACATAGTAGTTCTCAAATCTCTGAGTATTTAAAACATGAATGTATCAGCTGATCTTGATTTCTATTAGGACATCTAAATCATAAAACATTACTTCATATCCATTCCAATCTCCTATGGTAGATTTAATAGAGAAATTTATATTTAATAAGTATGTGCGAGGAGGGACCTTACATCCTCCCCCACTAACCTTTGACTTCCTCCTAGAAGTCACACAACTAAGACATTTATCCCAAGACAAACCTTGTTTGGGCTTATTCCAAAATTTACTCCTATATAAAGAATGATTAATAATTCATATACATATTTAGGGATGATAACCTAATTGCCTGATTATCATTACTAAAAGTGAAATTCAATCCATAACTCTAACATGGTTACATTTTCCAGGGTCAAACACTTCTTAAAACATATTGGTCACACATAAAAAACCTTCTAATGTAGTATAAAATACTTATAGAGTCTCTAATAATAATATCATAAGATATTCCAAATTCCACATACCCAATCATTGGGGTAACAGTTGTACAAGACTCCCTCAAACGAGGTTTCTTATAATGCAACTTGTCTCTTTCTATAGGGTTAATCACTTTTCCTTTAGATTTTTCACAACATACTGATTCTTTAATAGGCCACAAAAAAAGTCCATCACTACACATGCACCTTTTTCATCTAGAATTCTATTCAGTTAACTCATAATCTTAACTAGATTTATGTTGGGGTGCAATCTATTACTCAAAAAAATAGTCCACGGATACCACTAGTCTTATTTCTTGAAGTCTTGGGAGAGGATGGGGCATGAATACTCTGACTAATAACCCCACACCCTAATGTTGTACATCCACTTAATTCTTAGGGATCCTTTTGGTAGGCCCATCATATGTCACTTTGCTAGTAAAATTCACAAGAAAATACCTCAAAATTTAAATTCAACATCAAAGATGAAACATCCAATGCAAAATTTTAAAGCATAAGAAATAAAGAGTACCCACAATAGAAAAAATTTAATCAAGAAATAAAGATATAAGCTAGAGGAAAAATAGAATCATCAATAATAAAGTTGGCTAAATAACCCTACATCACATTATTGGCAAAAAGAAAAGAACATTAAAAGTACCACAATCTAAATTTAGACAAATAAGGACATAAATCCAATCACTCACAAAATTTACATTACTGACATAATGGGGTCATACCAGTGTCTCTAAAGGAAGGGGGAAATCTTAGGTCTTTCAATTAAATTACAGGGAACTTGAATTGATTTTAGATGGTGGACTAATGACCATGTCACTCAAACTATTATTGCTCCCACATACTAACTACATATCTATCTTTATCAACATTTCCCTACAATTAGGGTTTAGTGTACTAAGGGGTTTGACCTGATCAGAACTCACTTCAAATGTGAGGGTACTAAGATAAATCCTCTTCCATCCTCTTGTTTTTACATTGGTTTCTTTCTGAAGTGTCTAACCATGTGGGGACATCAGTGTCAGTAGAGTTGTACTTTGAGTTACAATTACAAAATCAAATCTCTTATCCTCAATTCACTATGATGACATATTAGGGTAGCTACCCATAATATTTCTTGGGTCCAATTCTAATAATCACTATCTTATATTATTTCATTGTTTATACAATTCTAATTATCATTTGAGAATGCACTAAATTCTATTGTTCCTAGCAATAATTCCATATTTCACATCTCCTAGTCATAAATGACTTATGAATTCATCCTTAGGTTGTAGGTTTGCAACTATGTAGGTATAAAACCATTATTAGGATGTTGTCAATATTTACTTATTCATTCTTATGACTATCTCCTTGTTGATGATATAGGTCATCATCATTGTTCTTATGATGCCTCATGGTTTATAGTCCTCTTATTACTTAACTCTGGTACCTGAACCTTTAGTTCATATTAGGTTGATACTTTCATCATGACCTTACTTTCTCTATATTGTAGGGTTATAATTGATCCAAGAATTTCAATACTAGAGTCTATGAACATTCACTTGATAGTTAAAATTTAGTATTACTCATGCTTATACAATACGCCCGCTAATAGAAACAGAGTCACATAACCCTAACTCAAAAGTTTGCATTTTCCTATCTTACCAATTCAATACTATGTATTACGTACTTCCCTCCATTTTCACTTTCATTCAAATAAATTTATTCCCTGATTAGTGTTTTATCCCCTATAGTAGACTAAGATATTCATATTCTTTTCACATTCCTAACTAACTCTCTCTTGTTGAATAGCTTCTTGCATTAGTAATCCTATCATTTGAGGTTCCCAAATGTTACTTGCAGATTTCAATTGAGTTCTTGTTTGTTTTCTAAGGATTATTGGAACAATACATTTTAAATTTGTAATAGGTTAGAGGTATCCCAATAGCTTGGTAACATGGTATCATTTTCAAGTGTTACCTTCCTATTTACTCACCATTCATTTTATCGATTCAACATTTCAACCCAAAGGTACAAAGTTAGATTATGAAGATCTTAGGTTTCCTTTACTTATGTTGTAATGTCTAAATCAATACTAGTCTACTTGATCACCTCCATATTTGATATGAGTTTGAATTCTTCCATGAATGATTAGGTTAGACAAAATCTAACTACTAAAGATGGTGTGGAACACTTCCTCTGATCACTAGGTTAATTACTTGTTTCCACTTTCATGATTGGAGGATATTTTAGGGTTCTTAAATTATTTTCCCCCAAGGTGATCATGTCTACTATGAATTTGGATTTTTTATGAGACCATAATCTACCTTAATATGAATATAACATTCTTGCATCTAATCAGTCATTTCAAGTCATTAAGGTTGGTTTATCTGTTTATGGTTGACAATTTTCAGTTGTTAATATCAATTTTAGGTTTTGGTTAGGTTTACATATCAATATCATAGTTTAGAACGAATGTATTAGCTTCTTAAAATTCTCCAAGGATCAATCCCTACTTTGTATCATAAAATTTAAATGTTCACACTTAGCATGGACCCATTGTTGCCCAAGTGTTATGAACCTTTGCTTTAATACCAAAATGCCATGCCCAAAATAATGAGGCAAAACACATGTAAATTTTTTAATTTTTTAAGTTAATTAATCCACTAAGTTTGATATATGGTTGACTAGGACTTAAATGACGCATTATGTTTTGTTATAAACCTAATGTGTCTGTTTCGTAAGTTAAACTATAGGTATGTTGAAAGGCAGATATAGGTTTCCCTAACAATACCTTAACACTTCATGTCAGGATATAACTGACGTGTAGGAATAAATCATTATATTTAAACATTTGTTATTTAATCAATTATTTAAAAGAAGCAACCCAATACAATTAATTAAAAGGTCCAAGCATTATACTTTCAAATCTTATACAATTTAGGCATACTAACTCATCTTTCAAAATCAATCTTAAATTTCACTATATTAATATTAATATTAATAATTGTAGTGTTATCAAGTGCATCCTAAACATTACTAATATTGATTAAGCCTTACATGATAAAATAATATATATTTTAATTTAATTAAATTAATATAAAATAATATATAATTTTTATTTACTTTTCAATATTCCATCCGTAAATCAATAATACACATTTGAATTAAAACATCAACTCTAAATTCTTGCTTGGCTCCATAACAATGTATCCACTATGAACTCTAAAATTTTATCACAGTAACCATGGAGAAATTGAAACCAACTAGGAGACAAATAGATTTAACACGAAGACACATTCATCCCAATTACTCCTATCCCAAGTTTGCACAATAGGTTCATCATCGAACTAGACTACAGAGAAGGTGGATTTTTCTAGGCAAGAGAAGTTGGCCACAAAACTATAAAAGATGTCCTTTTGAGGCTAATATCATAGGAACTTCTATTCTCTCACAGATGCCCTTTCAAAGCTAATATCACAAGAACTTTTGTTCTTTCACTTCTCAATTTTCCCAAAACACAAACATGGTTTGTGCTTATGAGTAGGGGCCCATAACACCCTACTCTCTCCCTCTTCTTATCATGAGGAGAGACTTTTCATTGCCAAAGTCTAGCTGAATCCTTCCTCTCATACATGGCCAATTTTTCCCTATCCAAAGGTGAGTAATGCCAACACAACCCTTGTCATTTTCCCTCAAAATTCAAATGTAAAACACAAAGGAAAATATTTAAAGAAAACCCATTACAATCCCATCCCTAACATGTTCATCATACACAAATACACACATATAAAAAACCTACTATAAGAAATGAAACACAACATGAAGACATGAGCTTGAAGGATTCTTACCTTCATAAATGGTTATGGCAAACTAAAATCTAAGAAGAGCTTAAAATATTTGCACTTTCTAACAACCCTAAGAATGAAAATTTATCACTAAACCCTTATTAGGTTAATTAATCTCAATTACTAACTAATTATTATTAGGTCACTAACCTAGTCCAACTCAAATTTTTAGGTTACTTGGTTAAGCCTAATTATCATGTTGAAATGCATATATGAATCATGAGTGTCAAGCGATACTATAAAAACATTATTACAAAACATTAACACTTAATGATTACAGAATGATACACACATTCAATTTATGATACAAATAAAACATGAAACAATAGGGTCTGCATCTTTCATTTGAGTCAACCCTAGTTTTCACAAACTATACATAGGGTCTAGTTGTAATTCTCTGTTAGATTTCCCAGCTAATAATCCTACACGCTTCATTTCACACATCAGTAGCTCAAGAAAAATCTCATGTATATAAACATATTTAAAACTCATTTGGAAAATCAAATTAATCAAACCATCAACTTTTCATATAAATAACTATTATCTCATTTCTACTTATATATTTAATCATTAGTAATTACATAATCAATATAACATAACTTATTCAGTAATCTAGATTAAAATACTAGAATAATCATCGTTAGGCATGCATATACCTAAATATCATAAACATCACCAATAAGGAATACTAAACTATCTAAATGCGTATAACCTAACCATCATGGTACCATAATAAACATCTTCATCATATGGTGAAAGACCTCATATCATTGTTAGTAAAATTTAATGTTTAGATAGTTAAGATAACATAGTAGTTCTCTAATCACTGAGTATTTAAAACATGAATGTATTAGTTGATCTTGATTTCTATTAGGACATTTAAATCATAAAACATTACTTCATATCCATTCCAATCTCCAATAGTAGATTTAACAAAGAAATTTATATTTAATAAGTACATATGAGGAGAGACCTTACGTTGAGGCTTGGACACTCGAATGCAAAAGTAGGAAGATGGAACACATCTAACCATCTAAACCATAACACTATAAGAAAAATGTACTAAAGGTAACATCACAATGTACAAAAATGAATATAACAAATCTCATGTGTAGTTCCTCCCAACCATAATAGCATCATGAATCCTCAAAGATATTAGCCATCCCGCATGTGTAACATCCCAAACTACCGAATAGATAGTCAGAGTTGTCTTATGAGGGCATCATTACTAAAGTGTAATAACATCGTAAGAACAAGAAAATCTAACATGCTAACTAGTAAGCAATAGATACTCAAACTAAGAAAATGACATCATCGAATCATATGCTAAATATCATAATAAGGGAATGCATCAAATAAACTAACATTATATGAATATGATATCCAATCATTCTCTAATGAAAGCATAAATCACAAGAAAGCATACTCCATAACTCAAAGTATCAAGTGAAAACATCAAGAAATAGTTGTATTGGAATATTAGACCATCTTTATACATCTGTCCCCAATAGTGGCATAGGTAGCTACGCCTCCTAACCACATCAAACCCATAGGTCCACTCCCATCATGTTGATGGAGATAATGATCCAACCACTAACACACATAAAATATATGTGCATGGCTAAAACTCATGCTAGAAAATGCAAGTACTATAGGTCCTAGTCAGACACTCAAGGGGTAACTATGTAGGGGCTGAAAACATGGGGAGTTGCATGGCATCAGAAAGACCAAGCTTAAATCATGCGGCTCAACTCCCCAATGGAAGGCTCTCACACTAAACATTTAATTATCTTAAGTTGTATTACCACCCACTATTTTATTTAGTTATCACTTACCTAAAATTATGCATGTCAACCCTTAGGAAATAGTCATCAAGATGCATAAATAGAAGCCCCCTCCATGGTTCTACCCTACCCTACCCATGCTCATCCAATGATGAGTGCCCATAGGCAAGTATATTCCCAACCTAGCTCCAAATGATCATAACTCCTAGAAATAACACAAAATATCAGGCCTCGTAAGTCACTCAAAAAATGCATGTGCACATGCTTGTGTGCATTAAACCAACATCATGAAGATAATAACACAAGGACTGGATGAGAACATAAGAAAATTATAACACTTAATCGAATATCAACTTAGGAGGATGGATGTGGCATGCATCCTATTACAACACAAAAGTGTGAAAATGGTCTAACTGACATCCTATAGATGATCCAATTCCAAAACCAACATTATGCCAAGAAAGCCCAAGAAAACTAGGTAGTACGCAAATTGAGGTAAAAACTCCAAAACTCAAAAAAATAAAAAAATAAAACCCATTTGGTCTTTGGGCACAAAAGCCATGAAAATCCAAAAAAAAAATTAGGTTCAAACACAGTATGAAAAAATGATTAGCATAATGGTGCAAACTCCCAAACCCTCATCCTAAAAATAGGGAAAACATACATACCTAACTAACCAAGAAGAACTAGAAATTAGAAATAGAGGGTAACACTAGTTCTTAGCCTCTTAATAACTAGCTACCATAAATGAAAGTAGAAATGGAGCTCAAACACAAAAATGGGAGAGCCCTACCTAATAGCAAAAGAGGCATAAATAGAAAACAACTGGATAAAATAAATAACTCTTGAAAGCTACCAAAAGTCATTGTAAAGCAAGGTCTCCTCGAGTTGGATCCAATGAGACTGATCTCACAAAGATCTCATGCCCATAGCTCTCACAAATAATAGAAATGCAATCCTCAAAAAGATGATTTTGGGAAAAACTCTCAAGTTCTCAATTTCCAAAAGTGAGAAGTGAGGAATTAATTTTCTCTTTCAATACTTGTTCACTTTTTAAGTGAATAATCGATTAGGGTAAAGAACTAGTTAAACTAGTTAGATCACAAATCAACCCAAAAAAAAATAGGCTATTCCAAGTAATTGGAATTCATCTATGGAAAAGCGGCCATAAATTAAAATGAATTAAATTAAAGTTTGAAAACCAAAAATCACAGAAACTCCTAAACATATTTCCTAACAATGTGAACCTCTAAATGCATAGACATGTTCACAAGTCTAGTCACATAGTGCAAATGAGTCTAGATTTATCAAATCACCAAAAGGTTGAATTTAACATTTAAATTAGATACATCAACCATATAGGGATGACATTAGTAAAATGAACAGCTAAATCACCAATTCTATGTATAGCTGTCAGAGATATAAATATTGCATGCTAAAACACATGGTCAGGTGCAATTTTATATAATAACATACTTGAAATAAATGCATTAAATACCTAATTTAACCATTTATTCAATTATACTGAAATAATCCACTTACATCACTCATGTTTGCATAAAGCATAATCAAAGAAAGAATAAAGCAAATCACCATAGCATTAAATCCACTTAAAAAATCAAATTAGAGATATGTCCTAATACTGGATAACTAGATATCATCATAAAATAACATGTCATCTCAAAATGGCATCAACATGTAAATATGATCAAATAAATAACATAGAAATATAACATCTATGATAATGAAATCAAAGTATAACATCTAACCCTTAGGTCATCTCAATGTAGAAATAATAGCATGTGTACAAGTATCTCTCGAACCAAAATATAACAAGGTATAGAATGCAAACACAAGAGGCATTACAAGTAGAGTATCCCACACACTTTTATGACTCAATAAAGAGTCGAGATTTATGATTGACCTATAAGGTGAAGTGAATAATATCCTAACAATAATGATCCCCTACTCACAAGTTTTATGTGCCTAATGAAAATAAACAACTAGTATCATGTTGCACTTGAAAATGAAAGAAGACACATAGGAAAACTTTTTCGGTTATTTGTTTGCTTTGTTAGAGCAGCCCTACAACAAACATTAGTAGACCTTTTGAAAAATATTATCTTTGACAATTGTTTCTAGCAAGAAAGTGAGAAACCCCTACAAAAAAACAACATAAGGACATAAAATAATTTACAAATCTGAAATTACCCTACAATATCATTAGTTAGACTATTCAAAAACCAGAAACCCAAAAGTGGAAAACTTCAAGGACCAAAAATGTCAACTAAGAACTGAAATAGCTAGTTAAACCAAGTTGGGTGATACTTCTAACTACAAAAGTATTGTATGACACTTCCCAATATAATGAGGTGATAGAATCTCTTAATGTGATACTATGTGTCACTTCATTCAAAACTTCATAGAAGACACGCGTGATAGAAACTACATAAGCCATGCAATAGAATAACTAGTAAAGTATCACAAAACTATAGGATAAAGTATAGTATGATACTTGAAAATTATTGCATTATAATTCTATCTACAAAAACAAAATAGTTGAAGCAAAAATTAACAAAATGACAAAATTTCAAGATGAAGAGGTAGAAAAGGTTTTCCAACCCTGCAATGGATGCCAAAAATGTATACTAAAAAAGGGTACACTTCTCTAAGGCATTCTATCTAAGAGATCCCATGGATTAGGAAAATTGAATGGTGACTTAGAGCTCCCTATCTATGACATGCAATAGATACAAATGTAAGTGGTGTGGCTCTCAAATAAGCTTAGTTATGTAGCCCTTGCAAGGTACACCATATAACGGGAGATTTGAAGATAAGAGAAAAAATGCCAATGTTCAAGAAACAACATGAAATACAATTTAAAATGCAAAGTAAGCTGAATCAATATTAAATACAAGCTAAAATAACAAGTATGAGAGTGTTACCAATCCTCCTATTTAAGCTAGATGAACTAGTCTAAAGCACAAAAGATGCTACACTAATGCAAATGTGCCATGATGCTACTATGAAATGCAAATGTGGATGAAATGATATATCACAAGATCTCCAAAGCTCCAAAAAGTAACTAAAAATCCTATAGCATAACATTAGTATAAAAACATGAGATATGAGAATGAGGAGAGAGCTCTACATTTTAAACATAGATGGATGATAGAGCTCAAAGGACAAGAGAGATCTAATAAATTTTGGAGGATTAATTTTGAATGATCCTTGTGCACAAGTTTTCTAACCAATTTCAATTAAGAGTTGAATTTTGTGTCCCTCCTGTGAGACAAAATGCATTTTTGTATTTTTTAAATGGGGAAAATGTTTTATCTATGCACACTTTAGAATAAGTGGGAAGTGGTGGCTTTCATTTAATTAAATGAGAGAGAGAGACAAAGAGTTACTTTTAATCAAATAAGGACTTAGGATAAAGTGGTCAAACCATAGGTTATAATTGAATAAATAGATTTTTTAGGTTTTGATCAAAGATAAGCAATGGATAAATTAAGAAAAATTGCTAGAAATGGGGCTTGTAGTGTACAGACCATTTTTGGGTGATTGCATCTTGTGAAATGGTGAATTTTTTACTTAGCAATCTTGATGATCTACCCTTTGAGGGTTCTTCCCTGTTAAGGGCTTACAAGACTTATACAGTCTACCTTGATTAAAGGATTCAACCTTATAACTAAGTGGTGCAGAAGCACCTATCAAGACAATGAAGAACACCTTGGTACCAGATGAATACAATGGATCAAGGACCTCTTTGAAGATCAATTTGAACATTCTAAGACCAATAATGGCATATTGTAATGAACAAAGTGCATTGAAGGTCAAAGGTCCTAATAAAGCCCTACGGGCAACATGATGTAAAAATGGCATATGAGCCATGAAGGGTAGAATAGGAAGTAGTTTCATGTTTTTTTTTGCATTCAATAAGGTCATTGGATCATTCTTAAATCAGTTGCATAGGTTAGAATGCTGAAATATGCACAGAAAGCAAAGTTTGAAATTTGAATTTAGTTTTGGAGGGAAAATAGTAACTTGCTATTTGTTTGATTAAATAAGCATTTCCAACCAACTTGGTTAGTTGGGCAGGTATTCTAAGGTTTATTTAAGATGTCTCAGCCATATGGAAGGGGGGAGATAGTGTTTGTATGGAAAACACACAGAATTTGTACGGACAACCTTGTGAATAAATGAAAATTTGAAGTTTTCTTGCAATTTAGAGGTTCTTTGAATATAGAAATCTGTTATTTACTTTGGAAAGGTGTTATTAAGAGGTTTTGCATCCATCTTGAGACGTTTCTTATCAAATTACAGTTATTATTGCTACTGTCACGCTGAAACTATGAGTTTTGCTTTGATTTTTCAATAGGAAATGAGGGTACCATCCTAGTTTTTGTACATCTAACCCATGGGATGGACCCTAAATGCCCTAACATGTCTAACTAATCATGAAAATGCAAGAAAAGTGAATATTTGCAGGTTACTGTGAAAGAAATGCAAAGTTGAGTGCTAGAAGGATTAATTTGGGTACCCAAATGAGTGCTAGGTGTTATGCAGCCGTACATCTGGCTTAACAAGGTATATTTTTTATTTTATAATGTTTGAAGACAAGGTAAATTCATGGTGAATTCTGAAGGAGAAGTTCTGGAATTGAGTTTTGGGGTTTGAACAAGCAGGCCCTAGTTTTTAAGCCATTTTAAGGAGGGTTTTGAGGATTGGGTGTTTAGGAGTGTGATCAAGACCTATAATCTTGAAATTCCTTTGATTTAGATCATTAATAGAGACTATTCAAAAGGATTAAGTCGGGTTGAAAGTTTGAAGGGTACTTGCTTTGTAAAAGTGGCCTAATTAGGCTTAATTCTGAGACAAACTGCCCTGTTCCGTACAATCATTCCAAAGGAGTGATATCTGATTTTTTGATATGTTATAAAAATACAAAAATTTTATTTGGAAAGCCTATTTATTTTCTTGGTGTTTTGGAAAGTTTCAGAGAAAAATCAAGAAAACAGGGTTTTCTGATCCAAAGAAGAGAATAGCATAGTAAAGGGCAAAACTGGTCTTTTTTGTATCTACTGAAGATTTCTGGGTTTGGAAACCTTAGAAACTTGTTGGTTGAAGTTTTTTAAGGTGTGTAGAGGTGGAGGAAACACTTGGTGGAGGTAAATCCAAGTTTGAAGTCTTTGGTGGCATTGTGTGCATTTGGGAACACCATTGAAACATAGTGGTTTGGGCCCATATTGTGCTTGAATTTGCAAGTTTGTCAGTAGATCCTTCATCCTCTGAATCAGTAAGAACTCTATTAAAATATTTATAAAGGTTTTTTAGGACCACTTTGCTAAGATATTTAAACCCTAATTACATCTATTAAAATGTATTAGTACATGATCCTTTTGTTTTCACTAACATGTGGATAATAAATATCCTTTATATATCAAATGATTGCCTCTCTAATATAATATGTCTCTATCTCTGCACTTCACTACTTTGTTTGGTCTCTACACTCTATCTAAGACACCTTTACCCTTGCATGCATCCAATCCTTCACACTTTTTATGCACACAAAAGACTCCTTGAATTAGTCCATAGATCCTCCTTAAATAGATGATTGGGTGAACCTTCTAAATCCAAATCAATGATCTAGAATCAATCCTTTTGCCACATAGACTTTCCAATTTTCTAATTGGTGGAATCCTTTGCCTAGGGATTAATAATCTTCAACAAAATGTGTAATCACCTCCTTGATTAACTCCATTACCTTTGAAACACACTTCTAGCTCAAAAAAAATAGTTAACATAGATTTCAATTCTTTTCCAAATAAAAATGTAAAACTATTTTACTCAATAATAACAAAATACTGGAACTTGGCATAAATTGTTTCTTCATGTTGTTTCTTAGCCTTCATTATCCTTGGCACATACTGACTATATAATGTATGGCTTCAACTAAACTTTGAATAACTTGGAAACCATGTGTATACTTCTTGACCATAAGCACACTTGGTAGTAACTATTTCCTGGTACTTGACTTAGAAAATTTATAAGTCTTTATTCCTATGCTTGACCTATATGGGATGGATCAATCACAGTGATGACCAAATAATCCATCCCTGTGAATGATTTAGTGTTTGACACTAATAGACAATGACTTAGTGATTAACAAATCTTACCTTGTTTCTTATAATTTCTCCTTGATTTTTTACTTTTTCTAAAAAACCAATTTGTTTCTATAACATTAATATCTTTAGGCATAAGAAATAACTCTCATGTATTATTCTTCTCACTCTTCTCAAGTTCCTCCTTCATAGAACTAATACAAGATTCGTCTTTGTGTATTTCATCAATATTCTTAAGTTCACTTTTTAAAATCAAACATATCTCATTTCTCACATTTCCTTGTATAATTAATTTACTATTAATATTACCAATAATATGATTTTTAGGATGGTGTACACATACATAACTTGGTGTTCTCTATTCTTCTATAAGTTCATCAATTTCAACTTGAATTCCATCATCAATCTTAATTGTTATGTATTATGATTTTTGATTGATCTTTGACTTGTACTTTCTTGATTTCTATCATCTTTTGAATCATACCCAAAAGTTTTATCTTGTACCTAGGATCTTTCTTCAATTTTGACATTTGCACTTTCAACAACTTTCTTTGTCTCAAGTTATAGCATATGTAAGCCATATTTTGGTCAAGTATTCAAGAAATATACCTTCATCACTTCTAGGATCAAAATTTCTTCTTACATCATCCCTCTAGATATAATATTTACTCCCCAAAATTCTAAAAGTTGGAGGTATATCTTATCAGATTGAGAACAAGATAGACTTGAAAGATTTCATTAATTATCCAATGCTTTATTTGATGTTGAAATTCAAGGTTTGAACTATACTTGGTTTAATAAAAGTTAGGGGAGTGATCTCATTCAAGTGAAACTTGAGAGTTCTTACTTCCTTTCATTAGTTAATTAAGTATAATATTTATCTTTCCTCTTTCAATTATATTTAATTTAAACATTCTCCTGTTTATTTGATGACAACTCCTCTCTCTAGTAGGATCAAATTTTCCTTTAGATTTAAGTGAGTGTATTTGGCCCATCTTGAACTAGAGGATAAGATAAGAGAATGGTGGAGTAAAAAAATAGAGGGAAATGATATGTTCAAAGTGTGTTGTCTTGAAATGGACACACTTGCATTTTAAGACCTTTGAACTCCTTCATAATTTCCTGTATAGACCATAGATATTTCTATGCTTGATCTCCTTCTTCTCCTATCTTCTACCCTTTTCCACCCTATTCTTTCTGACACATTCCCCTTCTTTTTGTGGTACCCAAGACCTGACCTCCAAGACCAAGTCCAATTAGGTCAACCAAGTCTAGACTAGGTTGACCTATTCTACACTAGGTTGACCCAAACTAGGTTGACCTAGTCCTCCCAAGTTGACCTAGTCCTTAGTATTTTTCAAAGTTTTGAGACCTGAAGGCCTCAAGGTTTTAATTAGTTTGTGATCATTACCCAGTCCGCTTGTATTATTTTCCTACCCAAAAATTCATATATAAGAGACTCAGAGGCTTCATTTTCATCATTATATCCATCATTTAATTCCAATATTTAAATATATTTCTCTCAAGTGATGATTTCAATCTTTTACATTCAAGGAGTTTAGGCATTCAAGTTTTTCAAGAATTTAAGCAAGGAGATTTCTATCTAGCATTAAAGGATCCTTTATAAGGTTTTCATCTTCATTATCTAGATTATTATTGGCCATTAAGGGAAGAGATCTACATTGAATCATTCATGATCTTCTATCTTCATGTACTTTTATATCCATGACACCATGAAAGGACTATGGTAGATCCATTGCAAAGAGTAGAGATACCCTTAATTCCTAATTCAAGATCTACATTATATTTACACGCATACAAGAAAGTTGAATCCTAACATTTATCTTATCTTTCAGTCATTTACATCTATATTTCTCAACTATAGTTAATTCCTTAGCCTAGGGCTTGACCAAGGAAATCCCTCATCAAATCCCAACCCCTAGATCTTTCTTTTTTGTGTTGATTTGTAGGTGGTGAAGAAAAAGTATTACATATCTAAAACCTATTGTTCACAAGCTTTATAAAGTTGTCATTTCCAAATCACTGAACTACATCAACCTATTTGTAGGATGACTTCCCAAAGTCTTAGATTTTTGGGAGATTTTTGGGTTTTGTTCCTTTTGTCATTTTATTCTTAGATCTACAAATAAATATTTAGAGATAATTGAAATATGTGAGTTTTGGAGCAAAATCACATCTTCCTCTATGCATTTCAAGGTGATTCATTTATATTTTATTTCCTTTCATATTTTTACCCTAGATTTACATCTTAATTGGACTTATTGTGTTTACATAACATCTATGTTTATATTATTTAAGCAATTAGTTCCACTTTACCTTCACATTGTCCTATTAAGGGCCTAAGACAATAAATTTATTTGTATTCCATTTCTCTTTATAATTCAAATTTAGTATTAGCACCCTTCTTCCTTTGGGTCCTAGCTAATCTATTTTGGATTATAAGTGGAATCATGCTTGAAAATTCCCCTCTTTCCCTCACACACATATTTGAATGGCTTAGTGACCCTGCAAATTGGAGGTCTACAACCTATTTAAGTGCTTCCACTTTACCACTAAACATTTTGGTGAACATTCCCCCTTCTTTTTTATCTTTGGAGTTAGATATCCCTTATTTTCATTGGGTATTTACCTTATTTTGGGGAACCTAGCAAGTCCTCCCTTTTTTTCATATTAGATTATTCTAGGTGTTTACTTTCTTTTGGTGAACTCAATAAGTCCCCCCTTCTTTTGGTGTTAGATTATTTTAGGTTTTTACCTTCTTTTGGTGAACTCAACTTGGACCCCTTTCTTTTTGGAGTTAGATTTTCTTTTGGGGGTGTTTTCCTTCTTTTGGTAAAACCACCCTTCTTTCCCTCTTTCATAGAGTTATATTTGGCTATCTTGTGTGTGGTTAGATCTCTCTTTTATTCTTTTTAATATATTTTCTTGTTAGATCTCTTTAGGGTTTCATGTGGTGATCTCCTCTTTTACGAGCTTAATTACACAAATTCCAACCTATAGCATTCCCATTAGTTGAAGTCATATACCTATGAGATCCTTTGATCATGATTCCTTTTTTCATCATAGGAATTATGATAACACTCACAGCTTCACTTGTAATATTAACCCTATAATGTATCATAACTCTTCTCACTCATCCCATGATGAAGATGGTGCTTTAAGATTTCCTCCTTTGCAAGTTGATAAGAATTCTAGAAAATTTGATACATTAGAAACTTGGCTTGCTCAAGAAAATCAAAATATTGATAGCGTGGTTTCTCTTGAAGATCTTTAAAAGTTTGTTAATAATTATGACAATAAACTCTCTACCTTGCGTGTTATATCTCACCTTATTAATACACATGCTAACTCTTTGATGGGATGTAATCAAGAGTTAGGGTAACCTTCTTCTTCCAAAATTGTTGAACCTTAAATCTCAATTTTGACCACTCTTTCTAGTATACCTACATATGCTTTGTCCCTTCTTACTACTTCTACACAAGTGTCCACTCCTTTAAGTATCTGCCTTCCTATACTTCCACTTCTCATTAGTGTTCTTTCTACTTCCATTCATTCTTCATTACCTTTGTATAATGTGGTTTCCTTCACTTATTTGAACCCTTTACATGTTTTGTCATCACCCTCCACTAACATTCTTACATATTCCTTCCACATCTTATAACTTTCCTAATCCATCTAGCATACCTATGCCTACTGTCTTTTATTTCGATCCTACTATTAGTACCATGGTTCAAACCATCACCACTTTACAATAACAACTTCCACAGTTAACTCAATCTAAGTACAATATTCCTACATGTGATGTTTCTAATGTCCATTTTTTAGATATCATTCATGTTGTTATCTTGTAACATGTTGAGGTACCTCATCTTGAGACTTATAATGGTAAGGGAGATCCCATGATTCATGTTAGAACTTTTCAGATTATGTGTAGTGATTTTTCTCATGACTGTAGACATATGCCTAAGTTGTTCCCATGTACTTTTAGGGATATACCCTTGAAATGGTATTTCTCTCTACCTCCTTATTCTATTGATTCTTGTCAAACTCTTGCTAATATTTTCATTCATCATTTTCAAAATAATATTGGTCCAAGATAAAAGCACAAAGTTGTGTCACCTTTCAGGATGACTTATCAAAACAACTGCATTTGATTATTTCTATCTAAAAATCAATTTTGTTCAAACATATGATCTAGATAAATTCATTCTAGCTAAGTTATATATGGTCTCACACTTTTCCAATTGGAAATGTTTATAAAATGCATGTTTTATACTAGTTTGTATACAATTACTAAAGAAATATAATTATTTTAGAAAATTAACATTTCAATAACTCTTACTATTGTTTATGAATTTTTTTTAATAACTTATCAACACCATTTTATAGAGTACAAAGTCAAGAATATTCTCATATAGAATTTATATTTTTTTAATTAGATATAGTATATTGTAATTTAAAAATTCTACAAGCACATATTTTTATAGTCAAAAAGATGTCAATTTTGATAAAAGAAAAAAATATTAAATCATATCAAAAATCATTAAAAATTATATGACGTTCTAGAGGAGAGAGTCCTCTTCTAGAATGTATAATTTTTATTCTGGTTAGAATGGATTTGTTTTGAAAAATGTGGTGGGAGATAAAAACTATTGATTTTAGATGACTTGAAATTTGAATCATTATAAAAGATAAAATATAGGTCTAAATCCTATTTTTATTTTTGAATGTTCTAGATATATATGTTATCTATAACATAGTCTAAGATAAAATTGAAATAAGTTTATTTCCATATAGTTTTGTGGTGGGAACTAGACCCCTAATTTTTAGTGTTTTTCAGCAACTAAAAAATTATAAATAAAAATGATGAAAATATATCAATTCTTATTCCAAATAAATGTTAAAAATTATAATTCTAAACTTGATCAATTTCTACACATTTTACTAGTTTACTTCATTTTCAAATTCTAAACTATAATGCTAATTTTATC
The DNA here is from genome assembly GCA_028749045.1 of Cupressus sempervirens. Classification (NCBI taxonomy): domain Eukaryota; kingdom Viridiplantae; phylum Streptophyta; class Pinopsida; order Cupressales; family Cupressaceae; genus Cupressus; species Cupressus sempervirens. The sequence goes on from CM053793.1 coordinate 176,440,731, forward strand.
TCACTGAAGGTGAACAATTATAGTTTTATTAGACTTTTCATTTACAAAAGGGTGGCACAGATTTGTGCTTTTACCCTCCACAAATTTCTTTAACTAATTTAATGCATTGTAAGAAGAATTTTAAAGAGAAAGTTATTAAATTTTTTGGTAGATTAAAACATATGTATGCTCAAATTTCTTATCATGTGCCTAATCATGATATTTAATGTATCTTTATTTCTAATTTACAAAAAGACATTAGGGATAAGATTCTCCTTACTGAGTATACCTCCTTCTCTAACTATGTGCAGTGTTTCACCATCATCAGTTACAACTGAGTCAACTCGAGAGCTCTACTTTGATGGCTCCTTTTTCTAGTGATAAGAGTGATGCCACCAGAAATTCAAACAATTTCTCTAAACCTAACAATTTCATCAAAATCAATTCTACAATTATAGGTAATGATCAAGTAGCTACTACATCTAGAGGTATGACTAATAATTCCTCTATATTTTGACTTAATTGTCAATATACTCCTTTATTTGAGCCTTGGTCTGAGGTGATGGCTAAGTTAATTCATGCGTGTGTTCTTAACCTTCCTCGTATTTATCCTATTGATACTACTAAATGGTTGCCTAAGTCTTTAGATTCAAATATATTTTGTCAATATCATCATCAACCAAGTCATGATATTCAAAATTGTTATTTTTGAAGAATGTTATTCAAGACCTTATTTATTCTAAGGCTATATGTGTTGATTCTCAAGTTAAAAACTTGAATCAATCTATTGCACCACCTAATGAAAACTAATAGATTTACACTAATCCTTTACCTTCACACTCAGTGAATGTTATTAATTAACCTTCTTCTTCCTATCACTATATTGATTATGATGATAAGATAAAAGAAGCGAATCATTTGGTTAATCTTGTTGATCTAGCACCTTAAGCTTTGATTTCTCCTCCACTTGAACCTCAACAAACACCTATTAATATCTTTAGTTAGTTTGATATGTTTAAAGCATCTAATGGTCCTCTTTACATTACTACTAGAGTTGCTCATATTCCTTCTCATGGTACTTCATTTGATCCTTCCTATATTGTGAATGTTATCGCTAAAGAATACGTTGTTAACAAACAATTACATAGATATAATTATGATATTACTTCTATATGAATTTTAATTTGTAATGATTTTCTCTATCATCCTCAAGGTTCAATCATTTGACTATTACTTTATCAAGGAAATCAATTTTTACCAACTTCATTTTTATTCCTACTTCTGATCAATCTCAAGTTAAGCTTGGTATTTTATGGCTTTCTTCCATACAAGTTGTAGATTCTTCTATTCATAAATGCCTTAAATTTCCTTATGATGGAAACATTATCACTATCAATCATTCTCTTTATAAATCATTACATCCTAGAGATTTGTTGAGATGTTTTTATTGGCCATCTCATCCTAAAAAACCACCTACTCGTCTTGATCATCTCTATAAAAACTATCAAAGACATAAAATTTGGGAGGCATGATCTTTATTTGACCCTTCTTTTGACTACTAATAGTCTAAGAAGCCCAGTCTTGTTCCAATCCCTTAAGGACACACAAATCCTTATGTTTGGGTTTCTTTTTTATTCTTCTTTTTTGGGACATGAATTTCCCTTGAAGTTGAATCCCTTGATGGGCTGACTAGCGTGACACACGCAATTGTTAGACCATTTAGTTCATCTTTTGATGGGTTGACTAGCATGCCACACACACTTAATAGACCATTCAAAATCGTCCCTTTTTCTTTTGTAGAGACCTTTGACCCTTCCTTTTTCCTTTATGATGTAGTTAATAATAAGGCACACAAACCTTATTGGATGAGTAACTATACCCTTTGTGTAGTTCTTTTCTCTCTTATTATGATTCTAGATGTGATAATGACTCGTGTCTATTAGGGGCTTGATGCTTTCTTTTCCTCCTAAGTCATAATATTATTTTCTCTTTTTTATTTTGATATAATTTTTCATGTGTTTTAGGAAGCTCATTTTCTTGCTAAAGTGAGGACTTCACATTCATTTTAAGATCTTTGATCATCCTCTTCATAATTCACTCTATGGACCATGGATATGTTGGTTCTTGATCTTCTTTTTCTCTTATATTCTTCCTCTTTCTACCCTATTCTTTCTAGCACCTCCTACTTTTTGTGGCACCCAGGACTTGACTTCCAAGACCAAGTTAACTCAAGTTGACCTAGTCTAGACTAGGTCAACCTAGGTCAGCCTAGTCTAGACTAGGTCAACTTAGGTCAACCTAGTCCTCCTAGGTTGACCTATTCCTACACTAGGTCAACCCAAGTTGACCTTTTCCTACACTAGGTCAACCTAGGTTGACCTAGTCCCTAACAATTTTGGAGCTTGGGGCCTTAAAGGCCTCTTAGGTTTAATTAATTTGTCACCATTATCTAGCATCTTGTATTATTTTCCCGACTGAAAAACTCATATATAAGGAGAACTGGAGGCTTCATTTTGATCATTATATTTATCAATCAATTCCAATATTTCAAGATCTTTCTCTCAAGTGAACATTTTTGTCTTTTTCTTTCAAGGAGTTCAAGTTTTCAAGTTTTTCAAGCATTTAAGCAAGGATATTTCTAGCTAGCATTGAAGGATCCTTTGTAATATTTTCCTCTTCAAGATATAGCTTATTATTGGCCATTAAGGGAGGAGATATACATTGAAGAATTCATGATCTTCTTTGTTGATGCAATTTTATATCTATGGCACCATGACATGATTATGGTAGATCTATTGCAAAGAGTAGAGATACCCTACTTTCCTAATTCAAGATTTACATTACATTTAAATACATACAAGAAAAGTGAATCCTAACATTTATCTTTTCTTTCAGTCATTTACATTTTTATTTCTTAATTGTGATTAATTCCTTAACCTAGGGCTTGACGAAGGCAAGCCCTCATCCCCAACCCCCAAACCTTTCTTTTCTATGTTGATTTGTAAATTGGAACTGAAAATTATTATAGATCTAGAACTTATTATTTGTAAGCTTACTAGAGTACTCATTTTTAGATCGTTAGACTACATCAACCTAGTTATAGTATGTCTTCCCAATTTCAAAAATTCTAGAAAAAAAATTGGATTTTATTCCTTTCTCATTTTATTCCAAGATATGCCAACGGATATCTAGATACAATTTAGATCTATGATTTTTGGAGAAAAATAAAATCTTCCTCTATGTGTTTCAAAGTGATTCATTTATATTTTATTTCCTTTCATGTCTTTACCCTAGAATTACATTTTAATTGGACTTGTTGTGTTTAAATAGCATCTAGATTTACATTATTTAAGAGGTTAGTTCAATTTCACCTTCATATTATCCTATTAAGGGCCTAAGAGAGTACATTTCTTTATATTGCATTCCTCTTTATAATTCAAATATAGTATTAGTACCCTTTTATGAGAATGATTTTATAATAACTAAGAAGAGGGGGGGGTGTTTCAGTTATTCTTAGGTCTAGATATTCCAATTAAACTTTTAACTACCATTGACAAATCATATATATTCATTAGCCTACTCCATCCCTATATCAACTTAATAGTAACATAAATTTGCAATTCACTATCCTAATAGCAAACTACTTGTAGAATGCAAAGCAAATAGGAAAATAAGACACATAAAATGCCATTCACACAAGTATGACACTAGGATTTAACATGGAAACCCAATTCAGGAAAAACCACCAGTAGCATGCTACCAACTTTAAACTCTTTTGAAATGAGCTCGATTAAGATCCAAACTTGTTAAAGGTTATAATACACACTATTAGGTGAGACCTTATTAAAGGACTTATTAATCTTATTAGGAGTGGCCTTGTTAGAGGTCTTAAGAATGTCCCATTAGAATGTCACCTTGATTAAAGGACTATAGATGACTATTAGGTCAATGTTGACTAAAGGATTTTAATTAATACCATGGTTATAAAGTAACAACTAGTTGATTTGATAAATAGAACTCACTTTGGAAATTTAGACCACAATGTAGCTCATATGTTGATCCATTAACTGGCCTCCATTAATATATCCATCACTAATTTTCTTGGAAACCCTTCAAGCAATCATGCTTCACCTCTACTTGACTCATCATAGCCTTCTACTCAAGTTTTCCAATCCACAACTACTAACCTCTCTAGGTTATTCCTTATGCCTCCATAAATAGGTAGCTTTTATCTTTTTCCACTTAAACATCACCATTGATCTTAGGGTTAGGTTAGATTCATTGAATCCTTCCATCATTTTATTTCCTCCTTCTCCTTCTGCATACTTCTCAAAAATTCTTTTTGAATTCATTACTAGAACACTCAAACATAGTTTATCTTGCATTAAATTCTTGACCTCATCTATAATTATCCTTCATTCCCTTTGACCAATTCAAAAATTCAATTTTCCTAGTTGGAAATCTAAATTCCTTTGCAAACTATCAAAAGCTAACACTTGGTCAATATTGTGTTCCTCGGCCTCAGACATCACTAGCCAACTCGGTCAAGACTAACCATCTTTCTTTCCATACTCTATCTTTTTTGATACTTGGTTGTTACTATATTTTCTTAGCTTCTACTATTACTTGATTAACATTATAATTTCCTTAATTTTATGCTATGTTTCTCAGTTTAGCCTATGTATTTGTTCTTCCATTGATCATCTCTTCTAAGATTCATTTCAACTATCTTCTCCACTTAGTTTAATGATTACACATCACATTATCTTGCCAATGTGCCAACTAATCAAATTCCCATTGTCATTCCACATAACTCAAGCTTTTCGCTAGGTTTTCTTATTTTTTCTTCCTTTAAAATCATCTTCATGAATTAAATGATATGGCACTCTACTTAGATAAAAATTGTCTCGCCACACGACTATATTTGGGGTCAAATTATGATGACAATTTGCAACAGTGGTGTAATTTGTGTTGATTTTCATATTTTTTTGCAATTGTCCCTGACAATGTCTCAATACTGACATTGAAGTCATATTTGTGATGCCTCACAACTATTAAAAAAATATATACATAAATCATTTTGTTTCCATGATCTCTACATTTTGTTGGCGTGCCCTTCATTTGTGATTTTATTGGAATGATCTATGTAATTTATTTGTGTGTCCTTTCTCTATGATTTGGTTGTTGTGCCCTTGTGATCTCTATATTTTGTTTTCATGCTCTTTCTTCATGATTTAGTTGTCATGCCCTTGTGATCTCTACATTTTTTTGTTGTACCCTTGCTCTATGATTTATTTATTGTGCCCTAGCTCTACCATTTTCTTCAAGGGCTATGTAAATTTTCACTTCTTTTCCTTCTAAATAGGTATCTCTTTATATTTTCATGTATATATATATGTGTGTGTGTGTGTGTGTGTGCGTGTGTGTGTGTGTGTGTGTGTATACATACAATATATATATATATATATATATATATATATATATATATATATATATATATATATATATATATATATATATATATATATATATAGAGAGAGAGAGAGAGAGAGAGAGAGAGAGAGAGAGAGAGAGAGAGATCTATCTTAACTTGCTTATTACATCTTAGCATAATAGAAAAATTGATCCAGCTATATACATATTCCAGAATCCAAATAATAAAACAATAAAACTCACTCAACCTGTGCTAAGTGAATTTCCTCAAGATCCTCCACAAAAATAATGTAGACTAGGAAAAAGGGAAAAGTTTACAAGAAATTTTACAAAAACACATCACAACAGATATTTTTAGAAAGAAACTAGCCATAACCTAGTATATTGGCTCTAGTTTCTAATTAGCTAGGTTGATTAAAAATTCCTATAGAATTATCATCAGATTAGGTACAATAAAAAAATTAGTTGTTCCCATCTAGTAGGATCAAATATAGTTTTCCATGGTATTTCTGTAAGCCGCATTACAATCTGTTATTTCTACAAGCAACATTTTGTATGAATATTACTCATAAAACCAATCACTTCTCCAAAAATTTCAATCTCTCAAGGCCTCTTGCCCAATTTTTCATGTACTTGTCTATTCTTCCATATTATACATATTCTATGATCATAGTGTTCTATCTAATTATTACTCCACTTTTTATCCATCTCATGGGATGACCTCTCTATTGACACATTGCAACAAATGATTCATGCCTCCCTTCACTATGGTACATTGAAAGCTTTCTCCATTCCACATGAGCATGATGTTCTCTAGCTCCAATCTGATGTCTTCCAATGTTTGAATTTTGAATGAAATTTTAGACAATCTTTTTAACAAATATCATGGTAGCATTCTATCAAACAGTTCACATGCCTTGTCTATACTGCTCGATTGATGAGTTGTCACTAAGAAGTGTTGTTAGATAAGAAGCTTCACATTTATTTTCATTCCTCACATGCCATTTTGTGGATACTAGCTTCTTATCTAGTTTCTATAGTCACCTTTGCATATGGATTATTTTGAAGCAAATTTGTATTTTGTTAATGCTCAATATTTCATGGCTTGGTGTGAATCCAGGTTCATCTAATTTCTTTCTACAATTTATTTTTTAATATAGCATCCAAAAATATATGAATGGTAGAAAATAGTTGGGAATGGGGTTTTTGAGGTTAAAAACATTTCAACTTTTCTTTTGTTGGAAGAATATTGATTTTTTTTTACAACCTCTGTTTACATTAAAAGGAAGATCAAAGAAAAATTGCTAATATGTTTTTCATTATACTTCAAAAAGTAAATTGTGATGTAAAATCCCTACATCTTATACTTCAAATTTTTTGTGTATTTAGATCCACTTTTATTTGGCTTAATTGTGAGAATTTTAGTCTTTACATAGTTTTCCATCTTATGGATTGTTTGTCAAATTATTTGCAAAAAGGGTGCTATAGAACTGATCATGCAGTGGCAATCTACATGGAGTCCTTATGACAACAATGGAGGGTAAGGGTGATGTTTTTTTTGTACACCTACTTCCCACATCATATCTTTATTTTTCTCCTTTTCTTCACCATTTTTTTCTCATGGGATGACCTCTCGTGCGATGACCTCTTGATTAACACATTACAACAAATGATTCATGTCTCCCTTCACTATGGTGCCTCTACAGGCTTTCTCCATTCCACATGATGTCCTCTAGTGCCAATGTGATGCCTACCAATGTTTAACTTTTGAATGAAAGTTTAGATAGTATTTTAAACAAATATCATGGTAGCATTCTTTCAAATAGTTCACATGCCTTGTCTATACCACCTGATTGATGACTTGTCACTAAGAACTGTTGTTAGATAAGAAGCTTCACATTTATTTTAATTCCTCACATATCATTTTGTGGATACTGGCTTCTTATCTAGTTTCTATAGTCACCCTTGCATATGGATTATTTTGAAGCTGATTTATATTTTGTTAATGCTCAATATTTCATGGTTTAGCATGAATCCAGGTTTGTCTAATTTCTTTCTACAATTTATTTTTTAATATACCATCTCAAAACATATGAATGGTAGAAAATGATTGGGAATGGGGTTTTTGAAGTTAAAAACCTTTCTACTTTTCTTTTGTTGGAATAATGTTGATATTTTGTTTAAAGCCTTTGTATACATTAGAAGGCAACTCAAAGAACAATTGCCAATATAGTCTTCATTATACCTCATAAAGTAAATTGCAATGTAAAACCCCTACATTTTATACTTCATTATACTTCAAATTTTCTACGTATTTAGATCCACCTTTATTTGGCTTAGTTGTGATATTTTTTGTCTTTACATAGTTTTCCATATTATGGATTGTTCATCAAATTATTTGTAGAAATGGGTACTACAAAATGATCATGCAGTGATAGTCTACATGGAGTCTTTATGACAACAATGGAGGTTAAGCGTAATGTCATTTTCTTGGGCACCTACTTCCCACACCATATCTTTTTATTTTTCTTCTTTTCTTCACCAAATTTTCTTTTTCACTTCTCTTGCAACTATTCCAATGTCATGATTGACATTTTACAGAATATGTTTGTATACTTGAGATGCCTCTTCAAGTATAATCTTCAAATCATTTTTTTCTCTGTTGTTTTCTTTTTTCCCATTTTTTTAGGTTTACATTTTCCAAGTTTTGATTTTATTTATATTTATTTGGGTGAATGGTATTTCTTTCTAAAGCCACTCCTTATCCTTTTCTTTCGAAAGCCGCTCCTTCTTCGCTCTTATGCCTTAAATTTTGATTATCAAACTTTTGAATATTTGCCTCTACCTTATCTAAAATTAACTTCACATTGTGTTGCAACTCTAGCATAGGTGTTTTATCATCGATATCTTTCATTTTAGTATTCAAGTTTTCAAGATTAGTCAACACCCTCACTTGCAGACCTCTAATGTCAAGAAATTTCTATACCATTTCGACAACATTTTCTTGCTTCTAAGCTAACAATTCTTTGGTTGCATTTTCTTGTAAAACATTAATTTTGTTGAACAATTGTAAACTCTTATAAATTGCATTTCTTTTTTTATGTATGTACGTACATATAATAATGAATAATTATTATTATTTTATGCATGTCAAAATAGTAACTAATATTACAATTGGATCATATAATAATGAAGCAATCGCCCCAGTTAATCAATAACTAGACCAATTTAACTATTTTTTCCAATGTCATAGTACCTATACACTTTCCTGGATTCTATCCAATGGCTCCTATAATATCCTTATCAAAATAAATTTCAGCATTCAAGTTTTCAAGATGTATGTATGTATATATCTATGTGTGTATATATAATTATGTATGTATGTATGTATGTATGTATATTTATGCATGCATATATGTATATATATGTATGTATGTATGTACATCTATGTATGTATATATACAAAGAGATCTTGTGGGTTGTGGATTATGGATTATAAACAAAAAATAAAAGAAAACACAGCATCAATCATTCCCCATTTATTTTGATTGAATGATTGTGGAGAGCTACGCATGAAAGAGGGTGGAGAGCTCTAAATGAGGGTGGAGAGATTTGGTTGTTGGTGGAGATTAGTTGAGATCTAGGATTTCATTATCATGCCTTTGTGATCTTTGTAGTTCACTATTGTGCCCTCGTGATCTATGTATATGCATGCATGTATGTATGTATATATGTATGTACATACATATATATAAATAAGTATATGTATATATGTGTGTATATGTATGTATGTATATAAATAGAGAGATTTTGATTCAATAGAAAAACAATAAAACTCACTCAATAGGTAGCATGGCCACAGATGTAATCGCAATGCCTATTGGTACGAAGATTCCTCTTTTTCCCTCTCATTTTTCATGTGTTTATTTCACTTGAACTATTATTTCTTAGGGGGCACATTTAATAAATGGAATATGTTCTTTTAAACAAACTTTTATCACATTGATTATTGTCGCAAGCTTTTAAACATAACTATATATGGAGTCAATTAGGATGTATATAGGTTAACCTTACATTAACTATAAACTAAAACACAAAGGTTGCACTAGGGTAAACTATAACCTAATTTTCCCAAATGGATATATGATGCTGAAGAGTTGTATTAGGTGAGTAAAGCTCACTAGTAGTTATAGGAGTATAGCTACATCAAAACAATTAGAAACTAGAACTGCATATTCATTAGAGTGAGTAGTTCAAGGGTCTTGATCTTGTGGATACAAGTATGTAGGCATCCTGGTAGGTGGAGTATGCCTCTAGTGTGCAAATGCCTTGGACATAGTTAGGTAGCACTTAACTATTTTAAGACATTATATGTAACAAGTAACAAGACATAAAACCTTGACAAATTCACTATTTCCTTGTACATACATTCTAATCCACCATGAACCAACAAGAAGTTAACTTTGAATAACTTAAAAAATAGTACCACCAAATAATGAGTGGCACATACACTTTTCAAATAGAATTTCTTGTTGCATGATGCATTTAAGGTAAAACTGATTCAAGTGAAGTACATTGTTGATATTAATCAAACAACCTTCTAATTATTTTCAAAATGGCTATCCCAGAAATATTATTTTGCCAATTTACAAATAGAAATCTAGTTTGAAATATAGCAAAAAAAAAATCTTGCAGGCTCGTGCAAATATACCAAAAAAAAGGTACAAAATAATATCTCAAAGAGTTTTCATGCTCATGCAAACATTCTCTTACAATTATTTTTTTTATAATTGTTGACTTAAAAATCATATTTATTATTATCTTCCTTGTGCTTTTTACCTATCACCCTCAGCATCTCTACCCCAATTACTTCTTTCTCTCATTGTCTCAACAGTTCCAGGATCTATATCATTTTGAATTTTTACAAAGGCATGAGGCTTACTAGTTCTACAATCAAAAAAATTGTTTTCGATATCTTTGTTCTTGTATTTTCTCTCTGCATCATAAATAATATCATCACATTTGGCACATCCATAAATATCATTCCTCTAATCAGAACCCTTTGTAGACTTTCTTCTTTTCTCCTTTTTTTTTGGTACACTCTCAAATGATTCATTGTTTGAATCTCTTTACTTAGGGACTTTAGTCATAGATTTTATTCCTTTGTCACTGTGATTCATTGGTCTAGTCATTGATTAGCTAGGTTGATTACAAATTCTTATAGAACTATCATTAAAATCAATATGATAAAATCAACAATTAGTTGGTCCCAACTAGCAAGATCAATCTAGTAACTTAAAATTTTGTAATTGTAATAAAAAAAAATGGAATGTGTGACATTAGGGAGAGTTCTTTCCTAACAAATCTATTTCCAAAATTAAACTTTGGTTATGAACATTCTTAGGAGACTGTAATGCTCTTACCCCTATAACTAGTTTTCCTATTAATTTTATCTTTTGGGAGAGACCAGATGATTCTTGTTTTACAATCACAAGAATCATCTAGTCTCTCCAAAAAGATAAAAATAACAAGAAAACTAATTATAGGGGTAAGAGCATTGCAGTCTCATGATAATTTTCATAACCAAAGTTGAATATTAGAAATATATTTGTTAGGAAAAAACTCTCTCCAATGTCACACATTCTATTTTTTCTATTATGTTATCATCACAATTTTGATGGCTAGCTATCGGTTCTACAACATTTGATGGTTATTCGTCAAACCCATAGCATAGCCATCACATATAAATCACACGTATAATGGAATATCTGTGTTATAGTTCTCACAATTTTTATAGTGTATTGACCCATCTAGCTTCAATTCACAATAGTTTTATGTGTCTCAATTTGTGATGGAACCCCTTATCATCACAATTTGTGATGGCAAAAGTTTGGCGTTCATCCAACGAGAGTTAATTCCTATATGTGTCACTTGGGCGATGGGTGGCCATCACAATTTTGGTGTCTTATCATCACAATTTGACCCCAAATGTAGTAGTGCTAGTAAGATTTGACATCAATAAAAACATAACAATTGTTCCAATTGTAGTTTATAACAATCTCCCTCTTTCGCATTAATAGAAACACCTCAACTGACCATGCAACCCAAAAAGTCATCCCAATATCCTACTTGATTTGCTTCATTCAAATCCCTTCTGATTAGTAATAGATATTCATTAATATCTTTAGTTTCATTCTGGTTCTCATCTCATGATCCAATAATCTCCCCCATTTAATCTTTTAGTTTCATTATAATTCTCATCTCTAAAACTCTAATATGAAACACCAATCATAGAAATAATTGTAACAACTCCTTATATCATATCAAATATCACCTCTCTTTCTCATACACTCTCTCTTTTATGTTTAACTTCTCCCTTTACTCATGCTTGCCATGGTAAATGTATAAACTCTCCCTCTTTGACTACAATGTCAAAGACACCTTAATATATCTCATATATATTTTTCATGTAGATAACTTAATGTCAGATCTCCGAACTAAATTCTCCTTCTATCATCTTTCTTATGATTGGTTCAACATCTTGAGCTTATCTCTTCATAGCTTTAGGAAGCTTAGTTGGGGGGATCACTCCTAATTTACCTCTTAGATATTCATGAGGATCCTTACTTAGTGCCTTAGTAAAAATATTAGTTTTCTATTCTTCTATATTCACAAACTCCAATCTCACTTCTTTTTCTTATACCAACTCTCTAAAGTAATGATACTTGATGGGAATATGCTTAGTCTTGGTGTCCATTACAAGATCCTTAGATTTTTTTATAGCACTTGTGTTATCATAGAATATTATTTAGTGCCTTAGTAAAAATATCAGCTATCTATTCCTCTATATTTACAAACTCCAATCTCACTTCTTTGTCTTCTACCAATTCTATGAAGTAATGATACTTGATAGGAATGTTCTTAGTCTTGGTGTGCATTACAGGATTCTTATATATGTTTATAGCACTTGTGTTATCGCAAAATATAACAAAAAAATTCAGTGATATCTTCCTTCATTCCTTTCAACAATTTCTTGATCCACAGTATGTTAGAACAATAAATTATTACTGCTACATATTCATCTTTTGCTACTAATTGAGAAATGCATTTATGCTTTTTTCTTGTCCATGAAACTGGTCTCTTTCTTAGAAATAAAGATGCACAACTCGTAATATTTCTTTCATCAAAATTTCCAACCCAATTTGCATTAGTATACACTTTCTATCCAAACTTGTCATTTTTCTTGTTATACAAACCATATTCCTCTATTCCTTTCAAGTATCTCAATATCCTTTTTAGAGCCATTATGTTATTCTCCTTAGGATTTGTAGAGAATATAGAAAAATTCCCAATAGTGGTGTAGGGGCACACTAAAATGCATCTTCATAAGGTAACAAATGGTTCAAAGATCTTGGAAATAGTCTATGTAATAAGTCCTAGATGTAAGACCAAGGGACACTAGATGTTATAAATCTTGTGATCTAGCTTCGGCCAAGGGACATTTTATGTTAAACCTAGGATGATTAGGTGTTAAGATGTCTTAGTAATTTTTTTTAACATCTATTGAATTATTTATAATGATCACAATAATGACAACTTGTTGGTTGACAACTTCTTTCCAAATGTTGTCAAAAGTTGTCAAAGTTGTTAATCAACAACTTTTTGAAAATTAGTTGTTTTCTTGTATCCAAACATTCCAAACCACTTTTTGGTTGGAAGAACTAGTACTAAATTTTAAATCTGGATGAAAAACATTTCTAAGGATAGATGGAAAGTTAGATTATATAGTGGAAGTTTTGGAATGAAAAGGGATATGTTATTTTGGTTAAATTTGGTTGTTTCTATGCCTTGTATGGATTTTTATGGTCTACAATCATAGTATAGGTCATATGGTGAGATAGAGTATTGAATAACCTTTCATTTTCATCCAATGTGGAATCTTTAAATGGTGAAATAAGAAAACAAGAGCCATTTTAGTGTTGACTCTTCTAAAACAGGCTCGTACCTAGGGTTTCGTCTTGTTTTTCTCGTATCTTACAAAGTAACCATGGGAAAATTCTAATTCTTGATGATTCTTAGTATATGGGAGTTTATTTTAATAACTTTTTAGTTTTATTTTAAACTAATGCAAGTTGCTAGAGTTATCAGCAAAACCCTAGGGTAGGTATTTTTATGTAATTGCCTAGTCTTATGCAATTGAAGGTATAAGTTGAGTTGGGGGTGGGATTTGAAGATGGAATATGAGATGCAATGTTTTCTAATTATCCTTGAAATTTTGCAAGTGTTGGATATTATTGGGAGGAAGTATGAAGGGTGATTGCTTTGTGAAATAGCCCTACTTAGGCCTATTTCCTACATGGTCAATTGGGTGAAAGGGAGTGTTTAGGGTTTGATCAAGATCCTATCTCTTGAAATTGAAAGGAAATTTTTGAACCTATAAATGGGGTTTTTCATGTCCCTAGGAGTGACTTAGATCAAATTTCTAGTAGAATTCCTTGTAGCCCTTCTTAAGGAAAGTGAAACTCCTTGTATGCCAAAGACATGGATTTGGGTTATGGTTTCAATACATGATTTTTTTGGTTTTTAGTAAGTTGAGGGAGGCTAGATTCCACCCTAATAAATGAATATAACCTTGTGTACCTACTAATCCTAGATTAAGTACAAATAGCCTAGGAGAGGGGCAAGTCTGTGGGTGTGGACTACCTTGTGGAGTCTCAATATTTCTTGGGGATAAGTAATTGGGGAATTTTATTCTTCAAGATCTATCAAAAAAGATAAATGAGGAGATAGCTTAAGGCTCTATACCAAGCAGTATAATAGCAATGTTAGATCTTTGGAAGAAGACAAGTTGCTACTATGACAGATGATGAAGAAGGTGAATTGCCTGGCAAAATGCCGAATGCAAAATTGTTGAAAATAGTTAAAGAACATGATGCTAATAGGAATTTTATGAGGAGGAAAATGGAAAATATTAAGGAAAAAGTCAAGCAATGAAGTAGTGGAAAATCTGGAGTGGAAGAAGATGTTAGTGATAAAGAAGAACCTCTGCAAGATGTAGAAGAAGAAGAGATTACTACTAACCAAAGGCCACTTGTAAGGACTTTGAAATCCATGGAAAGAAGGACTACAAATGATAAGCTTGACCTACCTACCTATCTTTAGTGGGAAGATGGATTTTGAAGAATTCATGGATTAGCTTGATGCAATCAACAACTTCATTGACTATGAACAGATACCAGAACACCAAAAGGTGAAAATAGAAAATTCCAAGTTGAAGGGATCTTCCCTAACTTGGTAGTATTTCAATCAAGCAGAGAGAGTGAAGATGAAAAAGAACCCTATAAGTACATGGAAAAGGATGGGATCCTTGGTAAATGAGGCTTATGTGCCTGAAGATTATGAAGTACAACTTCATACCAAAAGAAAAAATTTGAGACAGAAGGAAATGGATGTCTTTAGTTATACAGAAGAGTTTCATAAATTTTCCATGAAATCAAATATGGTAGAGCCAAAAAATGTCAAACTTGCAAGATATATGCAAGGGTTGAGACTCAACATTTAGGATGAATTGAATCTATGCTCTACTAATATAGTCCAAACGTGCTATCAATTAGCCTTGAAAGTTGAAGGAAAACTCAAGAGAAAATAAGACCTAAGTGGAAGAGGTAGAGGACAAAATGACTTCAACAATAGAGGAACAAGAACAAGTAGTGGGAGAGGAGAGAATAATAGATATTTTGGTCACAACAATCAAGAAAGTAAACAAATATAGGGTAAATCTAGAGGATCCTTCAAGGGAAGAAGAGGAGACTCTAGGGATTTGGAGGAAGGAGTCCAAGATCTCCAAGATATTACCAGTGTAATCAAGTTGGACATATTGCATAAAATTTCCCTAAGAAAGTGATTAATCAAACTAAGAGAAGAAATAATTTGATTAGAGAGGATAACAGTCAAAGAGAGTGTATTCAAAACTCCTATGTACCTCTAGAAGAAGGGGAAAATCTCATGATGAGGAGGAATTTGTTAAGAATACCAACCACACAAGAACCACCATAAAGAAAGTCTTTGTTCAAAACAACTAGCAGAGTTGGAGACAAGTTCTGTAAAATGGTGGTTAACAATGGATCTACTAATAATATGGTGTCTGAGGAAGTCATGAAGAAGTTTAAATTGAAAAGGATACCTTGCCCTTTTCTTCACAAGGTGTTATGGATTACAAAGAGCCAACATGTTGTCATAGAAGAGCAGGCTTGTTTAAAGTTTCAACTTGGAAAGTATAGAGGTAAAGTACTTTGTGATATTGTCCAAATGGATGTTTGTCAATTTCTTAGGAGACTGTGGAAATACAATGTGGGAGCACACCATGATGGGAGGTTGAATAGCTACACTATCAACTACAAAGGAGAAAAGGTAGCTTTCTTGCCGATGTCTAATAATGTAGAGGAACAAAGAGATTCAAAAAAATTGTTTGTAGGAGAAAAAGAATTCCTAAAAACTATCAAGAAGGAAGGTTCCCCATGTTATTATTTGGTAGTTATACCTCAAGATAAAATGATGGAGGAAATTCCTAAGGTTGTATAGCCAAAGAGGAAAGTGGGTCTAAAAGAGGCAATAGACCTACTTGAGATGTATTCTAATATTTTGGCCACAGATATACCAAGCACCCTACCACCAGTCAGAGAAGTGAATCATAACATTGATTTGATTCTCAAAGAAACCTTGAAAAATAAGGTTTCTTATAAGTTGACACCTCAGTATAATAAGGAGATGGAAAGACAAATTTAGGAACTCCTAGATAAGGGGTTAATTGCAAAAATATTGATCCCTTGTTTAGTTATGGCCCTATTGGCTCCAAAGAAGGAGGGAAAATTAAGGTTGTGTACTGACTCCAAGACCATAAATAGAATCACTATAAGGTATAGATTCCCTATGCCTATAATAGAAGACTTTCTTGATCATTTTAGTGGATAAAGTTAATTTTCCAAGGTTTATTTGAAAAGTGGATACCACAAGATAAGGATAAGGGCAGGTGATGAATGGAAGACTACATTTAAAACCAATGAAGGCTTGTGTACATGGAGAGTGATGTCATTTGGGCTATCCAATGCCCCTAGTACCTTCATGAGACTCATGAATGAGGTCATGAAGAAATTCCTTGGGAATTTTTTCAAAGTGTATACTGATGGTATATTTATTTTTAGTAAAATAAAGGATGATCACCTAAAGCATCTTAATTTGGTCTTGAAGAAGTTGCAAGAAGAAAGATTGTTCATCAATTTGGAGAAGAGTGTCTTTATTAAAGAATAAATTGTATATCTTGGGTTTATCATATCAGGAGGGGTTATAAAAATGGATCCTAATATGATAAACATATTTGACATAAGAAGATTTCATGGGTTTGCTTATTTTTATAGAGAATTTATTAGAAATTTTAGTTAGTATTGTGCTTCTATACTGGACACTATAAAGGTGGTCAAAGGTGTAAATTTTTTTGGACCAAAGAGGCTGAGGAAGCATTTCAAATGCTAAAGAAGCAGGTGGAAGAAAAACTAGAACTTGCTTTCCTTGATTTTTAGAAGGTATTCATCTTGGAGTGTGATGCATCAAATGTTACAATTGGAGCAGTATTAAGTTAGGAAGACATGCCTATAACATTTTTTAATGAAAATTTGAATGACTCCAAGAAAAGGCATTCCTCTTATGATTTGGAACTATATACCTTGGTTCAATCATTGAAGAAATGGAGGCATTATTTATTACCAAAGGAATTTGTGGTCCTTACTAACAATGAGACCCTTAGTTTCCTAAATAGCCAAGATAAATTGAAGCATAAAAATATGAAATGGGTAGAATCTATTCAATCATTCACCTTCACCATAAAGAATAAGAAGAGAGTGGCCAACAAGGTGGTAGATGCTCTAAGTAGAAGGAACTTGTTCATGCAAGAAATCAAACTACAAAGTGTGGGAGTTGATTCCTTTAGAGGAATGTATGAAAATGATAAAGACTTCCAAGAAGTATATAAGGTATGTTTAGAGTTCTCTAAATATTATCATGTGAAATATGAAAATTTCCTCATTCAAGATGGGTTTTTGTTTAAAGGTCATCAACTCTGCATCCTAAGGTGCTCAATAAGGGAAAACATCATAAATGAGAAACATGCAGGCAACATGAGTGGCCATTTTGGCATGGAAAAAACTCTGGAGCAGGTAAGGCGGTATTATTTTTGGCCTAAAGTGTAGATGTAACAAAGTATGTGGTGTCATGCAATATTTTTCAGAAGGCCAATGAAACTTCTACAAATGTTGGTCTATACCAACCCCTCCCTATACCAACTAGACCATGTGTTAGTTGCAGCATGGATTTTGTTATGGGATTACCAAGAACACAAAAGGCTTTTGATAGTATATATGTAGTAGTTGATAGATTTACTAAGTTGTCTCATTTTATTCCATGCAAAAGTACCAATGATGCTACTTATATTGCTAATTTTTTCTTTAATGAGATTGTGAGACTTAATTGTTTTCCTCATTCCATCCTTTTAGATAGGGATGTGAAGTTTCTTGGACATTTTTTGAGAATATTATGGAGAAGATTGGGCACAAATTTGAGTTTTGGTTCTTCTTAATATCCACAAAAAAATGGGAAGATTGAGGTGGTTAATAGATCACTAGGAAACTTGCTTAGATGTCTTACCAAAAAATATGGTGAAAAATAGGATCATATAATAGGAGTATGGGTAAAGTCCCTTTCAAGTTTTTTATGGGTATAGCCCAAAGGGTATCTTGGAGCTTAGAGACATTTCATTTGATGTTCCTATCAGTGCTCATGGTGAATAATTTTTAGGGCATATGAAGGATGTCCATGATCAACTAAGGATGGCATTGAAAAAGAGTGCAATAAAGTATAGAGAAGCCAAGGACAAAGGTAGGAGAGATGTACAATTATAGGTTGGAGACTTGGTATGGGTCTATTTGGAAAAGGAGAGATTGTCAAAGAAAAGAATACCAAACTACTCATGAGAAAGGTTGGTCCATGTTAGGTGTTGATTAAATTTGGAGCCAATTCTTATGAAGTTCAACTTTGAGCACACCTAGGCATCTCACCAGTCTTTAACATCTTGGATCTCACGTCTTACAAAGGTAGTGTAAATGAATGCATTGAAGCAAAAATGGAAGAGTTTGAATATGATGTTGTAGCATTACCTTCCCATGCACAAAAGTAAATTGAGATGATCTTGGATACTAGTTTCATTAATAATACTAGGAAGAATACTTACAAGAAGTATCTAGTCAAGTGGGTAGGTTATCCTAAAGAGGAGACTATTTCGATGGATGAAATAGACATGAAGAGGCATGGTACAAGTATACAAGAACTCTTCTCAAAGGGACTTGAGATTAATCAATTGTGGGAGTATGGTGTAGGGGAACACTCAAATGCATATTCATAATGTAATAAATGTCTTAAAGATCTTCCAAATAGTCTATGTAATAGATACTAGATGTAAGACCAAGGGATACAAGATGTTGTTATAAATCTTGTGATCTAACTTGGGTCAAGGGATATTTTATGTTAAACATAGGATGATTAGGTGTTAGGATGCCTTAGTACATGTTTTTAACATCTTTTGAGTCCTTTAGAATGATCACAGTAATGACAACTTGTTGGTTGACAACTTCTTTCTAAATGTGGTCAAAAGTTGTTAAAGTTGCTAATGACCAACTTTTTGAAAATTAGTTGTTTTTTGTATCCAAATGGTCCAAACCACTTTTTGGTTGGAATAATTATTAAGACATATTAAATTTGGATGGAAAATATGTCTAAGGACATATTGAAAGTCAAATTATATGGTGGAAGTGTTGGAATGAAAAGAAATTTATTATTTTGGTAGAATTTGGTTGTTTCTATGCATTGTACATATTTGTACGATCTACAATCATAGTATACATCACATGGTGAGATAGAGGATTGAATAAAATTTCATTTTCATTTAGTGTGGAATCTTCAAATGATGGAATAAGAAAATTAAGAGTCATTTTAGTGTTGATTGTTCTAAAATAGGCTTGTACCTAGGGTTTCACCTTATTTTTCTTATATCTTGCAAAGTAACCACGGGAATATTCTAATTCTTGGTGATTTTTAATACATGGGAGTTTAATTTTAAAAAAATTTGGTTTTAGTTCAAACCAATGTTGGCTGTTGGAGTTATCGACAAAACCCTAGGGTAGGCATTTCTATGTGACCACACAATTTTATGCAATTGAAGGCATAAGTTGAGTTGGGGGTGGAATCTAAAGATGTAATTTGAGATGTAATTTTGTTTCATGGTCCTTTACATGTTCCAAGTGTTAGAATTGATTGGGAGGAAGTCTAAAGGGTACTTTTTTGTAAAATATCCCTAATTAGGCATATTTCCAACTTGGTCAATTGGGTGAAAGGGAGTGTTTACGGATTGATCAAGATCCTATCTCTTAAAATTCTTTGAGAAAATTTTAAAGGACCTTTTTGAACCTATAAATGGGTTTCTTCATGTCCCTAGGAGTGATTTAGATCAAACTATTGGTAGAACTCCTTGTGGCCCTTCTTAAGGAAAGGAAATTTCCTTATATGTCAAAGACATGGATTTGGGTTGTGGTAACATTACATGGTTGTTTTGGTTGTCACTAAGTTAAGGGAGGCTAGATTCCACCCTGATAAATGAATATAACCTTGAGTAACTACTAATCCTAGATTAAGTAGAAATAGCCTAGGAGAGGAGCTAGTTTGTGGGTGTGGACTACCTTGTTGAGTCTCAATCTATCTTAGGGATAAGTAATTGGGGACTTTTATTCTTTAAGGCCTATTAAAGAAGATAAATAAGGAGATAGCTTGGGGATCTTCACCAAAAAGCTAATGCAATATCTGGTCTACTATGAACAATATATTGCAATTTTCTTATCATCGATCTATACACGGTTTGATTCACATCTAAAGTTTCATCACTCTTTGAAAGTTTATGTCTAGTATTTGTAGGTGTAATGACTTTTCTTGAGTCTTAAATTCCAAAGGTCTTCAATATCTCCTTGATATACTTTGTTTATGGAATGTATATACCCTTCTTTATTGATACACTTGCAAATCAACAAAGAATTTGATCTCTCCAAACATAGACATCTCAAACTCTTTCTTCATTTCATTAGCATATGATTTGCACAATAAATCATGTCCTCCAAATATTATATCATCCACAAATATCTTAGCTAAGAGTATCCATTTTCTAGATTCAATCTTCATTTATAGATTATTATTATCATTAGTCCTTGCCACTACAATATTTGGAGTCAAATTGCAACTGAAATTTGTGACAGTACTATAATTTGTGGGAAATTTTCATATGTTTTTTGCAATTATCCCTGATGTCATTGCAATACCAACAGTAGCATTGCAATTGTGGCACTTCCATGATTATTAAAAAAATAGACAAAACACAACATAAATCATTATGCATTTGATTGATTGCGATATTGGAGAGTTGTGAAGACGACGCTAGTGGCCAAATGCATAGATGCCAATAAAGAAAAGATGGATAGATTCATAGATGCCAGTAAAGACAAGATATAAAATTGCACTTTCCTTGAATAGGGAAAAGAAAACTTGCAAAAGGCAAACAAAAAAGTTACTCAAATATTGGATCATGGTAGTTTATTAAGTAAAGTCTAAAATGTTCTCCTTTGATAGTAGCTTGGGATCCTCATTAATTAGAATTTTTTGCATGTGACCATGTATATTTATTTATACTTACACATTGAATCTTAAATAGGATTAAATGTATCTAACAACTAGGATAGTCACTGGGATTGATGTAATAATGTGGGTTTGTGGATTACAATTAGGCAAGAATAAGCATCTCTCGCAATTAGTTTAGTTTAAGAAGGTTTAAGGACCACTGTAAGAATATCATTTGAGCTCAAGAAATTTAGTTGAATTAATTTAGAACATATATCTACTCTCTAAGAGAAATATAGAGTAATAGAACATCTAATAATTTGTTTAAGGATTTAGTCATAGTCTTCCTACAAACTACCTTAATTGCAAAGCTTTCCAGTTGTGAAACTGAAAGCCAAAATATTCCATAGAATTTAAATGGAGTTCATAAAGATCCAAAGTTAGAAAAGAGTAGACCTACTTGCATAACTTGATTTGGTGAGATGGGAATATGGATGTTAATGTGGGGTTACTGATTAAATTATAGAGAAAAAGAACTAAATAGGATAGTACTCACATAGTCCCTCAAGGGAGGAAAATTTGCAAGCTTTGCATAGCTTATGCACTGCATCAATCATGGAAGATAAACACATTTAGTAGACTAAAATTGAGAAACAAAAGCACACCAAGACACTCACACAAAATACTTCAAATAGAAAAATATTTGATGATTCTATGAATGATCTACACATTGAAAAGCTCCACACACAGTTCATACAATAATAGAATCAAACAAGACCATCCTTGGGAATACAAAAAGGATTGAAGAGTTTATTTTCTCAAATGAACAAATTTGTGAGGGGGTATGAATGGAATAAAAATATTCCAAATAAGTGATCAATATGGAATGGAAGTTGTGTTGATGTAGTAGATGGAGATATAAATGGAGCATATTTATAGGGGTGAGATGGGATCATTGGGTGAGAAATGTAAAGAAGAAAGAGTGATAAAATTTATGATGATTTGTATTTTATCACACTTTGTTATTAGGAAGAAAGAGTGCTTAAGAATAAGAAAAATGAAAAATGATAGTTTTTGTAGTTATTATTTGTTTATTTTAGACAATGTATATAGTGTTTATGCAAAATATATTTAATCTTTATATCAAGTTTTCCAACTTACTTATTGGGATTCACAAAAACAACATATGTTTACAATAAAAAGTACTCAAATGATACTGTGTGGTCAAAATGTATTTATATGTCAAATGTCCTACAACCTGTAGGCACATTTTAATGCAGTTCACTAAAGAAATACAAGGTGATTTTTATGTAGTTCTATAAAGAAATACCTTGTTCAATAATTCTACCATCTTGAACACCATATGTGCAAATATAAAGATTAAGTACAACATGTACAATATTTTTGTAGATATACACATTTATTGCACCAATTTTTTCTTTCAAAACCATATGTACAAATATAAACATTAATTAGAATATGCCTAATTTTTTTGTAGATATACACATATAAGTACACCAAACTTTTTCTTTCAAAACTATATGTGTAGATATAAACATTAAGAACACCATGTCCAAATTTTTTTAACGGTTTTCTCTCCAATGTCAATGTGTATGTTGAAATGGTTATGAATGATAGATTTAGCAAGTACAACCAACTCAATAAGGGTACAAGAACAAGTTATTCCTGTGAAAAAGGATCATGTCAGATAATACAAGGGAATTTGATTAAAATAGGGAGAAAATCTCTAGATTGTTTTGTAACTTTCAAAGAGAAGATGGTGACAAATGTTGCTGTCCTTGCAAAAGTTATAACAGCTTAAAGATGAGAAGAATAAAAATCAAAACAACTATGAAACATTGTAGGGAGAATGGTCACATTGAAGGGGGGTTTGATTATCATCCATTGGTAAATATTTTTTTATGTTGTTTTCACAATTATATATATATATATATATATATGAACCACGAAATGAGGATTTGATTATCACATTAAAGGGGGGTTTGATTGTCATCATTTTTATATAGGTCGATCTCCCTAGGGTAGTACATGATATGGACCACCACATCTCAGAAGAACATGGAGGTGTGAATATGGAGGAACATGAAGATGTGAGTATTGAAGGAGAAGATCGTGATCCCATGGAAGATGACAATCATGTGCTAGAAAACACATTTGAAGATGATGGTATGAATGCATTGATCCATGACACATTTGGTACTAGTATTGTTGTTGTTGATGATGATGATGATGATGATTATGATGAGGATGACATTGAGACCATCCATGATATACCTCTACTTGAGAAGGAAAACACGACCCTTTACGAAGGATCCCAATCAACCTTTCTCTCTATTATATTGTTGTTGGTAAATTTGAAGGTCATGAATGGTTTATCCAACATAACAATGTCATGTATGCTAAAGTTTGTCATATAAATCATTATAGTCCATAAAAGGTGAAACATTTACAACTAAATAAATTTATACTAATGACTTATATTTTTTGGTGTAGATTGGTAGGTGACTATTTGTTACCACCATCAATTTTCTCCCTCTCTCTTATTGAGAATTATGTGCCACTATGAAACATATTGGAATGGAGTATTAAGCAATACATGCTTGTCCTAAATATCATGTTATTTATCATAAAGAACATGAGATCATATATCAAGATGATCAAGTGAAAAAAAAAGGTATCTTGCAAGGTTCTTCAATACATCCCCATTATTCCATGTCTTAAATGATTATTCAGGTGTAGTAGCTTGGCACAATTTATGGATTACCATGCATGAAATATAAATCAAGATGACATTATTTGAATGCCTACAGATGGTTCAACATTTATGGGCATAAAGGAAAAGTGACCGCATGTTAAAGAGGAACTTTGAACTCTCAAGCTTTCTTTGGCAAGTGATGGTATCAATCCATTTGAAGAGATTAGATGTATTTACTCAACATGGCCTATTTATGTTATCAACAATAACCTTCCTCTGTGAATGATAATAAAGAGGGAGTACATTATGTTGGAAATGTTGTACAAGGAATTTTATTAGTTTATAGAATTATCTACATGTAATTATAATCTTAGAGTTAAATGAGCACAATAATTATCTGATGGTGTTCATTCAACTAGATAAGTACCAAGTATAATATATGAATGTATATAATGCACCTCTTATCAATGATTTGGTGGTGTTATGGAATGGTTTCACTATGTATGACATCTCCAGAACAATTGGATAAAAATAATTTCAATTCCATGCAATGCTCATGTGGACAATTCATGATGCCTCAAGTTTGACATGTTTCTATGGTATGTTATGCTGAAATCTAGTTGTACATGATAATACTAATTCCAAAAATAAACAAATTTAATTCAATTGTATTGTTATCTTGTAGGTCTTCAAACAAAGGGAAAATTTGCATGTCCAATGTGTGGTCCAAAGATAAAATCTCATCATTCCAAAAGTTTAAGATGTCCACCTAATGGTTTACATTTGGAAATTATGTATTTTGATTGTGTTTTGCTGGCCAATTATGTAATTGATGATCATGAAGGTCATCAAGGCATCATTGACCACCTTCCAAGGGGACTGAAATGTTATCATAGAGAATTTAGAAGGGTGCCCTACTACAACCAGCTACACATTGTGCATTTTTTTGATACTATGCATATTGGAAAGAATGAATGAGAGACACTATTGAAAATATTGGATGGAACACATGACAAAGAAAAACTTTCTAAGTTTTGCAGTGACATTCATGATTCCAATCATGCAATGAAAAATATCATTGAATCAAATAGCAATGGAGACTGGATTAATGCAAGTTTCTTTCCTTGGTTATTAATGGAGCAGATTAGTAATACCATAAAAGAACTCATACAAAAAAATGATTTCCTATAAGATTCATAATGAATATAATTAATCTTATATCAAAGAAAAGTGAATTTGGGCTAGGGCTGAAAATGCATGATTGGCATACCTTCATCAAGCTAAGTCACAGTCTTTTGTATTTACAATATATTTATGAAATTTCATCCAATTTTTATTGTATTACGCTAGAAACAAAAGAAATGATTAGTTGACAATTGTTGCAGTATGCCCTGCCCCTATTGCTCCCAGACAACTTTGACAATAATATCAAACAAGTGATATATGACTGTGAAAAATACATGAGGTAAGAAGTGATATTTGTTCAATATGTAAAACAAGTAATATATTGTAAAGTATCATATTTATATGTTTTTGTGTCTTGAATTCTTGTAGGTGGTTGTCATCTAAAGAAATCCATAAAGTAGATATAAAATATTGAAAGAAAAGAATTATTCTACTAATGTGTGAAATGCAAAAGTGTTTAACTTTAACTTTTTTCAATGCACAAGAATATTACTTCATACACCAAGTTGAGGAGATTGAACTATGTGGACCTGTATAGCCTAGGTCAATGTGGATGGTTGAGAGACACTTTAAATTTTTTAAGGGTTTGGTTTGACAAAGAGCACATCCAAAGGGTTCTATGGTTGAGGGATATATGGTATTCCAAATGATGATGTACATTACTCAATATCTTCCTAATCTTGCAACAAAGACCCATATATATTGCATTTGAGATCTTGACTCCCTTAAAAAAAATTGAAGGGGGGTACTTGGTGGGGAACGATAGATTTAGGAAAGTAAAAGGTAACACATTATGAGATGTTATTATAGTTAATTAATTTTTAATCTTCAAAATCAATCTTTTTTAAGTCATTTATTTACTTTTGTATAGTTGCTAAAGAGTGGAATGCAATACATTTGTTTATTGCAAACAATCAAGATTGGATTATAGTATGGATTGAACAATGTCAATATTCTGGTCATAGATTAAAATGGGAATCTATGTCTTCATTGGTTATACAAGCTCATTGTAATGGAGATCCCAATGTTACAAAAAAGGAAATAGATTTAGCATATGGTTCAAGAGATCTCCAGGTACTTATAAGTTCGTTAATCAACTGTATATTTTTGAACTCGTGATGCACTAATTTATACATGTTTGACATTATTGTAGGTGAAACACCACAAGGCTATGGTTATAAATTTCACATAGAAAATTTTGATGACATGAAGAGAAATTTTGATTTTGGGATAAGTGCAGTCTTCCAGGTGACCAATATTTCATCTAGAAATGACTTACATCCTCAAGAATCTCAAAATTGATACTATGACATTTTGGTTGATATACTTGATTGTGACTTTAAACCCTTCAAAATAGTTCTCTTCATCATCAAATGGTACAGACTATGACTCAATCAAAATAATCCTGATAGGACTATTATTAAGCATGAGAATAAATTTCCAATTATTACTACAAGGTTGTTTGAGTGAGTTGGGGATGAACCCTATGTTTTTCCAAGCCAATGTGAGAAGGTATATTACTTAGAGGTTCCACATAAACTAGGTTGGTCAATTTTTTTCAAACATGATCCAAGAGGAAGGTCAATAAAGTATAATGTGATGGAAGAAGAAGATACTAAGGAAGAGGAAGAAGTGGATCACAATCAAGAGTTGGTCGATGATGCTCTTGATGCAAATGATGTTGCTACTAATTATGATGATAATTCTTCTATTGATTATGATAATGATGATGATGAGGAGGAGGAGGAGGAGGATGATTACGACCACGATACTTATATTGTAGAATTTTTTTTGTAATTAAGGATCCCTATTGAGATGTTACATCCATTCACTCGATTTTTTTTTTTTTAACATTGAGGTTATTATTACCTTTGTGAAGGATACTTATTAGCATGACAAGAACATGGCTTCCAAATTCATTTCAAATAGAGTCCATGGAGCTTGATGCCTCACATTAAGTTAAACATAATCTTTCAAACATAGTTCAAAATATCATTATCGATAAATTATTGCCAAGGGAAAAAAATATTAGCAAAATATTGGTGATAAATTGGCAACTTATCAGTCTAATACTAAAACTTAAGAAATCCTTATATTTAATTCAAAATGCATTTTTTTGCAAAATTCAAGTAGGAGATGTGTCTAATGAGTCAATAAATGAGTAAACAAATCAAACAAGATAAGTTTTAAAATATTTAAATGCATTTAATGTACAAAATGATATCCTCACATGTAATGTTGATGACTAGCATCAATAGCCTAATAGTCTTAACATTAAAGAAAAATATAAATAACAAACTATCTTTGTAAAACTATAAGTAAATACAAGTACAACATCAAAATGGTCTACATCTTCCACCTTCCCTTTCCAACATCTCTTGTAAAAACTATTGGAGTGGTACGAGGTTTAGTCCTAGAAGTCTATTGTACATTTTCCTTCTCCTTTGCACAACTAGGTGTGGTTGATGAATATTTGGTAGTGTCAATAGAACATTCTAGAGTATGAAGCATAGAAGATGACACATCCATTTTATATTGAATAGTTTAAATTAAACTGCAAAACATAGTTTGATTACATTTGTGTACACATTACCACATTACATAGCCTATTAATAATATCATTATACATATATTTTCAACATCATCCAACAATAATAGATTGAAAATGACATGTTTAAGAAAGAAATATATATACATACATGCATAGGGGGATATTTGGCGGCACATTCATGAAGAGAAAAGACATCAATTTTTGAAAAATAGAAAGATCAAATATATTTGTAACAATATGAATTGAGACTAACATTGATAGGGGTTCAAAAAAATGCATTTAGGTGTGAATGAATGTCTAAAACAACCCATAATCAGATTTCTCAAAGAGTGTCAATAAATAGAGGGATTACACAATTTGTAACCCTTACTTTTTCTTTTTATTGGACACTATACTTTTTCTTTTTAGTAGATACTATAATTTCACATACTCAAAACTATATAGGTGGAAGACCATAATATTGTGCCTTCTAATTGGATGATACTATGATTTCACATACCCAAATTCATCTAATTGGAAAACCATAATATGATTTCATGTAATCATAATCATTTTGGCATTAGGCCTTCTCATAAATGGAATCAACAACCATATTATATTAAGGTTTTTGCTTTAAATAGTGCAATATCAATAATTGTATGATGGTTCACCATTTGTTAAGTTCTTAGTTAGGAGGAACAATATACAGGTATATGTAGAATATTTATGTAGTCCAAGAAACCAAATAAAACAAGAATACAAGCATTAAACAAGTGGTAAACATAAATGACCAAAGGGAAAATAGTGAATAGTTACCAAGTATGGTAATAAGTCCTCCAAAATACCCACTAGAGAAGCTTACCTAGCTAAAGAATCACATGCTAGCAAGAACATACCCAGATTCAAACATTTTTTAGACTTGGAATGTTTCTTCCAGTCACTGCTGAATGATTGTTTGTCAAATTTGATGTGGCTAGAAGTCACAAGTTTGTAAGAAGAATATATAAAATCAAATAGAAAAAATTACATTTGGTGAGAAGTACTATAGATATATGACATACTAGAAAATAGCATAAATTCATATCAACAATCAATAAATAGAGGAAAAGGAACACCTAGCAGTATATGAAAAAAGGAATAAACAGTACAAAATTGTTTATGAATTCTCTCAGAAAAGAGATGACTATAAGAAGAACAAAGTATTTCAGAAATAAGAAATTCTAGAACAATGATGTGTGAAATGTTGGTCAACAACATTCCAACATAGACCTGTAAGTTGAAGGGGCCTTCACATGGAATTCATTTAATATGTTGGAGTTATATGGAAGTTGTCAAGAATTAGATGATGATAAATGATGAAGAACATAACTGTATGTTACATATAATTACATCACTTACATAGTTACAAAACATCATAGTACAAGTAAGGAAGATACTCGGATTATAACACAAAGCTTCATACATCTTTGGGACTGGTATGTACACTATTGTTGCTTCAAGTAAGGAATTCTCCCACTTTATATGTGCTCATTTTTTTGGTCTAATTGAATGATATTGAGTTGATTGTGGATACAATCCTGTATTCTATTGTAAAATATTCATTACTTTTTCCATCTCAATCTTTGCAAAACAGTTTTCAAAAGTAGTCACACTAATGTGGTAGTTTGTTTCATGACACTCTTTGTATGTTCATTGCATTGTAACACTAGTTTCATGCACCTTTTCACACAATTGTGTTCTTGGAATTGTCTATTATTGTAAAATTTAGACATCATAGTATAAATTTGTTATTTTGAATGGATGGATTTCTAGACATATCAGACAATTCTTTACATGGGGGCTGGTTTGATCCATTTGTTGTGAGAATTTAGAACAATCATTAACCAAATAAAATATCTTTAAAGGTGCTCTACTATGAAAAGATTAAATTTATCTGAGGTTGGTAAAAGGCTTCTTGTTAATTTCTCCATTGCAATGATATTGTGTGAGGCTAATGATTTTCCAATATGCATATCGAGTTGTTTATGTGTTGGCCTGTAAGTATTAAGAGAGATGATTCTATACAACAATAACAAATATTGAAGTTGTTAATATGATGGAAACAATTATGTAAAACCTTATTTTTTGATGGAAATTTTTTTTTACTTCTTCTTTGAAATGTTCAACTTAGATTTTGCAATCTACATTGAAGCCTAGAGTAGCAACAATAATTGTATGATGAAAAATATTTCATTTGACATTATATTTTTCCAAACTAGTCATTTAATATATGTTTTGTCAAAAAAAAAAATTGGTATGATCATACTCATGATTTTACAACCATGTCAAAGTCCTCAACTAGTATTTGAATGGAATGTAAGAAAATAATTAATTAGCTTCATCTTAGAAGCCACTAATTTCCATTAAAAAATAGTGTATGTATCAAGTACATGCATGTTTCCTTTATTGGAAAAAGCTATGGAATATTGGTAAGACTGATGTTGGTATTCCCATTCTAGATCAAGTACTAAATTTTTTTCTATAAATAATGTTTCTTATTCCTTTTAAACATCTAATCTTAATGTATGACTTTTCATTTTTCTTGTAAGCATATTTAATAGAGTTGTTTATATGACTAGTAAATGATAAGATGAAGTGTTAAAATGAATAGTGATAATGCTATTATCATAGTCATGAGTCATGGAAGAATGTGAGGAGTAGTAGGGAAGAAAAACCAAATAATGAGAAAAATAGTGTTTTTCCTAGTTACAAAATGAAGTGACAGTGTAAACAAAACTGAAAATGGCGATAAGTGACTATTGTAGGACATTAGTATTAGATGAAGTTCAAAGCTAAATTAGAAAATAATTTCAAATAAGGTCATGTAAGTGATTCAAAGTAATCCTTGTTACACTGATAGAAGTCAAAAAAAAATGGAAAATATGTTTCGTTCAATACATTAAAAATAGTGAATGTATATGATAAAATACAAACTATTTTCTTAGAATTTGACAAGAATTTACATGTCATAACTCATGTCGCTACCTATTTCTATTGAACGTATGGAATAAATGATTTCACATCTCACAATATATTGCTTAATTTCTGACTTATCCTTGGTGAAGTATGCCTTGTAAAGCTGCTACTAATTCTTACATTGGGTGTTTTTGAATCCTTCTTTCTAACTGATGAACCATATCTATTTTGTAACTGACTTAGATTTTCCTTTACAGAAGCTTGTCCTCCAAGATTTGTAGAATTGAATTTGGGGCTCACCAAAGATTTTATTTTTAATAGATTTGCTCTTTTTTCTGTGGAGATGGTCACGATCCTTTTAAAGAAACTTCCAGTTGGAGTAGCTATGGGTGAATTATGTTTTGCTAAGTCAAATAGAATATTCTTGGTACTGAGAATGATTTTCTTAGTCAATGAGCTAAATATTTTTTTATTTGTATTCATTACAATATGATAATCCATATTCTCCTCCTCAATCAAGCTTTCCTCCTCAATAGGAAAACATCTAGTATGCTCTTGAACTTACTTTGCAAACAAGTTGGAGTCTGTGTCTAGGGAATTTGTGATAGTTTTGTGAAATACTATTCTATCTGTAGGGGTCAATGAATCTGAATAATCAATCTCTAATGGATATCCATTCCCCCAACATTTGATGGACTTTTCTAAGTGATCACTATAGTTTGAGGAAAGATAAGCCCATCGTGCATCTGATGGTGTCTAATTTCTACACTTCAACATTTAATTTATTCGGAGTGAATGAGCGAAGAGCATTGTGAATATTTGTAGCTTCCTTATCCCTATTCACAAGGTTATCCATTTCTTGACACTATATAGGATTTCTTTCTATTGTGTAAGTCTTCCCCATTTTGAATTTGTATGATATTTATATTTCATGTAGGGACCCTAATCTTGTGCTTGGAAAATTATTGTCATAAATAGTTGAATCAACAATATTTCTTGTTGCAAAAACCCCATGGTAAGACTCCATCATGCCTTGCATCCATGGAATGTCTCCCAAACCTTTTGCAAGTCTATCATTTGCAAATACACATGGAAAATCTACTCCAAAACTAGAATATAGTCCAAATTAATTGGAATGCTACTTATTAAGTACAATTGACTCACGTAAACCATGTTGACCCCATTTTGTAACCACAATTCTTTTCATTGAAGGTGTCCTTTCAATGTCACATTTTTCCATGCCACCTAGGCCCTTCTAGAAAGAGAACTCTAAGAAATAACTCCATGTCATTCTCATATATCTTCACCTACTTTACTTCTATTTGCATATTATGTCCAAATCTTGAATCCTTTCTAATAGTAGAAGCAACCTAGGTGTTAAAAGAAACTTTTTTTAATAATTTTACTAGCTGGATCATAATTGTGACAGGGTGTTCTGATGGCTAGTTGTCACTTGCACAGCACATCTATCAAAATAGCTTCACAATTACAATGACCAATCCTGACAGATAAACATTGCTTCCACAATATAGTTGTCGCATCGATGTCACAATTGCAGTGATAAATTGGAAGCTTTAGATAGTGTAATTACGATGATGTATTCTTGCAATTGTGACATCATGAACATGAACTCTTATCTCATCCTTGTTCCAAGTTATGACAGTATCATCCATCACTATTATGATGGATACCCTTGCCATCACAATTTGTGACAATAAAAGTCTAACGATCCTCTGATAGGAGCTAATTTTTGGTTCTGTCACTTGAGCGATGGGTAGACATTGCAATTGTGATGGTTTGTCATTTTAATTTAGGTCCAAATGTGTATATAAAACCAATATTCACCAAATATGTGTGCAATCTTTCATACCAAGATCTAGGATCTTGTTTTAGTCTATAGAATGCTTTGTGTATATTACATACCACATTCATTTTTCTTGGATCAACAAATTTTTTAATTTGTTCAATATAGACTTCTTCCCCTAGTATTCCATTTAGAAATGCAGATTTGACATCTATTTGATACACTTTGAATCCTTTATAAGTAGCTTATGAAAGAAAACTTCTCACTCCTTATAACCTTATGTTTGGAGCAAATATCTCCCCATAGTCAATTCCTTCTTCTTGTGCATATTCGTAGCAAACTAGTCTTGATTTGTTTCTTGCGACTTCACCTTTCTCATTCAACATGTTTCTAAATACTCACTTTGTACTAATAACATTATTTTCCTTTGGTCTAGGTACCAATTTCTAGGTATTGTTCTTCTCTATTTTCTTAATCTCTTCATTCATGGTTGTAATCCAATCTTCATTCTCAAGTGCATCCTTGACTAATCTAGGCTCATACTCACACAATAAGAATGTATCACTCCTCAATATTTTTCTTGTCATAATTCATAAATCTTTGTCTCCAATGATTTGATCTAGTGTATGATTTCTTGTTACATACTTTTCTAGATTAGGCTCCAACATTCTTTTTTTTTTCCCTCTTCAAGTTCATCTTGTAGATTCACTTCTGGTATCATTTCCTGTATCTCAACTTCTTCTTTTGGTTATTTATTTTTCACTTGTTGATGTTCAGCTCTAATTGTCTAATAATTGGTAGCCTTCTACTATAACTCATCATTCACTAGATTATTCTACTCAATAGCTAGCTTTCTTTTCAGGCTTAGGTAAGGTACTAGATTCTCCTTCATAGACCTTTACAAAATTCTTGTAGTTTCCAGGTTCCTATTTCCATTCAACTTCATTTTTCTCTATATATTCATCAATGTTGACATTTGTACTTTCCACAAATTATAATTCAAACATGTATATGCTTTTCTTTTAGTAAAATATCCTAAGAATATTCCTTCATCACTTTAAGATCAAGCTATCCATGTCTATTGTCTTTTAGTATATAACATTTTCTTCCAAATACTTTGAAATAATTCACAATATATACATATCCATACCATAACTCAAAAGGTGTAACATTTGTACCTTCCTAACTTGTACTTAGTTTACAGTATAAACAAATGTACTTATAGCTTCTCTCCAATAATTTTGTAAAACATTCTTCTCCATTGTCAATTTCCTAGCACAATCCATGATTGATCTATTCCTCCTTTCAGTTATACTATTCTATGGAGGGGTCCTTGGTACTAACATCTATCTCTTGATTCCTCTTTCATTGCAAAACATGTTGAGTTCCTCAGATATAAATTCACCTCCTCTATCATATCTCTAACACTTCAATCTTTTATCAATTTCCCTTTCAAATCTACCCAATAACACTTAAATGTTTGAAATACATTGGATTTTTCTTTAAGAAACATTATAGTCATCATTCTAGAGTAATCATCAAAAAATAAAATAAAATATTTTTGGGCACAGTATCTTTTCACTCCAATATATCCACAAAGGTCAGTATGAATCAACTTCAATATATCATTAGAAGAATAGGTCTTGCTCTTGAAACTAGACTTTTTCATTTTACCCAATTGACATTGTTTTCACATTACATTATCAAGTTTCTTTAATCTTGGTAATCCTCTTACTCTTTTCATCTTACTAATGCTTACCAAATTATCAAAGTTAACATGACATAGCCTCTTATGTTATAACCAAATGTATTCATATTATGGAAATAAGCATGTATAGAACAAGTTACCTCTTGTTCTCCACTTCCAATAAGTTCTCCAGAACCATTATAGAACTTGGCTTTCTTGTGTTGAAATTCAACTCTATAACTCGAACTATTCAGCTATACAACACTCAACAAATTTTAATTCAATCCTTCAACCCAATAAGAATTATCATGTATGATCTTATCAGTGAATCTTACTGACCCTTTACCTTTCACAAGACTTGATGCATTATTACCAAACTTAACACAACTTCCTTTATAATTTTCTAAAGTTTCAAACTTACTTTTATCACCAGTCGTGTGATGTAAGAAACCACTATCAATTATCCATCCATCACCTTTACTCACATATGAAATAAGTGAAATTTTCTCATTTTCATCAAAATCATCTTTCATTGCAACATAAAAAACTTCTTCATCATGACTATGAGAATCATTATCAATTTATTCTTCAGTGATGTAACAAGATTTCTTACCTTTTCCCTTGTAGTCTTTGTATCCTTTGTTATCTCTTACATCTCTTCTTCCTTGGTACTTGATGAATTTCTTTCCATACTTGTCATCCCTGCCAAGACATCTTGTTGCAATATGACTAACTTTATTGCATGAAAAATAGATTATAGAAAGTTTACCTTCAAATTTTCCTTTGCCTCTTTGTAGTGTTTGCCCCTACTTTGCATTTTATTATTATTGTTGAACTCTTTTAGGCCAATTTTATGCTTATGATTAGTAGCATTGTTTTGAGATTATCAGATATTGTTTCAGATCGAGTTGATTTATGATGAGATTATGTGGTACTCTATACTTCATGTATACATGATGATTATCACAGTGTTTTTAGTTATTGATGATGATTAGTTAGATGGATTATCATATGTGTTTTCTTATGGGTACTTACCCCATACTACATGTGTATGGTGTGCATGTATATTTTCTTTATGTATGGCATTTTTTATTTGGTTAAGGAAGGGAGTCATAGTCCCCTGCTAGTTGGGATCTACACGATGCACCACTTCCTACCATTTCTTGTTTAGCTTAGTATATATGTGTTTGTACATGTGTGGATTTTATGCAGATTGCAGGTACTGAGTACTAACTTCCCTAAATTGCCAGGATGAGTGTACCCTATCACATTATCTCAATGGTAGGAGAGGGGAGATAAATGCTTCAGTCCAAATTCTAACCTTTGAACCAATTTGTCCTTGAAAGTTAGGAAAAGTATCTAAGTTGATCACCTTTCGAATGTATTGTATGACGAAAATTTGTGATTATAACCCTTTAGTTTGATCTTGTATGTGTTTTTCTATGATGGGTTTTCGTGTTTTTGTCTTATGGATCTTTGGTAATTTTTATATTAATTAAGTCTAATTAAAAGATTAAATTAATGATTTAATTTAATGAAAAATTCTTATGATATTTTAATATTTAATTATATTTAATTAATTGGAAAATTAATTAAATAAATAAAGAATAAAAATTAAAGATAAGAGTTATAAGTATAATTTTAGAACGTGATAATATTTATTTAATTTAATAATAATATATTTGGAATTCATTTTTAAATAAATGCTAAATACTATTATTATTTAAGTTATAAATATTTTATCAATTAACCTTTTGAAAATATATTAAAAATTGAAAAAGATATTAATTTATTAAAAGTTTTAAGATTGCATGAAGTGTGCATGAGATTAAAATTTAATAAATTAATTGAAAAGAGAAGTTAAGTGAAATTAAATAAAGTTATTTTATAATTCATTAAATGTGCATGAAAAAGATAAAAGAAAGATAATAAAGAGTTAAAGTCAGGTGAGCAAAGAGTTATCTAAGGTGATCGCACAATTAGTGCCCCCGATTTTAGGAGAGAACTCCATATCACAATTTGAGGGTTCATTTTTGAGGGACTACGAATTTTGGAAG
This sequence comes from Cupressus sempervirens, assembly GCA_028749045.1. NCBI lineage: Eukaryota > Viridiplantae > Streptophyta > Pinopsida > Cupressales > Cupressaceae > Cupressus > Cupressus sempervirens. The sequence continues at coordinate 176,476,782 of CM053793.1, forward strand.
GGATTTTTTCGAAGGGAGAAGGTTTTGAGTGGAGAAATTTCTCTCAGAAATCTTCTTGGACGTTGTGTTATTTGCATTAGAATTCAAGTAGATTCTTGTGATTTATTTGCACAGTTGGTTACGCTATTTCTTTGCCTATCTTCTTTGTGACTGTGAATTGATTGTCTGTGTTTTATTGTGATGAATCTTTCAATCTTGTAATTTGGAATTTTTGGTATGCATGTTGTTTATGTCTATATATGAGAAGATCAAAATATCAGAACAATCCTCCTTCAGTAAAATTAAGATTTGGAAATTAAATTTGGAGGGGTTTAGAAAGAAAAAAAAATTCTAAATTAGAAATTTGAATGGTTAATCATATTTTTTCTATAAGACTAAGATTGTAAATGTTTATTATATATATATATATATATATATATATATATATATATATATATATATATATATATATATATATATATATATATATATATATATATATATATATATATATATATATATATATATATATATATATATATATATATATATATATATATAATTATATCTATGAGGTTGTTCTAGTTTTGTTTTAAGTAAACAATTTTATTAAAAAAAATTTAAAAATAAATAAAAATATAATAATATATTAAGTGGGAGGCAGGGGCCACCAATCCCCCACCCCCCTTTACCCCCTTACAAGAGGTGGCATGCGACTTGGCAGACCACAACTGCTAAGCAGTTCTTAGCTGCCTAAGGCAAACCACATCTACTTAAGCAAACCGTAGTTGCCTTGTTGTAGACCGCAGCTGCCTTTTCATAGCCCGTGGTTAGTATAGGGGTTTTTTTTTTAATTTAATTTTTTATTATTATTATTATTTTAATAATAATTCATTAATATTAACTTTGTTAATGTTATTTAATATATAATATTAATAAATTTAGTATACTAAATGTTAAAAATAGTATTGTATTATTTTTAATTTTAATTTTAATTAATAAATTAATAATTATTTAGTGATAATTTAATATAAATTATTTTTAAATAAATTATTATTATTATTATTAATGATTAAGTGCCATAATAGTATTTAATTATTATTTCTAACTAAGTTATTATTAAAATGATTTAGAATCATAAATTGTGAATTAATATGAATATTTTATATAATTATTAATTAATTTAATTTAATTTAATTTAATTAGGATTAATTAATAATGGAAGTTGTTCCATTAAGTTTTAAATTTATTTAATTATTATTCATAATCTAATTTTAATGAAATTGTTAATTATTTTATTTAAAATCAATGAGGATTATTTTTAATATTTTAAATAAATAATTACCCATAGGTCATTTGGATCAACGGATTTAAAAATTGAATTAGGGTAACTGTGTAATTATTTAAAAAATGGGTTAATTTGTAGGGGTAAACTATGAATTTTATCTGCTTAAAACATACATAAAACTGGAAACTAAAACCTTACATTTAACTCAACTATATGTTTTCAAAATCAAACCAAACTATGAAACTACATTATTCTGTATGTTATCTATGTTTTTGGGTTTGGGTTGACTAGAGTGTTGACCAGTTCTACTAGGACATCTACCACATGCTTGGGAGTTATGTGTTTGTGGTTTTGTTATGAATCAATCTTGATATTTTAAAACTGAACCATGGTAATGTGCTTGGTATGCTCTGTGATGAGTTTGTATTTATTGTTCATTATTGCTTTCCAATGTTCTTATGTGAAGCTAAGGTGAATATATGACATATTTAACTTAACCATTTGAGTCTTTGATCAATATTTTTTGGGATGCTTTCTAGTTGCTCGTAGAGAACTGATGTGTTATTGTACATTATCTTTTGATGTTTTCTAGTCACTTGTATAGGGCTAATGTGAAATTTGTGATTCTTTGATTTATGCTTTTATGAGCCTAGGGTGGGTAATATGTATGTTAAGTTGGGAAGTGGCTTGCGATGGGGGGCGAGGCCCAAAGTGGCTACCAAGGTAACTCATTGTAAGTAGTTTAATAAGTGATAGCATTTCGTTAAATGGGTTTAAAATGAATTAATAAGATACTGATACCACAGAAAGCCAATAAGGGGCTGAAGGATTAAAAGACTAGCCAAGTAACCTTAGAGTTGACTCGTTAGTATACCTTGCTAGTATGAAAGGATACTAGTGCCGCATAGGGTCACTAGGGGGCCGAAGGATTAAAAGACTAGCCGAGTAACCCTAGAGTTGGATTTGTGCAATGACACTTTCCCACTAGTAGTAAAGATTTCCTACATGTATTTTTGTGCCTCTAGGTTTAGATGTCGATTTATTTTGGAACCTTTGAGTTAGATTACTTTGAGGATTTCCTGGACTTAGAGACTACTTTTTGATATTTGGATTGATATCCTATTTGGGACTTGAGACTATCTCCTCAATGTGGTGGGAGTGGAACTTTTTGGGTTACCATGCAATCGAATGGTAGTGCTTTTTACTCTTACCATTGAGATCCGTCCATTGATACCGGAGCTAGAGTTTCCTCATCTGCATTTCCTTTCTTTTTATTTCTATGTATTATGATGGATGGTTGTACCTTTACGATGGATAGTTATATCTTTATGATGAATGGTTTCATTTATTATATTATACTTTGTATTATGGATTCAAAAGGGATGATTTAATCTATTTTTACAATTGTATATTCTTTTAGCCTTTCATACCCTGTGACATGTATAGTGGATGATTGAGCATTCCAAATTTTATTCCCAAGTGGCATTCAAAAAAAATGTATATTATTTAAATGGACTTTGGACTTCTAATTATTCTTTCATGTGGATGTGATATTTATTAGACTTAGTATTAATTAAAATTTAAATGTGACTCAATGTCTTGGGATCCTTAAGGAATGTAATATGTTATGTTTTCTTATGTATGATTGTATGTTATTACTTCCGCTACTTTATGTTTGATGTGTATGTTATTCTTTCTTTTTAAAAAAGTTTGGAAAACTTAGTAAAACTTTAGGTTAATTATTTTGGATCCCTTGGTGGAGCATTACACTCTTCGTATCCTTCTAGCTATTAATGCTTCTAGATCCTCAAGATCATCATCAAATGATTCACTATCACTATCCTCATACTTCCTTTCTTCTTCTTAGACTTATGTAGAACTAGTTGTGACTTGAAAGTGGATTCAATAGTAGGGGCAGTAAAATTATCAAAATTTGTCAATTCAAAAGTAGTAAGCCTTCTAGTTAGACTATCCAAGGTCGTATCATTACCAAGAGTACATCTTGATTCTTGTATTATACAAAATCTAATAGCATAAATAGAAAGTAGAGTTCTTAGTATCTTGTTGATCATAGTTTCATCATTGATTTTTCCTTTAGCTCCTCCAATTGCATTCACCACTTCTTCCATTCAGCCATAATATTGTGCAATATTATCACCTTCTTTCATCTTCATATCATCAAACTTTCCTCTTAATATTTTTGACTTAGTTCTTAGTAAATTTCATTCTCTGCCATGGATCTTTTCTAATTTGACCCACATTTTCTCTACACAATAGTGCATTGCTTTATATCATCAAACTCTAAGTAACTTAAGGCAGATGCAATCTCTAGCATTGCATGATTGTGTTATTGTTTCTTGTTTATCTATTGGGCTATCATAGGTGGTTTTACTAATATGTAGATATGCTTCAAGTAGTATATGTAATCACTCCAAAATGGTCATCTAGACTATTAGTTCCTTTTCTAGCATTTTTCATAATTCTATTAATCACTTATCTTAATAAAATCCTCAAAAACTAATTTATCCAAATTTATCCTATAGTTTGACTAGTATATCCTAAGTCATTATTCAATTAAAAGGAAATTTTCCCCCTTTTATTAAATAAAATGCCCCACTCCCCACTTATCCTAAGTTGTGCACACATAAAGTATTATTTCCTTTTTTTTGAAAAAAAACTTTTTTTTGTCTCACATGGGCACAAAAGTCAACTCTTGATTATAATTCATCAGAAACCTTGTGCCCATAGATCACTCCACTTTCACTCTCCATCCTTGATTAGCCTTCTCTTTCCTCGTGATCTCCATCATCCATTCTTCTTTAAAAGGGAGAGCTCTCTCCTCATCTCATAACACTCATTTTTGAACTAACATTATGTTGTAGGAATTCTAGGTACTCTTGGGAGCTTTTGAAGACTTGTTGCATCACCTGATCTCTTCCATATCATAGTAGCATAGTAGCATATTTTGCATATAGTGTATCTTTCCTTTTCATGCATTAGAATAACTCATTTATTTTAAATAGGGGATTTTATTATTTCATGCTTGCTAGTTTAGCTTTGCATTTCTCATTCTCTTAGAATATTTACATTTATATTGTGTAGCATCTTTTGTTCTTGGAAAGTTGCACTCTTTCTCTTGTTCTTGAATCTCCCATTTCATGGTGCATCTTGGAAGAGGCTACACATCCAAGCTCATTTGAGATCCATAACATTCATTTTGTACCCTTTGGACATCATGACTAAGGAACTTGAGGTCAACATTCAAGCTTCTCAATCTAGGAGACTTGTTGGATAGAAGGACTGAGAGAAGTGGACTCTTTTATACGTACATTTTTGGTTCCCACAATGGGGTAGAACAATCCTGTTTTTACTTTATTTTTACATTTTTTGTTATTTTTATTACTTGTTGTTTTGGTTGTTTCAGGTTTCTATTTTTGCAGACAAGAAAATTGTGTGAGATTTTGCTAGTATCATATGGCAGTCTCTTCTACAATTGTATGATACTTTACCACTTAAAGTATCACATGCCTATATAAAGTTTGTTGTGCATCCTTTTGCATTTTTTCATCTACCTTAAAACAGAGTATTGCATAGGCAAAAGTATCACCTAAATATACAATGAAGTATCATACAATACTTTTATATCCATAAGTATCCTCCAGATAGTTTTTGTTAACTAATTCAAGTTCTAGTTTACATTTTTCAGTTCCAAGACTTCTTATTTTAGGTTTTCTAATTTCTTGGTAGTGAATGAGTGAGCTTGGAAGGTTTATCTTACATTTTCTAACCTTTTTTGATGCCCTAACTTGGTTTTTTGTAGGGATCTCTCATTGCTTTCTTGTTAAAACCAAAAAAAATGTTTCTCAAAGAAAAAAGGGATACTAACATGTTTGCAGGGTTGCCCAAAAAAAAAAAATAATAATAAATAATTTTTTCTGTATTTGATTTCACTTTTGAGTGCAAAATGATAGTAGTTATTTTATTTCATTAGGCACATAAAACTTGTGAGTAGGTTTCATTGTTGGTAGGAGAGTATGTTCTTCACCTTATAGGTGAATCAAAAATCTTGGCCTTCATTAGATCTTGAAAGTGTTATAATTCTTTATAATAACTGAGAGGGCGGGGGGGGCTGAATCAGTTATTCAAAGTCCAATGCCACTTTTTCAAATCTTTAATAGCACATAACTGAAACTATCATGCATGTAATTTTAACATTCAAACAACTATTGAAAAATAATTATGCATCACACCATAACACTAAGAATTTGATAACCCAAAAACCCTCTAGGAATAAGAAGGTAAAACTGGGGTGGGGATGATACCCACAAAATAACTGTGCAATTTGATTTCAACCACTTTTGATGGTCTGCCCTGTTAAAGACCTGCCCTATTAAAGGCTACAACACATTGTTAAATGTGACCTTGTTAGAGGATTTCACCATACTGTTAGGAATGGGCCTGGTTAAAGAACTTTGGAACATTCACTTGGAATGTCACCCTATTAAAGGATTTACAACATGGCTATTAAACCAACCTAAGTTCATAGGATTTATCTCAACTGTTACAATTGCTAGAGAGTAACAACAATGGATTTTGATCTGATACAACTTACAACATATCTTGCAAATTACAAATCTCACTTTGGTTCAATCTTTTGCTTGGCTTTTAATCACTTCAGATCTGTCAGCTTGTCATCTCAATCTTCATCACCTTGAGTCTTCTTATTCATCATACCAATGCAATCGTATCTATGGTCACCTATTGAAGCAGAGTATCTGTGCTCTGTTTCACCTTAGCACCTTCTTTATCACTTCATGATTTCATGCTTGAGCACCTCTTCTTACTTTGCTTCATGACCTTATCACTCCTTAAATAGAAATTTGGAATCTCTTTTTAGCTCGATTCTCCCTCTCCAATTTTAGGGTTTCAATAGATTAGGTAAGATACAATGTATCTATCCCATATCTTTCTCTTATCTAAAAACTTCATCTAAAATCAAATTTTACTTGCCAAAAATGGTTTACATAGTGTTCTGTGCCACCAGCTCATCATTCTTATCTTCTATCTGGTTCGCAGAATTCTAGATAACTCCCATGTTGGCTTAGATTCAGCGAATCTTCAATTTTCAAAATAATGCAGCAACTCAACATTATTGATTTACTGATGCTCGGCACCCTCTATATTAATTAGCTCCTGTATTTTGCTTGGCATTTGTATCTTTCTTAGCACTTGTATCTTGCTCAACACTTGTATATTTTCTGCTACTCAGCACCTGACCTTCACTAGGCACCTAAAGACCACTCGACACACTTTAGAGGCAAACTTTCTCAGCTTCAACTAAGAATCTGTTTGGCACTAACTATCTTACTTGGCACTCTCTTATGAACTTAGTTAGGCTACACAAATGACTTAGCTAAACCTTACATCTTTGATGTCTTGGTGTCTCTGTCCTCTGTGTCTTAGAGTATGTCATCAATACACTATTTCATCAATGGCTTAGCTGATCCTTATACTTCATTACAATATCATAACTTAAACCTTTCTCTAGGTACTCTAGTAACATCTTATTCATTGCCACCTCTTTGTCAATCAACCAACTTGTAGTATTTGGATTACTTAAAGCAATTGTCATTCCTGCAAGTAGCAAGTTTGACATCAATGACAAAACAATGATTGAAAACATTCTTTATCAGTTCCATTACTCATCAATCATGATTTTTTCAATTATTTCTAACAATCTCCCTCTTGTGCATTGATGGCAAACCAAACTGATCACTTGATCAACTTTAGGTACCACCAAAATCATATTTTTTTCCTGCTACATTCTGCTTCCTTCTTGACTGTTGCATCCTTTACTACTGATCTCATATATCTCCATATCTTTACCTTTCAATTTCTCATATATCTCCCTCATGAGTATCTCCTTCTTACTTTGTATTGATTAGTTTTCTGCATATATCTCCCTCTTTGACATAAATGCCAAAGATGCAACATCTTTAACATGCAAAATATAAGCTTTGCATCTCATGTTTTCTCCCTCTGTCACCATGCTTGTGACTGATTTGGAGTTTCCTATTTTTGTTGTCATCCTTTGCATCATCCTTCTAATATTTAAATGATTTGTTTCTATTGATGCAGGGAAACTTCTTTTTTGTTTTAAACTGCTTGAGTTAGGGGTATTACCCCCAACTTGCCTCTAAGATATTCATAAGCATCCTTAGGCAATGGTTTGGTGAAGATATCTGCAATTTGTTCCTTTGTGTGAATGTACTCCATCTTCACTTATTTTTCTTCTACCAATTCTCTGACATAATGATACTTGATTGCAATATGCTTGGTTTTTGCATGCATCACTAGATTCTTGGATATATTTATATCACTTGTATTATCGCAATACAATAGCATAGGCTTAGTTACCTCTTCTTTCATTCCTTTCAATAGATGTGTGAGCCACACAATGTTTATGCAATTGATTGTTGCTGCCACATATTCTGATTCTGTTGTGGACTGAGATGTGCATGTTTGCTTCTTGCTAGTCCAAGTAACTAGTCTTTTACCTAAAAATAATGCTCCTCCACTTTTGCATTTTCTATCATCAATGATGCCTCCCCAATCTGCATCTATGTATGCATTTAGCTCAAACTTTTCATTCTTTTTATAATATAAGCCAAAATCATCAGTTCCTTTGAGATACCTCATTATTCTTTTTATTGCTATGAGATGATTTTCTTTAAGATTTGCAGAGAATCTAGCCACTATTCCAATTGCTAATGTTATGTTTGGTCTGCTATGTACAACATATTGTAGTTTTCCAATCATCGATCTGTACATTTTTTGATTAACTTCAGCTGATACATCATTTTTGGATAGTTGTGTCCTATTTCCATAGGTGTGTTGATTGGTTTGGAGTCTTCCAATCCAAATGTTTTAAGTATCTCTTTCATGTACTTTGATTGTGTCATAAATATACCATGTTTTAGTTGATGTACTTGCAAACGAACAAAAAAATTGATTTCTCCAAACATAGACATCTCAAACTCATGTTTCATTTTGTCTGCAAAACTTTTGCAAAGCACTTCCTTTCCTCCAAACACTATGTCATCCACAAAGATTTCAGATACAATAATATCCTTACCTTCTTCTAATTCGATGTACATGTTGTTGTTATCATCAGTTCTTTCAAATCATATTTGCACTAGATACTTGTAAAGTCTCCCATACCATGCTCTAGGTGCTCTTTTCAGACCATAGAGTGCTTTATGTAGTTTACAAACCATATCCCTATTATTTTCATCAACAAATCCCTCTAGTTGTTAAATATAAACTTCCTCTTCCAATATGCCATTTAGAAAAGCAAACTTTACATCCATCTGATAGACTTTAAAACCTTTATATGCAGCATATGCAAGTAAAGTTCTTACTCCTTCCATTCTTGCAACAAGGGAAAATTTTTCCCCATAGTCTAATCCTTCTTCTTGAGCATAACCCTTACATACTAGTTTGGCTTTGTTTCTAGTAATCTCACCCTTCTCATCTAGCTTGTTTCTGAATAGTCACTTGGTGCCAATCAAATTTTTGTCAACTGGTTTGGGAACCAAACTCTAGGTTTTGTTCTACTTTATTTGATCAATCTCTTCTTCCATAGCTTTATACCAATCACCATCTTGTAATGCATCATACACTGTCTTAGGTTCAAATTTTCTTAACAAACATGATTCATTTCTTAGTCTATTCCTTGTCATTGGTCGTGTATCTTTATCACCAATTATCTGTTCAGTAGGGTGATGCCTCTTCACATATTTGGACAATCTTGGTTCTATTGTTGTTTCCATATTTGATCTTTCAGATTCAGGATCACTATGCACTTCATTGTCAGATAGTTGTACATCTCTATCATGTGTACTGACTTTAGAGTTAGAATGAGCATTTTCTTCATTCTATAACTTAGCTTCTGAATGCAGCTCGGCATTCACTGGTTGTGACTCGGCTGAGACTAAAATTTTCTATTGAATCCCAATTTTATTGGTGGTATCCTCGTCAAAAGAATGCACAAAGGTTCTGTAGTCATCCATTCTCTTTGGTTTTTCAACTTGAACATCTACATGCTCATCAAATTTTACATTTGCACTTTCCACAATTTTGTCAGTGTTAGTATTTAAACACTTATATGCTTTACTTCTAGTGGAGTAACCAAGAAATATGCCTTCATCACTTTTTGCATCAAATTTTCCATTTCTAGTATCTTTAAGGATAAAGCATTTGCAACCAAATATTTTGAAATGCTTTACATTGGGTGAGTGACCATACCATAATTCAAAAGGTTTTGAATTTGTACCTTTCTTGACTTGTACTCGGTTCAGTGTATGAACAGCCACACTTACAGCTTCTCTCCAATATTTTAGAGCAACAATCTTTTCCATCATTAATGTTCTAGCATAGTCAATCACAGATCTATTTCTTCTCTCAGCAATTCCACTTTGTGGGGGAGTTCTAGGAGTTGATGTCTGTCTCTTGATTCCTTTGTCATTGCAAAATGTCTCAAATTCATTTGATGTGAATTCACCACCTTTGTTTGATCTCAGACACTTCAAACTCTTTCCTATTTCTTTTTCAACTCTAGCCACATACCACTTAAACATTTGAAAAGCATTAGATTTTTGTTTTAAGAACATAACAGTCATCATTCTGGAATAGTCATCAACAAACAACATTATATATGTATCTCCTTTGTAGCTTTGTACTTCTATTGGACCACATAAATCAGTATGGACTAACTCAAGTACTTCTTTAGATGTATACTTTTTACTTTTGAAACTTAACTTGGTCATCTTTCCTAGCTAACATTTGTTTGCACATGATATTGTCAGGCTTCTTCAGTTTAGGTAAACCTCTGACTTTCTTCATTTTGTTGATATTGACCAGATTATCATAGTTGACATGACATAGCCTTCTATGCGATGACCATACATCATCAAATTTTTCAACAAGACAGGAAGCATTTTCCATATCAAGATAAAATAGATTACTTCTTGTTTGATCTCCTTTCCCTATAAATTTACCATCAGTATCATAGATTTTTGCAGTTTTGATTCCAAATTCTACTTTGCACCCTACACTGCCTAACTGTGAGACACTTAGCAAATTGTAGTTTAGTCCTTCAACATAATATGCATTGTCACATGAAATTTTTTTATTAGCTTAATGGAACCTTTTCTTTTGATTTGACGTGGAGCATCATTACCAAATCTAACACTATTTCCATCATACTGAGTAAAGTTGACAAAATTACTTTTGTCTCCTATCATGTGATGTGAGCATCCGATGTCTATGATCTATTTATCATTCTTGTTCATACATGTTACTAGTGTTGTAGGTTCTTATTCATCAAATTGGTCCTTCATGGCCATATAGACAACTTCATCATCATTATCATCAAAATCCTCTTCAACAATATAGCATTTCTTGCCTTTGTCTTTGTAATCTCTCTTATCATCTTCTGTTCTATATTTGTACTTGTTTCCTTCCTTGTATTCCTTTTTCTGTGTACACATGGCAGCAATATGTCCTACTTCATTTCAATTGAAACAAATAATAGGTAGCTTACCTTAGAATTTTCCTTTGCCTCTATGAAATCTTCTGGCTAGTAAATCTTCCAATTGTTCCACATCTTCTTCCTCAGTGCTATTGTCACTGGATACATATTTCATCTTTCTTCCCTTCTTTGATTTCACCTGATCAGCATCTTTCAATGATAGCTTGGCCTTGAAAGTAGATTCAACATTCTCAAGTCTGTAGTTGTCAAAGTTAGATAACTCAAATGTAGTGAGTCTACCCACTGTTCCTTCAAAAATTAGATTGTTTCCTAGCACACATCTTAGCTCTTGTATAGCTTATACTCTAATAGCATAGATAGGGAGCAAGGTTCTTAGGAACTTACTATTAACAGTATCATCATCTAATTGACCACTTAAGCATCTTATTGCATTTACCACTTCCTTTATTCTAGCGGCATACTGAATAGCATTTTCACCTTCTTCCATTTTCATATCATCAAACTTTCCTCTCAAACTTTATCTTTTTTCTCTTTGAACATTCTAATCTCCTCCATAAATGTCTGATAGGGCTTTTCACATCTTGAACACAGTGTCACATCCTTTGATATCATCGAATTTAGCATAGTTGAGTGTAGAGGCAATTTTCAACATTGTCTAATTATGTTTCTGTTTATTTTTCAAATCTTCTACAGTTAAAGTACCAGTTGGATCAACATGTTCAGTAACAATTGAATTTCGGGCATAATCTCCTATGGATCCAAGATGTAGCTTCATCAAGCTTTTCCATACAATAAAGTTGTCTTTGTTGAGCTTGGAAACTTCTCTCTTAGGCATTTTGATCTTTTCTGTTTCTAGTCCTTCTAAACTAAGTCAACAACAATGCTTTGATACCAATTGTTATAATTCTTTAGAATAATTGAGAGGGGGGGGGGGGGGGGGGGGGGGGGGTGTGAATCAGTTATTCAAGGTCCAATGCCACCTTTTCAAATCCTTAATAGCACATAACTGAAACTATCATGCATGTAATTTGAACATTCAAACAACTATTGAAAAATAATCATGCATCACACCATAACACTAAGAATTTGATAACCCAAAAGCCCTCCAGGAATAAGAAGGTAAAACAAGGGTGGGGATGATACCCACAAAATATCTATGCAATTTGATTTCAACCACTTCTGATGGTCTTCCCTGTTAAAGACCTACCTTGTTAAAGGCTACAACACATTGTTAAATGTGACCTTGTTAGAGGATTTCACCATACTGTTAAGAATGGGCCTGGTTAAAGGACTTTGGAACATTCACTTGCATGTCACCCTGTTAAAGGATTTACAACATGGCTATTAAACCAATCTAAGTTCATAGGATTTATCTTAACTGTTACAATTGCTAGAGAGTAACAACAATGGCTTTTGATCTGATACAACTTACAACATATCTTGGAAATTACAGATCTCACTTCAGTTCAATCCTTTACTTGGCTTTTAATCACTTTAGATCTGTCAGCTTGTCATCTCAAGCTTCGTCACCTTGAGTCTTCTTACTCATCATACTAATGCAATCATATCTATGGTCACCTATTGAAGCAGAGTATTTGTGCTCTCTTTCACCTTAGCACCTTCTTCAGCACTTCATGATTTCATGCTTGACCACCTCTCCTTACTTTGCTTTGTGACCTTATGACTCCTTAAATAGAAATTTGGAATCTCTTTTCAGCTCGATTCTCCCTCTCCAATTTTACGGTTTCAATAAATTAGGTAAGATACAATGTATCTATCCCATATCTTGCTCTTATCTAGAAACTTCATCTAGAATCCAATTGTATTTGCCAAAAATAGTTTACATAGTGTTCTATGCCACTAGCTCATCATTCTTATCTTCTATCTGGTTCACAAAATTCTAGATAACTCCCATGTCGGCTCAGATTTGCCAAATCTTTGATTTTCAAAATAATGCAGCAACTCGGCATTATTGATTTACTGATGCTTGGCACCCTCTGTAATACTCGACTCCTGTATTTTGCTCGGCATTTGTATCTTGCTCGGTACTTGTATCTTGCTCGGCATTTGTATCTTGCTCGGCACTTGTATCTTTTCTGCTACTTGGTACCTGACCTTCACTCGACACCTAAAGTCCACTCAACGCACTTTAGAGGTGAACTTGTTCGGCTTCAACTAAGAATCTATTCAGAACTAACTAGCTTGCTCGACACTCTCTTATGAACTTAGTTAGGCTACACAAATGACTTAGCTAAACCTTACATCTTTGATATGTCTTGGTGTGTCTATCCTCTGTGTCTTAGAGTATGTCATCAATACACTATTTCATCAATGGCTTAGCTGATCCTTATACTTCATTACAACATCATAACTTTAACCTTTCTCTAGGTACTCTAGTTACATCTTATTCATTGCCACCTCCTTGTCAATCAACCAACTTGTAGTATTTGGATTACTTAAAGTAATTGTCATTCTTGCAAGTAGCAAGTTTGACATCAATGACAAAAAAATGATTGAAAACATTCTTTATCAGTTCCATTACTCCTCAATCATGAGCTTTTCAATTATTTCCAACAGAAAGTGAGTAGGACACTCTACCTTTTAGTGATTTTAATTGATCTATTGATCTCAGAATGGTTTTGACAATTGAGTGTTAACACACTTAAGTTATTTTCTAAGTTCATATCAAGCCAGTAAGATATGTTGAATATAATATGTACAAGTGTCGAGTTGCAATAAGTGTCGAGCCAAAAATATAGCAAGTGTCGAGTCACTCAGGTGTTGAGCAAGTATAAGTGCTGAGTGAAAAATAGATGTCAAGCAAGTTCAAGTGTCAAGCATCAGTATCAGCAAGTGTCGAGCAACACAGAATTGACATAGAATTTTGTGCCTTCACAAACAAAGTTGTAAACTATTTGCATGCCAACTCATGGATAGATCTCAAAGCTTAGAGATAAGATTGAATCTATTTGATTCCCTATGCAATCAACATGCAACCAATCAGAAAAATAGAATGGTAAAAAGGAAAAAAGGATGAATCTTAGCTGTAGATTCATACCTAACCCTAAGTCATGAAATCTTATAAGAAAATCACAACCCCATAATTCATGAGTATGGAGTATGATGAATGCGAGTGAAGAATAGAAAGAAAAAGGAGGGAATTGATCAGAGGATATTCAAGGTGACTTAGCAGAGCAAGAGCATTACAAAATAAATTAACATAGCAAAGGATTAGCATTACACCAGTTTAATATCAGATCAGAGAGGATTAAATTGAATAGAACAAGGATTTGAAATAAGCAATATCAGATTGTAAGTAGTTAGATCAAACATTCTACTATACTCTCTAAAAATTGTATCAATGGAATAAAATCCTATGGACTTAGGTTGGTTTAATAGCCATTATAAAATCTTTTAATAGGGTGACATTCCAAGTGATTGTTTTGTAAATCCTTTAAATAGGTACACTTCTAGCAGGGTGTAAAATCCTTTAATAGGGTTAGACTTAACAGTCTCTTGTAAGCCTTTAACAGGGCAAGCCTTCCACAAGGAAGACCATGGCTCATGGTCAAACTTTATAACCTTAACAAGTTACATTATTGCTACAATAGTAAATTGTGGGTGTCATCTCCACCCTAGTTTTACCTTCTCATTTTGGAGTTTTTTTGGGTGATCATATAAGGTGTCAAGTGTCTACATGCATGCTTTTACTTTCCATGTCATTCCAATATGTTTCATGCATGTATTTTAATGGTTAAAATTTAGTACTTCTGATTCCCCCCCCCAAAGTATACTTCCTACTTGTAAATTCTAACAATTGCCATCAAAGCTAAGTTCTCATTAGAAGGAGCCTTACAGCTTAGAGAAAAGATTAGAACATGGAGGTCTACAAGCTTGGGAAGATTATAGAGAACCAAGAGATAGAAATACATCTCATTCTACATTCTCTGGAAGAAGCTAGGGAGGAACTAAGGAAATCCCTAAAAAGAAGAAAAGAAATAGCCATAGCTGAGAATGATACACAATACAAGGAGATTGACACCACTAAAGTATTTGCAAATGGAGACTCAAAGGAGTTTGATGCAGCAATAGCAGACCTAATGGAGAAGAATAGAGCTCAAGTAGAAGAGATCAGGAATCTCAAGATTGAACAAGAATCACAAGCCATGATGCTATGTGAAGTGACTGAATAGAAGAAGAGAGCCATTGAGGACAAGGCCATGATAGAAGATGACAAGAGAAACCTAGCCAACAGACTACAAGAGAAGTCAACTGAGCTTGCTAGAATTTCCAACATGCAGTTGGATACTCTAAGTCAAATGATGAATGCTCATCATGAGTTAAATGTCAAAGACATTGAGATAACCATATTGAAGTTGCAAAATGAACAATTGTAAAATGATCTGAGGAGAGTGAGAAATTGTAGAGAGCTTCAAAAAACTCAATGAAGCTATCAAGTACTTCAAGCAACTACTAAAATCCCCTAGATCCAGTAATGACACATCAAGACTAGGCTATACCAGCATTCAAGAAGGAGAATCATCCAAGATTGCTGAAAAAAGAAGTGACAAAGGTAAGAATTCAAAACCCACTTGTTATTTTTGTGGTAAGAAAGGACATATTGCTAATGTGTGTAGAAGCAAGAATGCAAATCAACATGAAAAACCTAAAAACATGGGTCACTATCGCAGGTGCAAAAAGCAAGGTCACTAAGCACATCAATACAGAACTAGAACCATGAGAACACCAAGATTTGAAGGTCACTGCTACAACTACAAAAAGTATGGACATAGAGCCTTCGAATGTAGATCTAAGCCTACGTGGTCACCAAACAAACTAGCAAAAGTAGGAAGTCATGGGCACTTCTACAATTGGGACTACAATACTAGGCAGAGCTATCACTACTGTCAAGAGTATGGACACATCCTTGAGAACTACATAAGAACACATTTTAGTGGTAACTACAGTAGATGGCTGAGTCAAACCACTTGTTTCAGTTGCTTAAAGATATGCCACATTAGCAAGTACTGCCCAACAAGGTCAAAGGCACCTAGTTTTGAGTTCAACAAAGAAAAAGGGAAAGTGGATGTTGAACATAACAAAGGAGAGATGAATAAGACATGGAAGAGAAGAGATGAAAGAAACACATCAAATGGAGGGATCACTTCACCCAAAAGGTCAAGTGGTCACACCTCATCAAACTAAGCAAAGAGAAGTATGTGGGATTGATATTTAAATGCTTTATCATACATCAATTCCAAAATAAGTTAGTACTAAAAAGAATAAATTAACATGAATAGATATGAAAGGTCAAACACTCAAGTTTTCATCTTACTACCAAGTGCAAAAGGTTCTCTTCAGATGCTGAGTAAATGTTAGTATGTGCTAAGTTGTCAGCCAAAAATAGTTGGAGCCGAGTGAGAGTAAAATTCCTATAGCTAGTGAGTGATGAAAAATCAATGAATGCCAAGTGAAACAGAAAATGCATAGAAGCCAAGTTTATAGCTATATATGCACTAAACATTAAATGTGACATATTGAAGGGTATAAGGCAGACTTTTGCCCATTTCTTGTCATTACAATCACAAAGCAAAGAGCAAGAAGAGTGAAGAAGAAATTTTCAAGAAAGAATGAAGCATTTGTGTAAATTCAAGCAATGATTCAACATCATTCATTGATCTAAGGTATTCTACAAGTGTCAAGCTACAATGTTTTAAGTTTGTTAAAATGCTAGATTGCATAATGGCCTCTAGCTCTAAGAACCCCAAGGATAAGGAACCTTGTGAAGTTCAACTAGTTAGTAATGAGATAAAGCAACCAAATTTTAGGGCTATTCTAGAGGTTGCATACTAGAATGACCCAGTAGGCGCATTATCAATTATTCGACCCAAAGTTGTGATGGTACAAGATGTTAGGAAATGTTACAATTGCAAGGTTGGAGGAATAGGAGATATGGAAATATGTCAGACATATGACAAACTATGTGAAAATGGAGTGCTAAAAGATGAATTCAAGTTCATAGATAGAAAGGTCTTGACCTGTGCCCTAGAATTCCCCACCATCTATAAGACCGAATGGATAAAGAATCTTCTAACTAGAATTCATGATAGTTGCCTATGGCTTGAAGGAGGGCCCATCAAAATATCAAAAAGAATTGTACATAGGGTTATAGGATATCCAACCCTGGATCGGCCCAAGACCCTAAGAAGTGACTCAAAGGAAGTAATTGAGAAGAATACAGGGGCATAGTGGAAAAAGAGAGGAATGACCATTGAAACTATCAAGGATCCACTTATTGAATTTGTAGTGAGGGTTATATCTCACAAGTTTTACAAGTCAAGATGACTTAACAGTGTACCATGGATTGCAGTTGATGTAGGGTACAAGATTGTAAAGAAAGATCATACTTATGATCTATTAGAGCTATAATTGTAGCAAATAATGGAGAAGTTAGGAGTAATAAGGAGATCCAAGAGTGCTCAATGTAAGTTTGGTTCCATTTTGATATGCATATTCTTCTATGTTCAAAATGAGTTCCCCTTATTTGGAAAGATAAGATGGAAGACCAATAGGTCTGCGGTTGTACAAATAAATGAGCACATAGAGAAAATGGGAGACAATTTTGAGTTAGTTATGACTAGCTATTTTGAGGATTTCAAGAAATTCATGAAACAAAGACTAAGAATCCCTATTTACCTAGTAGCGCAACACACCAATGACATTTTCTTTCTAGTTGACATTGATTATACATACATCCAAGAAAAACTACAAGAGTTAGATGGCTAAGGCCATTAGGTTATGAAATAAATATTGATGAAGCATTAGCAGCTATTATTGCACTACTTACAGAAGAAGTTGACAAAGCAGCAAAAAATTTTGGTACATATGATATTGTCAAGTCAAAGGTGGAAATGGAGTTGAAGACAACATAAACTTTGAAAAAGAATGATAAGTTGGTGAGAAAACTTAAAGCCAAATTTGGAGAGGGCACAGTTGGAAATGATGAAGAGGAAGATGATGAAGATGAAGAACAACAACAACAACAAGGCAAGGAATGGCTTGCTTTAACACAATGCATGGGAGAAGATGTTGAAGAAGAAGGTGCCAAGGAGGAACAAGCTAAGGAAGCACTTGCTAAACCTAAGCCTAAGAAGAGGAAGATTAGCACATAGCCTGTAGCATAGTAAAAAAGGAAGAAGGTTGCTCAGCTAATTCTTGCAAAGCCTACAACAAGAGCAAGCACAAGGGACACCACACAAAAGGCTAAGGAGCAAGCCAAAGAAAAGAAGAAGGCTACTAAGAAACAAGGTCTTGTGCAAAAGAAACCTAGAAGAAAATATGTTGCACAACCAGACTTAGATGATGAAAGGACCGAGTCAGAAGACAAAAGCTAGTTCAGAGTAGTAAGTCATGCTTCCAAGTTTGACTTAGAAAACATTTGTGATAATGTTAAAGATAATGTAGACTTTACTAGTTTGAAAAACATTGATTTTGGTAAACTAAGTAGAGAAGAACAAAATATGGTTGAAGAATTAGTGTATGCCATGATGGAAAAATTCAAGAATACCCCTCTAGAATTTGATCACACAATGTCCAAAGATTTATATTCAATTATTGAGAATAAATGGCATTATTACCTAAACATGGAGAAGGAAATAAGGGAATCTACCCTGGCTCAAGTAATGCTAGAATTGACAAGGGGATAGATTACCAAGGCCAATAAGAAGCATGGGAGCAAATTTGCACCCAAATACAAGGCATTCAACATTTTGCATAGTAACATTGAAGATGTTGTTAATAAATCCACCAAAATGTGGAAGTTAATTTATGGCTTGACTACTGTCAAGAAAGGAGAAGAGGATCCCTTTGAGGGAAGAAAAAATGAAGAAGAGGAGAATGACAAAGAAGAGGAAATAGAGAAAGAAAAGGAAAATACTAGTAAAAAGGAGGCACCAAAGCAAGATGAAATGGCAACAATTAAGGAGCAGCAAACAGAACAAAGTGTGCAAGACACACAATTGCCACCATTGAGTCCTCCACGTGATAGTAACACACCTAAAAAAAGCATAATAGTGAAGGATGTTCCTGATAATTCTAGTTAGAACATCAACCCATTAACTATAGAGGATGTAAAGAAGATCCTTGACCAATCAACCCTACAAGCACAATTGTGTTATAACCCAGTATTGGTCAGTGTAGATGAATTACAAAAAGTTGTAGCTGACATAACTAGGGATAAGGTGAATACACAAGAACCACCTTCTATCATTCCTATAGCTACAAGTGAACAACCTCAAGTATGAGCATCAATTGATACATCTGCAAAGGTTGATTCCACAGTTAAAGTTGTTATGATTGAACAAAAATTTCAGATTGTCAAGGAACGAGAGCCCACAAATCACCAAACAAGACAAATAGATGCTTTTGTATCTACTGCACAAACACAAGGTGCACAATAGATAATTTTCATTGATCAAGGTAGGACAGAGGAAGAGAAGGACATTCCAAAAGAAAAGGAAGAAGAAGCTATTGAGACATTGGTGAATTTACCAACAACTAGAACTCCTACAAAAGCCCTTTAGAAGTTGAGCACTAATGCTATGCCACTCCAAGTTTTAGCACCAGACTCGAGCTCCACAAATGTTGCAAGGGTACTTCACTATGGAGACCCTACATTAGATGAGGAAATAGTCATTCCAAAATATGACTATGCAACCATTACACTTGAACAAATCAATCTAATGTAGGAGGCATTGGAAAGGAAGAAGAAGCAAGAGATGCTCTAAAATGAGTATAAACAAAAGCAAGCACTTCATGAGATCAAAGACATCTTTTTAGATGCCTTTAGCTTGCAAACACTTGATGAAAAAAATCCCATATTTGAGAAACTATTAGAAATAGTGAACCAAGTGACAAATGAAGACCATAACACTAATGCAAAACTCGTGGAATGGTCTGAGAAGAAGTTTCAAGGGAGAGTAAATGGAAAGATATCTAGTGAGATAGCACTATCCCAAGTAGAGTTGGCCACACAGATTGAAAAAGTGAAGAAGGTACTTATGAATATATTCTCATTATACACTAAATTGTGTGGGCCAACAATCTTCACACAAGAGACAAGCTAGAGGTTACTAAGTCTGAAGAGAAATTTGAATTTAACAAGCATGCAATTGCCACAAAACCCAACTTAGAGTGAAAAGTGTATATACTAATATGTTAGCAAGAAACACTAATCTATTAAGAGAACAAAGCATTAACTAAAAAAATCAATATAACATATAAGAGGTGCTAAAGAGGAACCCCTAATTAGGAATGTGAGCCAAATGAATGGACTCTCCCAATAGGAATTAGCTCTTTGCTTTGTAGATGAGTCTAAATGAAGGATTGGTATGTATGCTCAAGGCTTCTCAAACTAGCTTCAATGGTGTTCTTGATGGATTTTGGCTTGGGTGAATGGATTTGATGTAAAACTTGCTCTCAAAATGGCATTATAACTTTAGCTCAAGGATTGTGATGAAATGGCTTGGGAGGGGATTCAATTTATAGTCTAAGGGCTTGAGGGTTTGAGGGCTAAGATGCAAGGATGGGGAAATAGTTAAGGAGGGCTAAGATTGCGTGAGAGGAAAGCACATGTATTGTGCTTCCTTACAACCAATCAAGGAGTGACACATGTCACAGGGTGAGTGGATGGAGGAAAGGGCAAGGATGAGTCAACAAAGAAGGCTCAAGGGATAATATCTTCATAAAGACCCTTCTTAATGGCTTGTAAGAGTAATGAATGGACTTGTAAGAGTCTTTATGGCCTTTGTAAGAGCATTCATGGTTGGGTGGTTGGTATATTTTGGAGGGAGTTGAGATTGTTGACTTTGCTTAGTTTAGGAAAGTCTTAAGCTTTCTTAGGGAATGTGACAAGGTTAGGGGGGTATTAGAGGTTATTTAGGATTAGATTAAGCTTGTTAGAGATATGCAAGTGGATGGCATTCAGTGAGGGTGGGTGAGTTAGTGGCTAAGATTGGTTAGTATGGGTAGATGGGGTGGATTAAGCTTAAAAGGGGGTTTAGAGATAGGCTTAGGGTTAGGATAAATAAAGTTTATTTATCTCATAGGTTTGGGTTGAGGAAATATTTATTAAAACATTTTTAATAAACATGAGGATTGATATTTAACCTTAGTTAAATATTTTGAGTTGGGATTAGGGGTAGAAAATGATATGATTAGCCTTTAATCGAAATTTAAGAAGGATTAGAAGATTTTGGAAGAGGTTAGTGATATTAAGGAAATTGGCCAAGTTTTGGGCAAAAAAAAAATATATATATTTATTTTGAGATTTTTGGTCAATTTATTAATTAAATAATTAATAAATAAGGAACTAATGTTTAAATAAGATTTAAACATTTTTGGGAGGGTTTCCTTAATTAAATATTTTTAATTAAGACAAAGGGATTTAATGGCATAAAAATAAATAAATTAAATAATTAATTAATTAATTAAATAATTAATTAATTAATTAATTAATTAATGATGATGTCATTAGGGACTTTTTCAGAAATAAAAATACTTTATTTTCTAAAGGATTTTAGGTGTCTACAAAAAGAACTTCAATACAATGCTTCACACATAAAAGGAAATAGTTGTATTGATAGCAAAAGAGGCTAATACAAGAGCCAAGTTAGTTCAAATACAAGCCTCCCTGACCCCCCACATGGAAATTCTATAGAAGGGACTAGCCTATGCTGAAACAATACTAAAGAAAGATCCAAATATTTCAAATCTAGATGGCTTAGTTCACCTTGCAACAGAGACAACAATTAAAATCAAATCCCTCAAAGTTGCCATACAAAATTGGGATGTTGCTCTAAAAATTGTCATGGAAGTTAACAAATTTTTTCTAGCCAAATACAATTTATAGATCCTTTGTCATAAGTGTCAAAAAGAGGGAGAAATTATAAAAGGGAGGAGGTAATCAAAGAGACAAAAGCCAAGGGAAGACAAATCTACAAGGAGGAGAATTGTGAAAGGGGAAGATACAAATAAAGGGGGACACATATCAGAATAACAACATGAGGTAAATCTACTCAAAGGAGAAAAAGATCTTGGATATAGAAAAGGATACATAAACTCAGGGGGAGACACAAAATTTTGAGGTATATGGTTCATCACAAAATTTTGAACAATTTTGAAGTTTTGTATATATGTCAAACTGTAAATACATTATACTCGAGGAGATTAAAATGCATCATGTATAGTTAAGTTTTTTTGACACTCATGTCAAAGGGGGATATTGTTGATCTCAGAATGGTTTTGACAATTGAGTGTCAACAAACTTAAGTTATTTTCTAAGTTCATATTGAGCTAGTAACATATGCCGAGTATAATATGTACATGTGTCAAGTTGCAATAAGTATCGAGCCAGAAATATAGTAAGTGTTGAGTCACTCGGTATCGAGCAAATAGACAATGCTAAGAAAGTATAAGTATCGAGTTAACAGTAGATGCCAAGCAAGTTTAGGTGACTTATCAAAGGAAGGGCATTGCAAAATTAGTTAATAGAATAGAGGATCAGCATTACACTAGTTTCATATCAGATCAGACAGAACAAGGATATGAAATTAGCAATATTAGTTTGTAACTAGACAAATCAAACATTCTACTATATAATCTAACAATTGTATCAGCAGAATGAAATCCTATGGACTTAGGTTGGTTTAACAACTATTGAAAAATCCTTTAATAGGGTGACATTCCAAGTGAATTTTTTGTAAATCCTTTAAATAGGTACACTTCTAGCAGGGTGTAAAATCCTTTAACATGGTGGGACTTAATAGTCTCGTGTAAGCCTTTAATAGGATAGGCCTTTCATAGGGCAGATGGCTCATGGTCAAACTTTGTAACCTTGACAAGTTAAATTATTGCTACAGTAGTAAGTTGTGGGTGTCATCGCCACCCCAGTTTTACCTTCTCATTTTGGATGGTTTTTGGGTAATCATATCAAGTGTCAAGTGTTTTCATGCATGCTTTTACTTTCCACATTATTTCAATATGTTTCATGCATGTATTAATTGATATCAAAAGTTTTAATGGTTAAAGTTTAGTACATCTGATTCACCCCCCACCCCCCCCCCCCTAGAGGTATACTTCCTACTTGTAAATTCCAACATGATCCTCTTGGAATGTTTGGAGGAAGCACTAAGGAGTATGAGAGTATGATCTTCACCTTCTAAGGTGAATTAGAAATCTTAACCTCTTTGGTGTGGCTTCATTTTTTTAAAATCACCTCTAAGAGAGATATTACCTTTGAAGGGTCTGTTATTGGTGGAAAGATACCAATAGAATAACCCAAAGTGGGAACAAGAAAAATCCATCTAACCTATCCCACTATAATCATAAACCCCCTGACAAAGGCCAAAGCCTTGGGGGTCATAACACTTGTCTTCACCTAAGGAGAGTACTTTTGGGATAGGGGCCATGAGGAAATCACTAGGTGAGAATGCTTAAGGTACTCTTGTATTTGCAAGGTTCATCACTTATCACAAGGTAAGGTGTCTTGTTATCAGGTGCTAGAGGGGTGTTGCAAAAATGGTCCTTTCTAGACACTTTAGGATCAAGAAGCTACCTTTATTATGCACTCAACATCTTGGTGCATGAATCTATCCTAGTGGACTACCTAGATCACCCCACGATTTTACACTCACTATTTGTGTCCCTTTGGTTGTGTTCATAACACTTACATGAAAAAGTAAACATCTATTGTGAGAAACCCCTTTGTGTGATGCAAGGGGGCATCAAGCATGGGCCATGTTTTTGAGTAATGAACTATGTCCAAGATGATGAGTAATGAACACATGGTGATAGTCTTTATAGGTTTTTTTTCTAGAAAACCTCCTTAGGATTTGTATTGGCAAGGATTTTTTGTCCCTTGTCCAGTTACTTGAAGACATGTGTTTACATCACAATTGCTATCAAAACTTGCTACTTTGCTAACAAAACTACAACTAAACACTGCTAAAATAGTCTATTCAATCAAAAAAGTCAACCAAATCAAGTATTTTGAGAAAAAAAACTTAAAATTTTGTCTTTTCTATTAAACTGGAATACTATAGTATTGATGGCATAAAGAATCATACAATACTTCTAGTTTTCACAAATATCACACATCTTCTTACAAATTTAGCATGGCTTCTTGCAAAGTGTAGTACTACCTCTTGGAAATTATAGTATGGTACTAAAGTATCACATGACTTCTTATAAAGTATAGTACACCATTTCTTGTTGTCAAACTATTACCAATCTTATTGTACTATCTTGCCCAATTGCTAAACTTGAATTTTCTTGCTCCAAACTTGTGCTTGGCTTGTCTAGGGTGTCTATAATTACTTTATCATGGTTTCTTGGTTTTGAAGTCTACATGTTAGAGTCTATTTTTGTGAAATGGATTATTCTCTTGACTACATTACTTGATTGAGATAATTTTTCACTTGTCATCTCGTTGGCTCTATCTACTTGGTTTATTTATCTTCTTGCCTAGCTTTTGACTTGAGTCATTGGTGTCATAAATTTCTTGGACACTTTTCTCGACAAGTCACTCTCACATTGCTATCTCAATTTCCCATGAGTGAGAAAGGTATGGAATTACTTCATTCAAAGAAATTTTTACCATATTTCAAATGTATCAATATAGATTTCTATGAAAGTTGTGTACGGAAAGCAAAAGAAAGTGAGTTTTGTAAAGAGTGGGAAGGAAAAGAAAAATGAGAAATTAGAGCTTGTGCATATAGATGTATGGGGACTAGCTCAGTTATCTTCACTCAGTGGCTCTCATTATTATGTTACATTCATTGATGATGCAACTATTAAAGTATTTGAGTTTATTTCCTTAGACAAAAATATGATGTATTTGTAATTTTTAAGAAATCAAAATGCTTGGTTAAAAATGAGACTGGTAGAAGGCTAAAATGTCTTAGATATGATAATGGTCATGATTATTGCAGTAATGAGTTTGAAGATTATTGTTCCACTAATGGTATTTGTAGGCAGGAAAGTGTTTCAAGGACTCCACATGAAAATGGAGTGGTTGAACATATGAATAGGATAGTAGTGTGCAAGGATTATGAGGTTGCATGTTGGGCTTCCCTTAAACATGTGGTTAGAGGTTGTCAATATTTTTTTATATTGATTAATAGAGGCCCCTCTATTCCTTTGGTTTGTGGTATTCTAGAGGAAGCATTGACTAGTAAGAAGGTGAGTTTTTTTTTTTTCTTAAAATCTTTGGTTGTGAAGCATTTCTAGATATAGATTCAAAAAATAGAACCAAGCTAGAAGCTAAGTCAAAGAAATGTGTTTTGTTGGACATGACATTGATGAATTTGGTCATAGGCTTTAGGATTTTGGAAATCATAAAATTGTAAGAAGCAGGGATGTTATATTCAATGAGAAAGTGTTGTACAAATATCTATTGTAGCAGCATGAGAAGAAATAAAATGATTATGTAGTGCTCGATGATACTCAAAATGATGATGTTCTCATACTCTATCATTCTCTACAACAAAAACAACAACAAATATCACAAACACCAGTGAATGTTAGATGGTCAACAAGGCTAAGTAGACCTCCATAAATATCTTCTCCCTCTCTATATTCTATTTTATTAATAGATGTTGGTGAACTTGAATGTTATGATGAAGTTGTACATGTCAATACAAAGATTCAATGGGAGTCTACAATGACAAAATAAATGAACTTCTTGCTGAAAAACCATGCTTGGGATTTGTGTAAGTTGCCTATAGGTAAAAGGGGTTTACATAATAAATGGGTTTACAAGTTGAAAGAAGAGGATGGAAGTAGTAAAATATTTAAAGCCTAGTTAGTTGTAAAATGATTTGCACAGAAAAAGGAAATTTATTTTGATGAGATATTTTATCCAGTTGTTAAAATGACTTATATTTGTACTATTTTAAGTATTATGGCTACTAAAGATTTGCATTAGAGCAACTTGATTTAAATTATATTTTCTTCATGGTGATTTGGATGAAGAAAATGGAACAACCACATGGATTTAAGGTCAAAGGTAAAGATAACTTAGTGTGTAGATTGAAGAAAAGTTTATATGGCTTCAAGAAAGTACCTTGGAAATGGTACCTTAAATTTGATAGTTTTATGAATGAGCATGGTAATACTTGGTGTTATTCTAACCATTATGTTTATTTTAAGAGGTTGGATGATGAAAACTACATTATTTTATGTTTATATGTTGATGATATACTTGTAGCTGGGTCTAATATGTATCACATTAAGAGATCGAAACAATAATTAGCACATTCATTTTCTATGAAGGATTTGGGAGTAGAAAAATAACTACTTGGTATGAAAACTTGCAGAGATAGGAAAAATAGGAAATTGACTGTATCTTAGGCTAATTATATTTAGAAGGTTTTATAATTTTTCTCTAAGGAGAATATTGAATCTATGAGCACACCTTTACCTATTCATTTAAAATTAACTAAGGAGATGTGTCTAGAGCCACAGGAACAGAAGGATAAAATCCAAAGATACCTTTTGATTTAGTTGTAGGAAGTTTGATGTGTGTTATGGTATGTACTAGATGAGAAATTTCACATATAGTCAGATTTGTTAGTAGGTATATGAGTCTCCTTGGGATTGAGCATTGGAATGCAGTCAAATAGATTCTTTGATATTTAAGAGGAACATCCAATAAGTGTCTACATTTTCAGGGATGTACTACTGATATACAAGGCTATGTTGCTTCATATTTAGCAATGGATCTTGGTACTAGGAAGAGTACTACAAGTTATATATTTAGTGTTGGTGAGATAATAGTAAGCTAGGTTTATCGGTTTGAGAATGTGAATGTTGTATCCACTACAAAGGTAAAGTATGTTGTTGCTATAGAGGCAACTATGAAGATTATATGACTTTAATTCTTCATCAAATAATTGGGACATCCGTAGAGGGATAATTATATGTATATAGATAATCAGAGTGTCATTCATCTTGCTAAGAATTTTTCTCTACATTCAAATAAAAAACACATATAGTAGCAATACCATTTCCTCTAATTAATTTTGGATGCTAAACAATTAAAGTTGGACAAGATATAAAGAGATGTTAATCTAGTAGTTATGTTTAAAAAGGTAGTGACAAGGGAGAAGTTGAACTCCACTTCAACTTCGGTTAGTCTTCTAGGTTTAATATAATAAAGGAATAGCTAAGTCCAAGGTGGTTCAATCCAGTG
Organism: Cupressus sempervirens; assembly: GCA_028749045.1. NCBI lineage: Eukaryota > Viridiplantae > Streptophyta > Pinopsida > Cupressales > Cupressaceae > Cupressus > Cupressus sempervirens. The sequence continues at coordinate 176,503,851 of CM053793.1, forward strand.
GGAGCCTCATGTGGTAGTGATATTTATATAATGTTAGTCTACAAGTAGGAGGTGGTTTAGTGTGGAGCCTAATTAGTTTCCTAAGAGATTGTTGATATGCGGTGAATGATCAAGGAACTATACACTTTTCATAAATCCTTTGGAGTTCAAGGCATCACCCCCCAAAAATCTCATTGAATCATTAAGGATTTTTTAGTTGACTCATCAACCATTTCCCAAGGTTGACTCATTAAGGCTTTTTTAGGCTAACTTGTGAAAATTATTTAGCCCTAATTTTGTAAGTGATAAAAGCTTGTATAAAATGACTTAGGGTTAAGGATTTCATTATGTGAGATGTGATGGAAGCTTCTTGTAGTAGTATTGATTTGTAAGGGATTACATATTATAACCAAGTTGTAATCATTGGATAATAAGAATATTGGACTTGTCATTTGGTGGATGTAACCTAAGGATTGGGTGAACCATTTTAAATATTTGTGTCTTGTGTTCTCTTCCATGTGGTCTATTATTTTTTGATATTGGTTAGATCTACATGTAATTATTGTTTATGTCTCTTTAAATCCCTACTCTTTTCATGACGTGCCAGTCATGGGTATCTTGTTCTATGTTTTCCTTTCTGACCTGATAAAACCATCTTCTATGCTCATTGGTTGATCTTCTTTCCTTTTCTATTTTTCATCCTTCTACTCACACAGACTTCGCTTAGCATGTTCCATCTATGTGGATCATTTTTGTCATTGCCTCTTTTGGGCCTAGACATCTTCTCTCCTCTAATCACCCTTGTGAACCTAGATTTTTACATCATTTTTCCTTGTTGGTCATTGCTCCCTACTAGTCTTAGTTCCTTTATGTGAGTTGAAATCAATGACAAAAGTTTGATAAATGAGTCTATCAAGCATTCTTCAAACTTCATGATAGTTATGCCAACAATCTTCCCCTTTGGAATTAATGGGAACATTTAGACATTTTGGCACACACTTTTTTGTTGAATTGGATTTTCTATATTTTCTTCTTTCAACATCTCCCTCTGAGATAATGTACCCATGTGCTCTAATAGTTTTTCTTGCAAATTCAATTTTCATCTTCTTTCTTGTGTTCTTCTCATTTTTTTTTGTTGTTGTTGTTATCCTTTGCTCTTCTTCTTCTACACCTCTCAACTTCTCCCCCTTTGACAATAATACCAAAGATTATAGTCTTCTCTCTTCTTATTTTCTTTTGATTTCTCCCCCTATGGAGTAGTCCCTTGCTCTCATAAATCTACCATTAGACTTCTCTATTTTTGGATCATGGATTGATGTCTGCCTGTCTAGCCTTAGTTTAAGCTAGATAGGGGTAAGAACCCTAACCTTTCTCTCAAATACTCAAAGGTATCTTTTTGAAGAGTCTTTGTGAAGATATTAGAAAGTTTCTCCTTGGTGCATTTTCAAACCTAACCTATTTTTCTTGCACTTCTTCTCTCAGAAAGTGGTACTTTATAGAGATATGCTTTGTCTTTGAGTGCATCACTAAATATGTTGATTGCACTTATGCTATCATAGTTGATAACTATTGATTCCTCCAATTTCTCTTGAATTAGTTCAAGAATTTGTTTTATCCAAACATTCTGAGTGCAATTTATCACTATAGTAATATATTCTACTTTAGCTATTGACTGCAATATGTAGTTCTACTTCTTATTGGCCCATGCAGCTAGTCTTCCTCCAAGAAAGAATGCATCACTATTTATGCTCTTTCTGTCATCTATGTTCCCCTCCCAGTCAACATTAGTAAATACACTGAGCTCAAATTTTCCCTTGCAAGGATACCATAAGCCATACTCTTCAGTAACATTTAGATATCTAAAGATCCTCTTCACAGCTACCTTGTGAGATTCCTTTGGGTTGGCAGACAATTTGGCTACAATTCGAACCGCTTGTGCTATGTCAGACCTGCTATGTACAATATTCTACAGTTTACCAATCATAGATAGGTAAAATGTTTCATTTACTTAGGATTTTCTTCCTCCTTTGAGATTTTGCAAGTAGACACCATTGGAGTACCCACCTATTTTGATTCATCCATAGAAAATGTGTTTAGTATTTCCTTTACATATTTTTTCTTCCCTATGAAGACCACTCCTTTAAGTTGGGATACTTGAAGTCTGATGAACAATGTGATTTATCTGATCATGGATATTTTGAACTCTCTTCATGGCTTTAGTGAACTTTGAAATTAGCTAATCATGTCCTCCAAAGATCATATCATCAACAAATATTTATGTAATCAATAATCTTTCATCTATATCTTGCTTCTTATATAAATTGCAGTTGTCACTTGTTGTTACAAACCCAATCATTATTAAGTATGGGTGTAGTCTTTTATACCATGCTTTAGGTGGCTATTTCAATCCATATAGGACTTTTCTCATTCTACATACTAATTTTTTTCCTTGTTCATTCTCAAACACCTCAAATTTCTCAATATACACTTTCTCCTCCACAACGCTATTTAGAACAATAGATTTTACAATCATCTTATATACTTTGGAGTTCTTCTAGGCTGAAAATGCTAGGAGTATTTTAAATCCATCAAATATGGCTAGTGGTGTAAAGGTATCTCTATATTTTATGCCTTGTTACAGTGCATAACCTTTGTAGAAAATTCTATCCTTGTTTTTGACTACCTCTTTATCCTTGTTTATCTTGTTTTCAAACACCCATTATGTGCCAATGATATTCTTGTCTTATGGTAGGGCAACTGACATCCTTGCATCATTCTTAATTATTTGATCCATTTCCTCCTCTGTGGCCTTTTTCTATTCTTTATGTTTGAGATATTCCCTTGTAACTTTGGGCTCCATGTGTGAGAGCAAGCACAGTTTCTCCCTCATCTTTTTCTTGTTCATCATTCTAGCATCCTTGTCTCCAATAATCTAGTCAACTGAGTGGTGCCTCCTCACATACTTTAGTAGCATCAATTCTTTTCTAGATGCTTCTTTTCTTATTTCTTCTTTTTTAGCTTCTTCTTCCTTAGCTGGTACAACTTCTTGTACAAGGTTCCTCCTCTACCAATACTCTTTCCACTTTATCACTTAGTGGGATGTACTCAAATTGCCTATAGCCTTCTAGTTTTTTTTTTCTATTTTTCTCACTCCTCTTTAAGAATTCATCCACCTTTAAATTGGATGATTACACAATCTTGTTTGTCCAAAGATTCAGACACCAATAAGATTTTCTCTTGCTAGACAATCCCAAGAAGACACCCTCATCACTCTTAGGCTTAAGCTTTCCTTGGTATTCGTCCTTGTTGATGTGGTAATTTTCTTCTAAGTTCCTTGTTCAAAGTAATAGATGGATGGTGTGTGACTAAACCACAATATATAGGGAGACTTATTTGTTCTTTTCTTCATTTGTACTATATTCAAGGTGTACACAACCTTTCTTACAACTTCTATCTAGTAGATCATTGTAAGGCTATTTTGAATCATCAGTGTTCTAGCACAATCTATGATGCTTATGTTTCTTCTTTCAACAATATTGTTATGTTGAGGTATTCTAGGAGCTAACATTTGTCTTTTGATTTCATGCCCCTCATAGTAACTTTCAAACTCTTGTGAGGTGAACTCACCTCCCTAGTTTGATCTCAAGCACTTCAATGCTCTACTAGTCTCACTTTCCATATTTGTGTTGTAGAATTTGAACATCTAAAACACTTATAACTTCTCCTTTAAGTAGATAGTCCACATCATTTTAGAAAAATCATCAATAATCAACATAAATTATCTATCACTAGATATTCTCTTCATCCTCATGGGACCACACAAGTCAATATGAACTAGATCTAGAACATGTTTAGAAGCAAGTGACTTGCTTGAAAAAATATAACTTGCCAACTTTTTTAGTTCACAATCTTTGCACATAGCATTGTCAGGATTGGTAATAGGGGTGAACCCCTTAGATAGTTTTTCTTTCCTACTTTAACAATGCTAGTGACATAGCCTTCTATGCCTTAACCAACTACTATCATTTTTAGCAACCATACAAGTATTTCTAGATATATTGAGGTAGAAATGATTGTATCAGCTTTGTTCTCTACTAGCTAAGAGTTCACCTCTCTTGTCAAATATGTTGTAAGACCCTTTTTTGAACTCAAACTTATAATCTTTGTCCATCAACTGGGCCACACTTAATAGGATATATTTCAATCCCTCCACTAGATATGCATCTTCACAAGTAGTGGATTCATTCAAGGCTACAATACCCTTATATATCACTTTGCATGGTGAGTTGTTGCCGAAATTCACCATTCCTCCAACATAAGCCTCAACCTCATGGAACTTGCTTCTATCACTAGAAACATGGTGTGAGAAATCACTATTAAATATCTAGTTCTAGTGAACATTGGTACTAGTTATCAGGGATCTTTCCACCCTTTCTTCTATGATAGAAACAAAGGATACTACATCCTTGTCCTCCTCATCATCATTGGTTCACTCTTCATTAGTCACACATTCTTCAACAATACAACATCAATTCTTCTCCTTTCCTTTAGATTTTGGCCACTTTTTATTGGTTCCTTTCCAATTGTTGTTCTCCCTCTAGTTGTTGGTCTCTTTCCTATTAGATTTTAGGCATCTAGTGGCACAATGTCCTATCTTCTTGTAGTACTTCACCACATTCTCTAATGGATAGCATGAAATCCTTCACCTGCCTTCCATATGCTTCAATATATTTTCCTTCTTCCATTCACATGTCATCAAACTTTTATCTCAGGCTCTCAAATTTAGCCTTCATGACATTCTTATCACCACCATAGATGATTTTGAGATTCTCCCACATCTCATATTTTTTTCTACATCTTCAACTTATTTGTATTTAGAGTAGGACATGGTGCTTCCTACAGAATTCATAATGGCTATGTGTATCTCTATTTCCTTCAAATAGTTTGGGTTAAGTTGACCAACAAGTACAACATATTTAACCTCCACATGTGTATAGTAGGCATCAAAAAGAGTTCTCATATGTAAGTGCATATTCCTACACCATGATCTATGGGTTTCCTTCAAAAAATTTGGTACATCTCTCATAAACATCTTGATATTTTCCATCGAGTTTTTATATTCTTTACTTCAAAGGACCTAGGGTTTTTATATTATTTATCGCATGCAAAACCAACTAGGGTAAAAACAATAGTGTCTGATTCAATCCATACAAAGGTTGTACTGTCTTGAATTGCACCCAATCAAGAGATTATCTATGTTAAAATATTACAAAAATATTGTTAGGTGACACCCAAAAGAGGTATTTTCATAAGACCTATTAAAGGCTTTCTCTATTAGGAGAAAACTGGTTAAAGGAATTTTGAACACAAGTTAATGTGTTACCTTGTGGAATTTATAGTACTCAACCTATTAGGGTCTACCCTCGATGGGATTTAATGTTGTAAAGATTAGTAAACAACAAAAAATGATCTAACAATGTAGCTACTACTTATCTTGAAATAAATCCTTCCTCATCTCTCTTGACATGTCTAAAAATATGCTCTACCTTCTCGAATCTATGCAACTTTAGACTATGATCACCGATGCGCTTGGCTCTCCTTACTCTTGCACGTGATTATTCTTGTGTTCTTTGAGCTTATTAGCTTCTCCTTCACACAGTAACTCTTATATGGTGACTTCTCTATCACTCTTCTTCATGCCTTATTACTACAAATAGTTTTCTCTTCTAGCCCTTTGACTAATCACTCAGTAATATATTTTTTTCTCTTTTGACTCTATCTTCTTTTATACTTCCTTCTTACTTCTCTCAGAAGCCCTAATCTATGAATTCAAACTTTGAATTATCACCCCTACTACTAGCTTGACTTCCCTTTGCAGTAGTGACCTACCCTTGGTATATGTAGTGTTTTGTATACGAGTCATGGGTGATATGTGTCCTTGATGACTTGATCTTGTTGGAAAGAATTCAAATTTGAATTATCCTGACTATTCCTTGATATAATATCCCATCAGCATTAAATGCAATGATGAGTGCACTCCTACCCTTTGCATGATGTGACAATAACAAGTATCCTATTCCATGTCTTCCTTGTTGACCTAGTCAAACCATCTTTTATGCTCACTGGTCATTCTTCTTTCCTTTCTTCTTTAACATCCCTCTACTTACACAAACTTCACTTAGCCTACTTTACCTAAGTGGATCATCTTTGTCATCTTCTCTTCTAGTCTCACCCATCTCTTCTTTGATCACCCTTGTGAACATAGAGTTGCAAATTGGTGTGCCTTTTGGGTCATTTCTCATTACCGGTCTTAGTTCCTCCATGTGTCTTGACATCAATGACAACACCACTGATAATTGAGTCTACTAATCAGTTTTCAAGGTTTGAGATAGTTATCCAATGCAAAGAAGCATATCAATCTTGATAATTGTATTGTTCCTTTCAAGATACAAAGTGAAGCATTAAAGGGAAAAACTTATCATGTTTGGATCCTTTTGTCTCAATACGCAATGACAAATGAAAAGATAAGGAAATAATACTATGGAGCAGGCATAGCTCAAATTTTTATGGAGAAAGAATAGAAGGGGAAAGGTTCATAATACTAAGAAGATATATGGATGGAGCAAGGAAGGTATTCGCAAGGGTTTTGACATGCATAAGAATATGCTATGGAGAATCTGCAAGAGTAGTAAAAAAGGAAAACAAGAGTATTATTCATAGTATTAATAAGCTTCTACAAAGAATTCAGTGTAGAGATAGCATCATGTAATGGGTATTGAACAACCAAAAATAGAGAAACAAAGGCACAAAATATAGGGGAGACCATTTTAATTTGTGTAGGTAGATGATCTAAAATGCTCATATATTTTTCATTAGTAGTAAGAAGGGAAAGTATCATAACAAGCATGCTAGTAAAGAAAATATGTACACGTTTCTTTGCAAAAGAAAATACATAAATTTCATACTTAATAGTCATACATCAACAATCAACAATGAGCTACAAAGCTTATTCAAAAGCATATTTGTCAGGGAAACATTATGACTGTAGCTAGTGAAAGGTTAAATATGGAGGTGATGATAGTCATGCATCCCTTATTTACACAACATTCAATGGAGAACACAATATTCATCAATTTGGAATAGCTAAAGAGGATATTCCCATCAACAATTTACATAGCATTTTGAAGGAAAAGAAAGACATTTTTAGTGCTATTAAATAAATGAAAAATATGTCAAGATGGGATACCATATAAAATGCATGGTGTATATGAGTTTCAAAATACCTATGGTTGTCCATTTTACACATAAGTGCTAATGGAATATACAACAAGCATCAACTAATGTATGAATTTTACCTAACCAAAAAAAGAATGTGTAGTATCAAGTTATTTGATTCCTATAATTTCAAATAGATGGGGTTATTTCAAGTGCCAAACGTACATTAGATTTCTCATAATTTTATTGTTATATCTACATGAAACAAGGAATAAAAAGTCATGTTTTAGTACTCATGTTCTGTCAAATAGTCAAAAGTCACAATGTTAGAAACATACACAACATCTTATGTATAATAACATACACAACATCTTAAGGATAGTTCAATAAATTTTCATGTAGCCAAAACTAGAAAATTACAAACTGCAAGGAATGCATTCAAGATAAAAACCTAATGCAAGAGACATTGGTATGAGAAAAAGAGAAATACTTAAGAAAGTTGTAGTTCCAATAAAACTAGTAGCTAGTTATGTAATAATAACAAAATGGATTGATTATTTGTAGTGGATCATTGACTATATTTTCCTACATGTTTAACAGGAGTTTTTTATCAAATAAAGAGATATAAGATTGCCATATCATATATTCTTATTTTTATCCAAACCTGTAACGAAAATCTACAATGAACCTCATCAAATAGCTACAGATCTACAGCTCTATCAAATGGCATAATGAACAACAAAATATAAATAGAGCTTGTGGCTCCTCAACTTGTTGTTACTTGCAAATAAGTTAAAGGGTTCTACAATTTTTATGGGTTTTTTCCCAAATAATTAGTATCAAAAAGCCCATTAAGAGAAACTTTCACTTTACAAGGATGATAAAAAGAGAAAAGAGATTTAAATAATGATTCCCATTTTTTAGATTCTCCTTCAATATTTGATCATGTTCTTCAATTGTAAACTTTGAAAAGAATTTTCTAGAAAAATAAGCATTAACGTGGGGTTTCAAGTTGGCAACAATAGAAAGGGATTTATAAGCTTGAAACATGCATTGTATAGAAAAAAATGATCTAAAGTAAGTCTACACAAAAAATTCATGTGAAATGCCCAAAAAATAGTTTCATCTTTAACACAATAGAAGAAAATACAAGGAGTCAAGCCATCTTAAAGAGGGCTTTTCATATTTTCTACAATAGATAATATTACACAGTGAAACCAATATTTTCTAACCTTATAAAAAATGAGATTTAAGAATTTCTCAAATTTGGGCCATATGAGAAAGTGTGATTTCATGCGAGAAAAAATAGATATATACAACATATTTTCAAAGAAATCTTGACTCAATATTCATGGTGGCATACATGTGCTTTTAAAAGTTTCCAACAAGAAATGACATTTGATCTATAGAATGCATTAAACTAGTAGAGATTAGCATATGTAAAAAAAGGAAAATACTGTACTTTTGTGAAGGTCAACTCAAGTACCTAGAGTAGACCTTCAAAAAATTGTGAAGGAGCTCCAAAATACACAAAAAAAGATCAACGTAAGAACCCTAATCAATCACTAACTATTGTAGGTGTTTGTCAGACTTTTGTTGTTTGAAATTTTATGTTTTATTTTTATTTTTAAAGGTTTTAGAATTTAAAAGTGATTTTGTAATAATTTGACTTCTGAAACAATATTATCAACCATTGCAACTTTTATTTATTTTTTCCAAATGAAATACACATAAGTATCAAAACAATCCTTTATTGGAAAAATGAGCACAAAGCAACTATGAAATGCATACAAACTTGGAAAGGTACTCTAGCCACTCAAGAAAATTATTTCTTTGAACTTTGCAATGTCTAAAATGACCCAACCTACTCCTTCAAGCTTTAAACCCACAACCTCACATCACATATAATTTATCTGACTGTTTCAAACAAAACTGCAAGCCTTAGGGATTTGTGCCAATTTTCCTATAGTCTAAGATTTCTGGTTTGTGGCTGCAAATTATAATGATAACCAACAATTGTGACTTATTCTTCCTTATTCTACAATAATAATTTTCCCCCTTTCTAATGGAGCCCTATTTTTTGGTCTCCATTTTTGTAAAGAAAGACGAAGATAGAATAAATATACGATAATGAATATATTTCAATTTAGCAATATTATCAATTTTTTAACTTTAAAAGTATGATGAAGAACTAATAGAATCAAGGTCAAACAATTCTTTCATCAACAAAAGCATAGACCTGTCATCTATATACTTTTTTTCAAATATGTTCTAGCCATGATCAAACAAAAAATGACAATGAAATCTAGGTGCTAGGCATGCCAAAATATATGAAGCCACTAAAAATGAAAATCGCCTAAATTATGACATGTAAGTGAAGATCAATACAAGCAAATGAAAATCCACTAGACTAGCATTACTGAAAATGGAGCAATTTTCAAAAGATAGCAAGATTTTAGCAGCTAAATTATAGAAGATTATAGTCAGCAATATTCTAAAAATTTCATTTTTAATGTATTTTTTAACTCAATGGTGTTGGTTAGATCCCGAATCTTTCCACAATACATGTTGCTTCTTGGAGACTCAAAACTGAAGCATGCTCCACAAGTCCTCCTTAAATATGAAAGTAATTAGAAAAGGGCCAAAGAAATAAAGGGTTTCATATTTTAAAAAGATGTGATGGTTCATATTCAATAGAATAGAGACAAGTCAATTTAATAAATTCTAAAGATTAACAACAATGCATACTCCTTAGATACCAGTGACACAATATAAAGACAAATAACATGAATGGATGTCTTGTAAAGAGAATTTGATGGTATTGAATTGCAAACCTATAGGCATAAGTTTGAAGACATGTTCACATCTTCACCAAAAATTTGCAGCTAAGAAAAAACAAATGCTTATGATATCCCAATATATTATGCATCCAACACAATCATGGGTTTGAAAGTAGGCTATATTGGAAATGAAAGAAAATGGTTTTGAATGTTGGTAATGAAACCTTTGTAATGATGATACAAGACAAACAATAATCAACTGTTTATGCCAACCATGAGAGGTGATGGCAATAGTGTCAAGATTTTGAAAGAAAAATAGAACAATAGATATAAAAAACAATGCTTAAAAAATCAAATGTATTTTCATCCAAAAAGGGTAGAGCAGTGGAACACAGATATGACTGCTCTATTTCCAGCCATGCAATGAAATGGATCAAACCAATATGGAGATAATGGATATGAGTTGAAGTATTATATCCTTTCTATTGAATAAAAAAATCAAGACAAATTATAATTGATAAACATCTATATCTAGTACTCTATTGTTGTTTACAAATCAAAATCAACAACACTAAAGGGTTGTATACAAATTATCTTTGCCTGAGGCAATCACCACTCTATGACGCAATACAAGAAACCCAACTTAAAGCTAAACCTTTGTGCTGAAACATAGTATAGGATAAGACTACTTGTATCTACAAATACAACTTTTATTTATCCTCTGTCAGATGCTCTATTATGAGATATTTTTGATTGCTCATACACATCACTCCAAAATGAAAACATTCTCCTTCCTTTTATAAATTAGGAAACTTAACTCGTAAGTAAATAACAAAGTAACTTCAAAAACTTAATTATTAAGTTATGGTGGAATAAAAAATAAGATTTCTGGGCATAAATAAAGATTGACCTACTAACAACCTTCGACTACTTAAGCTGCTCAAAAGTTAATAGGGTGATTGGAAATATTTTGAAAGATTTGAGTAAATTGATTTATAAAATCAATAATTCCAATGCTCCCCCTTTGTCTTGAGTCATAAAAAGAAAACCAAAAAAATAGATCATGCTTGATCCAAAACAACACATAAATCCTTAGTTACTAAAAATTTCTAATGCTTAAAGGCTTAGTGAAGATGTCTGTTAGCTACTTCTTAGACCTGCAAAAGTCCACATGTATTTCACCATTTTCAACATGTTCATGAATAAAATAATATCCAATTTCTATATTTTTACTTCTACCATGAAACACAATATTTTTTGTTAAAGAAATGGAAGACATATTATCACAAAATATGGTGGTTGCTTCCACTTGTTCTTCCTTCAAATTAGCTAAGATCTTTGTCATCCAAACCACTTAACATGATGTTGCATTTGCTGCAATATACTTAGCCTCAGCTATAGATTGGGAAAGTATGGGTTGATTCTTGGAAGACCAAGAAATTACTTGAAATTACTTGGAAGACCATGTGAAAAACATAGCCAGTAGTACGTTTTCTATCATCTAGACTTCCAACCCAATCACTATCTATATAGCCGACTAGCATAGAACCACTTTCAATATTATATAAAATACCATATCCCTTGGTGCCTTTTACATATCTCAGGATTCTCTTACCCTCTTTCTAATGAGTGTCCTTTTGTGTTTCCATAAACTTGGAAATCAAACTCACTACATGTATAATGTCAAGGTTAGTTGTTGTTAAATACATCAAACTTTCAACCAAGATTTTGAACATAGTTGGATCCACATTGCTACTACAATATTCCTTAAAAAACTTAAGACTTACTATTGTTGATGTTGGGGTTTCCTTGTTCAACATTCTAAACCTTTCTAAAATCATATGTGCATACTTCTCTTGAGAAATAAAAATGCAATCATCCATTTGGTTAACTTCTATGCCTAGAAAATATCTCAAGATTCCTAAATCTATCATTTCAAACTCATCCTCCATAGCTTGTTTGAAATTAGAAATAAGGCAATCATCATCCCCAACAAAAATTAGATCATCAACATATAAGACAATTATTAGAATCTTATCATCAGTTGCCTTAATGTAAAGAGTAGGCTCGCCATCACTTTTGTTGAATCTGTTGCTCAATAAATATGAGTCAATATAGTTGTACCACCCTCTTGGCACTTTCTTTAGCCGATAAAGAGCTCTCTTCATCATATATACTTTACCTTTTTCACCTAGAACTTCATAACTAGGTGGTTGATCCACATAGACTCCTTCTTTCACCACACAATTAAAGAAGGTAGATTTCACATCTATTTGAAATACCTTCCACTTGTGTTGGGCTGTAATTTCTATAACAACACAGACAATTTCAATCCTTGTAAAAAGTGCATATGTCTCATCATAATCTTTACCAAACTATTGTTTGTATGCCTTGACCACCAAACGTACTTTATGCTTATCTATTTTTTCATCAGCATTACACTTCTTTTTATACACCCATTTCACACCAATATTTTTCTTGTTGGGAGGAAAATTGGTTAGCTCCCAAGCTTCATTTCTTCTTTTGCATCTATTTCCTCATCTATGGCCTCACAACATTTTCTTCTTTCACAAGTTGTTCAAAGTAAACTAGATCACTATGAGAAAACAATGAAAAATTATTATTCTCATCAAAATCATCATACCTTTCATCTTAGTATATCTCCTTAAGACTTTTAGTCTTTCTTGATAGAATGGAGGCAAGAGTAGGATCAAAACTCTCACTATTATTGCCATGTTGTGCATCCTAAATTTGGAGCTATCTAGAACTATAAAAAAGTATCTCTATGTTAGTATGAAGCTATGTGGACCTGACTATCTTGGTGTCTCTAGTTTCTTTCCTTTTAGCTTGTTTATGTTAGGAGCAATCTAAAATGTTCTGGAGCTTTCTATTTTTGTTGTTGATTCATCTTGTTGATCATCCAACTCATCATCTTCATCAATAATATGCACTTTACTTGAAGTGCTAGATTATGCATCCACCAAGCCATCCCATGACTCATTCTCTAAAAAATCATCATCTCTTGAAATGATAATCTTCTTAGTGATAGGGTTATATAATCTATATGCTTTAGATTCTAAACTATAAACTGTGAAAATACACTTCTCACCTTTATCATCAAACTTTTGTCTTTGCTCCTTTGGTACATGTGCATATGTGACACACCCAAACACTCCAAGTGTTCAAATCTCCAGCTATGCCTTGCCCATGCTTCAAGAGGTATCTTGTCATGTACTAATTTTTTAGGAATTTTATTAATAAAGTAAACTATTGTTGCTATAGTCTCTCCCCAATATTCAGTCAAAAGACCTTTTTATTTCAACATATTTCTTGTTATCTCAATGATAGTTCTATTCTTTCTTTCAGCCACTTCATTTTTTTGTGTAGTATAATTGGTTGTTAGTTCCTTCCTTATACCATTTTGCCTACAAAAATTCACAAAAATATTGGAGGTATACTCTCCTCCTCTATTAGACCTTAGGAATTTAATGCAATGTCCACTTTCTTTTTCGACCTAGGCTTTAAACTCTAAAAAATTATCAAAAGCTTCAAATTTATTTTTTAGAAAATACACCCATGTTCTATAGCTGAAATCATCAAGCATAGGGCCTACCAAATTAGTATGCACCAACTCTAATGATGCTCTAGCCCTTGTGGAATTACTAGATTTAAAGGGTAGCCTATGTTGCTTACCCAAAATGCAAGCCTCACACTTGCTACTGGACTCTCCGACAATTGGAAAACCATCAACCATTCTTTTCTTGGATACGCTTGATTAGGAGGTGTAGCAACAGATTGAGAGTTGAAACATGTCTCAACCTTCAATGGAAACATTTAGTTATTTTTCATTTGGACTATCGCAACAACTTTCTTGTTCCCATCTTCCTCATGAATGACACACTAGTCATTTTCTAAAAACACATTTTTATCCTTTCAAAATGAGTTGTTCAACACTCATCAAATTGTGCTTTGTACTAGGGGAAAATAAAATTTTTGGATTTCTTTCTTCTCACCTTACTTGGTGTGGATCATAACAAATACTTTTCCCACCATGAGAATTGTTCCATTGCTCCCCATCTTAATTTTAGATCTATATTTTTTATTATTGAAAGAAAACATAATTTTATTACTACTCATGTGGTTACTACAACTACTATCTAGATACCAAACTTTGGCATTACCTTCTTTACCAATATTACACATGATGAAGGTTGTATTGTTCTTTCTTTCTCAAATGTTTTCATCAACAACATTACCATATTGTTGTGGCTAGTCACTTTGTTTCTTCCAACATTCATCTACATAATGCCCAAACTTGTGGCAATAATAACACTCAATGTTGCTTTTATTATAGCTTCTATTTATTCTTCCTCCTCGGGGGCTATTCTGAGAGCTACTTGCTAAGATTTCTCCTCCAACATTTCTTTTTCCAGAGCTACCTCGCCCTCTTCCTCTAGAACCACATCTAGAGTTATTTCTTCCTCTCCCCTAGCCCCTTGCATTGGCTTGAACTATGAAAGTGAGCTCTTGAGAAGAATTTTCTGATCTATTAATATGGTGCTCATGAGTATGGAAAGATCCCATCAACTCATCAACTATCAATCTGGACAAGTCTTTTGACTCTTTAATAAAAATCACAAGCATATCAAACTTTTGAGGTAAATTCCTCAAGATTTTCTCCACAAATATTTGTTCTTTAATCTCTTCTCCATTAGATTTCAACTGATTTAAAAAAGTGGAGACTCTTGTACTAAACTCTAAAACATATTCATTCTCTTTCATAAGAAGAGTTTCAAACTCTCTTCAAAGCATTTGCAACTTCACAACATAGACTTGATCAATCCCTTTAAATGTGGTTTCAAGAGTATCCCAAGCATCTTTAGAATAACTAGTTGCTACTATTCTCAAAAAAATGCCTGTCAACGTTGCTTCAATCATACTCATTGCCTTAGCATCATTTCTTCTTGTCTCTCTCAACTAGGTCTTCTGATTTTTTGTGAGGGCAAGGAACTGAGTGGGGTATGTGGTATATGTGAAACCACTTATCAAGAGATCCCAAAAATCATTAGCTATCATGACGGTCTTCTTTTTTCTTGCCCAAACATGATAATTCTATCCATTAAAAGATAGTGATTGATACCACACCTTTCTCTCATCTCTAGCCATGTCTCCTACACAATAACTTCAAACACCCAATGAATAAAAATGTTTGAACTCACTCAGATTAAGGGATTTATAGTTGTGATACCATGTCAAGATCTCAAAAGAAAAAGAAAACAATAGATTTTTAAAAAAAATGCTTCCAAAATCAAATGTATCTTCACCCAAATTGGGTAGAGTGGTAGAACACAAAGATGGTTGCTCTATTTCCAACCATTAATAGAGTGAATCAAACCGATATGGAGACGATGGATATGAGCTGGAGTATTATATCATTTTTATTAAATAACATAAAAAAAAAATTATAAGTGATAAACATCTACAACCAGTACTCTACTACTATTTACAAATCAAAATCTACGACACTATAGGGCTATATAAAAATTGTCTTTTCCTGGAGCAATTACTACTCTATAGGGAAATACAAAAAATCAAACTCAAAGCTAAACCTTTGTACTAAAATAGAGTATAGGATAAGACTATTTGTTGTTCCTTTGTCAGATGGTCTATTATGAGCTCTTATTGATTGCTCATACGAGTAAAAGCACAAACTTGTGTCATCTTTTATAAAGGAAAAGTGATATCAGAATTTAAACTCTTCAACTTTAACGACATAAAAGTGGATTTGTGTTTAGAATTTGAAGTTGATGTAAACTAATGAAATGTGTAAAATTGGATGAAGTTTATGTTTGTAATTTTATTTTTTAAAATCGATTGAAAATTTAATTTATTTTTGAATTTTTAAAGTCTATTTTTTAATTTTTTTTAAATGCTAAAGATATAGAGTTTTTTTTCCCATCAAACAAATATATGCAAATATTCATATTTTGGTTTGATTTTGGAATATGTTAGATTTGAAATGTATAACTAGTGCACCAAAAAAGAAATATTGAAATTTAGCTAATATTTTTCAAGTTATAACTGGTCAAAGTCAAAGTTACTAGAAATTGACAATTTTTTTCTCCCATCAAACTGTTTCCATCAAATCTACATATTTTTTAAAAAAAATTACATATTCTTGAAGAAGACTCTCTCCTCTAGTGCAACATTGAAAAATAATAATTTTTGAACATGATTTACTATTTTTTTCTTATTTTTGAATAGACATCTTCCCAAATCTTAAAATACGTACTTGTACTATTTTCAAATTATAATATATTATCCATAATCAAAATAATAAAAAAATTATATAATTGTAATCATGACTTCGAGATCTACAAAAGTATATTTTTAGTTTTAAAAAAAAAACTTCAATTTAGTAGGTCAAATTGGCCTTCAAAGTGAGATGTTTATAGAAGTTCTTATTTTTGCTTGTATTGCTGCCACCTAGGATGCCACATAGGCAATTACGACCAAAACCATCTTGGCCGTAACCCTTTCAGTCAGACTAGTTTCGACTGAAACCCTTGTTGATCAATTAAACCACAAGCAATTAATGTCACTGGCTCATATAAAATAAAGTTTATTTTTCTTTTTTTTTTAAATAAATATACAAAATAGCAAAAATTAGAAGAGGATTTTTGGAAGACAACTAATTTTGAAGCGATTTTCAGCAACTATTTTGCAGATTTAATCAGGATTGCAAAGGATCGAATATTTTGAAGGTGTTTTCCATCTACTTATTTTTATTTTTATGTATTCTATATTGAAGCATTAGCTGATATTTAGTGAAATCTAAATTTATTTATTTTTGTTTCTATAGATTAAAGTATTCAATGGGCAGTAAAAGGAAAAGATCAAGGAAATATAATAGAATAATAGATGAAAAAATGAAAGGTCATACAAAACATAATTAAAACCAACCTACTGAAATTCCTGAATAGGATGACATTCATGAAGAAAATGAAAATAAAGAAGAGGAAGAAATTGGCAGTTCTACTGATAGAGACAAATTAGAAGGCATAAAAAATTTGATGGATTTGGATGAGGAACTAATTTTTAACCAAATTCCATCTAAAGATATGATAAATGATAACACTATCAGAAAGCATTGCCAGTACATGTGGGATGAATATTTCAAAGATAAAAGTATATTTGGACAGGCACAATTATTTGTTAAGTTATTTAGGAGAAAAGATATGAGACCTATTTTGGAGTTGTTGGGTGTTGATAACAGGAAAGCCAAGCACATAATATTAATAAAACAATAGTTGAAAACTTGCATAATGCTTATAACAAAATTGACAACACAACTAGAGGAGGTGATTTGAGTAATGCACGTAGAGCATTGATGACTACTATATCTAGTAGAAAATTGACACAGAGAAAACAAGTAGGTGCAATTTTTGATGTACTACATATATCTAGAAGAACTATCCAGAGATACATCAAGAGGAGAAATATGTTAGATGATAACATTGAGAATATCTGGGTGAATATTTGTAGAGTTCCTTGAAAAGACAGAATTTCTAAATATGTAAAAAGACAAGTTATTAAATTTTGGACCACACATTCTTGTGTTTCTTCCAACAGGCCTAATACTATACAAATTAAAGATCAAGAGATAGGGGCCAAAATTGAACATCCAAAACATTTGATAGATATAACTCAAAGTGAATTATTTCAAACATTTAAACAAGAATTTCCAAATGTCAAAATATGTTAGAAGATGTTTGAGAGTTTGTGTCCTTCCTTTGTACGCATAAATAAGATTTGTGAAACTTGTTGTTGTCGAAATCATGTTGAATTTGGTCTACACTTGCAATCATATAAAAAAGTTATGGCAGTACTTGATCCTAATTTGGTCATCCCTAGCAGTACAACACAATTTGTGAGGTCCATATCATGTGATAAATTAGAAGATTTAGATGAATTCAAAGTGCAATACATCAAAAATCAGTGTGAAGATTGTGGAGATTTATGCAAATTTTTTTAAATTATTCAAGTTGAGAATATTAATGAATCTACACCAGTTTCATGGATGAGATATGAATATGAGACATATCAAAATAAGACAGGAGATGAATCCAAAAAAATTGTATTGAAGGAGAGTTAATTGCATTATGATGAGTTCATGACCAAGTTATGTCCATTGATATATCCACATATCCAACATTGTCATGGTGCACAATGGCAAGCTAAACAGTTTTGTGATTCCAAAAATTGTTTTCCACCTAGTTGTATACTTTCAATTGTAGATTTTTCTAAGAATTATACATTTGCACCTCAAATAGAGCTTCATGTGTAATATTATTATTCTAAACAAGTTGCAATATTTGTGCAAGTGACCTATAGACATGCACAATTTGAGGTGGATCAAATAGAAAGGTTGGATGAAAATGAATGCATCGTCATCAAAGAGGTTCATTTCTATATTAGTGATGATAGAGTTCATGATAGGAGTTATGTGGCTCATTGTTTTGCAATGTTCTCTGAAGATCTCAGAAATAGTGGAATAAATTTTTCAGAGCACACGAACTTACACATTTATTTAACTTTATTTTAACTTATATTTATTTTGACATGTATATTTCGATTTGATGCATATACATGGATAATTGTAGATACTTATCATGTTTCATGTTCACAGGACAATTCAAATCTGCAAAAGCATTTAATTGGTTAGCAATGCAACATGCTAGAACCAATGTTAGGTTTTTATAAAATTTCTTTGAAAGTGCACATGGAAAAGGGGAGCATGATGGAGCTGGAGCATGTATAAAATGTGTGCTTTGACAACATGAACTTGTAGGTAAATATATGCATTTTTAATGTGCATGTTTAATACTAGTACTATATATTTTAAATTTTATATATATATGCATATTGTATGTACATACAGGGAATAGGATAGAGAGTGCAAATCAAATTGTTGAATGGTGCAAAGTTCATTTTGCTACTTGAGATACTAAATACAATAAGCGTTACTTTTGGGAGGTGAAAGGTGAACTAAGTTATATTTATTTTTAATCTATTTTTCAAATCAAGTTGAGGTTTTAATTAAATATTTGTTTTGAAATATGACAATTATTTTTTTGTATTTGTAACAGATATAGATCGATCTAATCCTTACAATTGTCAAATGATTCTTGGTATTAGAAGTTTACATCAAGTGATGACTACAGGAAACCATAAACCTCCAGTAATTAAAGTAAGAGAGAAAACATGTTTTTGTGATGACTGCATTAAGGACAATCCAGTGAGTGCATGTGAAAATATTATGAATAGATATGTTTCACATTGGGATTTGAAGGAGATAGTTAGAAAACCTCCTTTTGAAAATGTTGACATTGACATTGGCATTCATGATCCTATATATTCAGATGATTATGAGTGCATTTCTGATTTAGTTATGGCAGGTTCGTGTGCATATATACATATATATAAATTAATATACATGTATATTCATTTTTAAATTAATTTATATTTATCTATATTTTTATATACATGTAGGAGATATTTTTTCAGTTCAAGCCTTACTAGATAATGCAAAAAATGAAGACTGTTATCTTTTAAGATGCACAAAAGCAAAACATAAGTTGCTAGAAGGAGCTATAGATGTTGATCAAAAGTCATATCCAATTGGATGAGTTGTTATTGAAGGAACATATTATCAACAAACAAGGCTAACTGATAGTGGTATTGAATTTATTGAATACAAGCCTAGAAGAAAGGTTTTACATTACAATAACCATGTTATAGCAACCAAATTACAATTTGAAGCAATACAAAGAAGAGGACGTCATGGAAATCAAAAGTAGAAACTGGCTATTGAAGAACATGAAAAACTTCTAGAGATAATAAAAACTAGAGAGGATCCTAACAATACATTGTTTGTGGAGCTCTAGTTCAACTATGTCTATATAGCTCTTATATTTTCATATTTAATGTTGATAGGATATTTGATTTATAAATTTGTATACATTGGATCATTTATCTCAAGGATATGTGAAATTAAACATGTTTTGTTATTTTTATTTAAATTCAACATGGATATCTCATGTAAGACCACCTCTTAGTACCTCCGCTTAAGACAATCTCTTAGGACCTCCCCTTAAGACCACCTATTAGAACATCCCCTTAGTACCACCTTTTACATGACCTCTCCTTAAAACAAACCCTTTAGTCTTTGTATGTATTTATATGTACATTGTTTATGTTTTCTTACATATGATTGTTGTAACATGCATTCTTTAGGTTATACTCTTTAAATATGTTCTTACATGTATATGTTATATTCTATGTTACATATTACATGTTATATTTTATTAATTAAATGTTGTTAATTATAGTTAATTAAGACATGTCATTAAATATAGTCATTATAATTTTATTTTATTTGTGTATGTAGAGGTCAAATGGGCATTCCCATTGCTATGGTTGTGAACTTGTGAATTTAAAACTAAGTCTTTATTATTTGCATCATATTGAATTAGAATTTTTTGTATATTAAGACTTATTAGAACCTATAAAAAATATTATGACCTATTAGGACTCCTATGTCCCCTTAAGACACACATGTATGGATAACGTACCTAAAAATGTATCATAAGTGATCTTAATGTGTTTTTTGGTAATGTAAGATGAGAATTATTACCTAACAATACTTATTATGTGCCAGTAAACATATCACTACCTATTAGAACCTATAACAGACATAATGACCTAGTAGGACTCCCTATGTCCCCTTAACATATATATGGATGAAAATACCTACAAATGTATCATAAGAGGTCCTTATGTGTCATATGGTAATGTAAGAATCATTATTACCTAATAAGACCTATTATATCCTAATAATACATATTAAGACTTATTAGAACCTATAAAAATATATTATGACCTATTAGGACTCTTATGTCCCCTTAAGACACACATGTATGGATAACGTACCTAAAAATGTATCATAAGTGATCTTAATGTGTTTTTTGGTAATGTAAGATGAGAATTATTACCTAACAATACTTATTATGTGCCAGTAAACATATCACTACCTATTAGAACCTATAACAGACATAATGACCTAGTAGGACTCCCTATGTCCCCTTAACATATATATGGATGAAAATACCTACAAATGTATCATAAGAGGTCCTTATGTGTCATATGGTAATGTAAGAATCATTATTACCTAATAAGACCTATTATATCCTAATAATACATATTAAGACTTATTAGAACCTATAAAAATATATTATGACCTATTAGGACTCCTATGTCCCCTTAAGACACACATGTATGGATAACGTACCTAAAAATGTATCATAAGTGATCTTAATGTGTTGTTTGGTAATGTAAGATGAGAATTATTACCTAAAAATACTTATTATGTGCCAGTAAACATATCACTACCTATTAGAACCTATAACAGACATAATGACCTAGTAGGACTCCCTATGTCCCCTTAACATATATATGGATGAAAATACCTACAAATGTATCATAAGAGGTCCTTATGTGTCATATGGTAATGTAAGAATCATTATTACCTAATAAGACCTATTATATCCTAATAATACATATTAAGACTTATTAGAACCTATAAAAATATATTATGACCTATTAGGACTCCTATGTCCCCTTAAGACACACATGTATGGATAATGTACCTAAAAATGTATCATAAGTGATCTTAATGTGTTGTTTGGTAATGTATGACTCATTATTACCTAACAATACCTATTATGTGCTAGTAAACATATCAATACCTATTAGAACCTATAACATACATAATGACCTAGTAGGATTCCCTAGGTCCCCTTAACATATATATGGATAAAAATACCTTCAAATGTATCATAAGAGGTCCTTATGTGTCATATGGTAATGTAAGAATCATTATTACCTAATAAGACCTATTATATCCTAATAATACATATTAAGAGTTATTAGAACCTATAAAAAATATTATGACCTATTAGGACTCCTATGTCCCCTTAAAACAAATATGTATGGATAACGTACCTAAAAATGTATCATAAGTGATCTTAATGTGTTGTTTGGTAATGTAAGATGAGCATTATTACCTAAAAATACCTATTAGAACCTATAACAGACATAATGACCTAGTAGGACTCCCTCGATCCCCTTAACATATATATGGGTAAAAATACCTGCAAATGTATCATAAGAGGTCCTTATGTGTCATTTGGTAATGTAAGAATCATTATTACCTAATAAGACCTGTTATATCCTTATAATAAATATTAAGACTTATTAGAACCTATAAAAAATATTATGATCTTTTAGGACTCCTGTGTCCCCTTAAGACACACATGTATGGATAACGTGCCTAAAAATGTATCATAAGTGATCTTAATGTGTTGTTTGGTAATGTAAGACTCATTATTATCTAACAATACCTATTATCATATATATGGATAAAAATACCTACAAATGTATCATAAGAGGTCCTTATCTATCATTTGGTAATGTAAGAATCATTTTACCTAATAAGTGGCTTATAGTAATAAGTTTAAAAATTCCTTAATTAGTGCAAACATAATGGGACAATGGGTTTAAAAAGTAGAAAATCCAAATGAGCACATGAGAACACCATAAGAAACTTGTGTGGGTAGCTTGAACTCCATTTAACTTTATAATTAGATCTACGACTAAATTACATGAGTAGATTAGAATATTAAGTCTTTAAACACTTTGTAAGTGATATGTCATGTAGACTACACTATTTAATCCTCGAGCACTCTATTATGACTTCTGTAAGTGGTTTATTAGAAAAGAATCCTTAGAGTTCTTTTGAGTGACTTGTTTGAGTGACGTTACTCAATACACTTATCACTCTTGTTTCAACGTCCTTATAGTTAGGTAACATTTAAAAGATCATTGTTTTAATATACCCTTTTGAATATTTCATTATGATCTCACCTTATAGATTATAACATTGTCTATTGGGCACATATCTTACCTTATTTTGTATTCTTCATTGATTTGTGTTCTTGAAGTTGATTGATTCTCCATAGTTTTATCTTTATCAACCTATTATGTTTGGGGCATGTGTGTGTGTGTGTGTGTGTGTGTGTGGGCGCGCGCGTGCATTTGTCTATCTTGTTATATGCTTTATTATTTAAGCATAATACTATTAAGCATAAATATATAGGTAAATGACTTTATCCAAAGGCATCATTGTATTCCTTCCACACTTGTCTTTCTTGTTCTCTAACTCATATTAGTAAAAGTTTTTGGGATATTGTTACTATGATTTAAATTGTAAATAAAAATAGATGCATTTTAATTGAGTGAGTTTTACCTCAAAATATTTATTTTTCTACTACTATGGTGGCTGATTAATTATATTAATCTTACGTGCTATAAGATCAAACTAGTTGTTAAAATGAACATCGTGAATATCTAAGTGTGGTTCATTTGGTTAGTAAAGTGCCTATGTTATGGTTAGAATGTGGTATAGGTTATGATTGTAGTTGATATAGGTTATGTTAGAAGGTGTATTTAATTTCAAAATTAATTTCACCATAAGAGATTATTGTTTCACCTAGATCCATCAAGTTATGTTAGAAACTGGACAATGCGCCGTAAAATTTTTCTACATTTTTAACTAATGTTTTTCTACATTTTTAGCTAATATTTTTGTACATTTTTAACTAATTTTTTTTACATTTTTACCTAATGTTTTTCTATATTTTTACCTAATATTTTTCTACGTTTTTACCTAGTGTTTGACTATATTCTTGCTTATGTTTTAAATAATTTACTAACAAATTAATTTAAGTATCATTGTAAAACAATTTAATTAACTTAATTTCTAACAAACTAATTAATTAAAACAATTTAAATATATTAAAAAATTAACAATTCTAAATATTTCACTCATAAAATAGGTAAAAAATAATTAATTTAAGTACCATTAACATTTATTAGTCAAAAAACACATTAAAAAAAATTTTAAATGGAAAAAAAGCCACTAACTTGTTACGGCTGAAACACCTAGACCGCTCTCCAAGAACTTGGGAGCTGTGATAGTCAAGATGATAGCCGCAAAGGCATTTTTGAACTTTTTATAAAACCACAGGGTTTCAGTTGTAACCATTTTGGCCGTAACTATTGCGGCCAAAACGGTACATGCTATGTGGGTGGGGGATGTATCACCTAGTTTAGTAGTGTAAATTGAATACTAGCTATTAAGGAAAGCATTAACCATACTAAACAAAACTAACACTTAAGATAGGACCAAAGAAGACAAACTTGAGGAAAGTAGACAAAAGATGGTAAACTCCTCAAGAGCTTGCAAATGGGGTTGCAAACTTTGGGTTTAATTGTGGAGGAAACTCCGTAGTTAAGCGCGCTCAGGCTGGAGTAGTACTGGGATGGGTGACCTCCCGGGAAGTCCCGGTGCTTCACCCCTGTGAGCATCACCTAGATCCAATGAGTGTTAAGTGTTCCATTTATTCTCATGAGAGATGGATTCATGTTGAATCACTACTCATGAAACATGGGTCATCGAGTTTGACTCAAAATCACACAGTTAAATCCTGATATTCACATCACAATTTGACTAGCTGTGGAAATCATGTCCTACTTATCCTCAAGAGCTTCTCATGATGACGAAGCTATGTCCCTGATGAGAGGGGATGTATGCTCACATTGTGCTCAAGCTCCAAGTAGATGGGTGATAATCAAATATGGGTGTGGATGAGGGTTTCAACAATGGAGGTATGGAAGGATTTCAGCATTATGATGGTATTTTGGTAGTTTTTAGGCTCTAAAAATAGCATTATAACTTTGCATGAAAGGTGGATTATTTTGTGAAGGGAGGAGGTTCAATGTATGAGCTATGGGTTAGAGAAATGGAGGGCCAAGATGTCAAGATGATGAGATGGTGAGGGAGGGTCAGGATGCACTCAAAAGGGAGCACAAGGATTGTGCTAGTTTAGCACCAATAGGGAGGTGACACTTGTCACAAAGAGGATGACTGTGAGAGGATATTATAAGGGTTGGTCAAAGGCTTCATGAGGGTGGTTGAGTATGTAAGATTCATGAGTGAGGATGAGAGAGGTGTAAGATTCATAAATGTTGGAGGGTGAGGGTGAGGATGAGATTGTTGACTTTGGCTTGGGTTAGCAAGTCTTAACCCTTACTTAAAGTTGTCACATGTTTAGGAGGGAGATTAGGATTAACTTAGAAGGGGGGTTAGGGGGTAAGTGGCTTAGATTTGATGGAATGGGTTAGTTAGGTGGCTAAGTGAGGTTAGTATGTGTGAATGGGTTGGATTAAGGGTTAGGATAGGGTTTAGGGAGGCTCTTAGGATTTTAGATACTTTATTAAATGATTTATTTAATAAAATGG
The DNA here is from genome assembly GCA_028749045.1 of Cupressus sempervirens. Lineage (NCBI taxonomy): Eukaryota > Viridiplantae > Streptophyta > Pinopsida > Cupressales > Cupressaceae > Cupressus > Cupressus sempervirens. Next base: position 176,529,245 of record CM053793.1, read on the forward strand.
GGAGTATGAAATTAAATTGAATAGATTTGATGATTTATTCAATTTAATAGGGGAAGAGGGATTTAATTGATGAATTAATTTTGGGTGATCATTTGATTTTATCAATTGGAATAAAGTTAATTAAATTAATTAATTACCTAGAGGATGACTATTAATTAATTAAATAGTAAATATTTAATCAATAATGTCTTAAGAGATGACTAAATATGATTACCTATCGATGTAATCAGATTTAGGTGTCTACATTTTGCCCCTCTTTGACATAGTGTTGAAACAACACTATTTCAAAGAAGTTCAAACATAAACGACACAAAGAAGACTTTTGAAAGCAACATAGTTGCCCCAATTTTGAGTAGAAGAGGAGAGAATGGACTGTACGATGCCCCCTCAAGAAGGCAGTGGGGAAATAAAAAGTGACATGACAACATCTTGACAAAAAAGTAGGAAGCTAGCAAGGGCCCGAAAGGCGTGGAAGAGGGAAAAATAGATGAAAGAAGAGAAAACAAAGGAAAAAAAGCAAAGGGGCAGGAAAAACTAAAGTGCTGGAGGACCAAGAGGGGTAGCTAGAGCACTTGGGTGGGCTATAAGTGGCTAAGAGGGGGCCAAAAGGGGTTAGTTACAGTCAGATTGAGGAGGAGATATTGTTGGTTAGGAGCTCTGTAGTGGAGATTACGATGGCAGGTATTGGGCGACCAGATCACCAAGCAAACATAGTGCGACAAGTACAAGTATGAGGGATGCCCGATCGATCAATAGGGTCTAAAACCTCTTTGTGATTTGCATGTATGTATTTTGTATGGCATTCCTGTGAAAGCAGAAATGCAATCCCGTAGGTGCGAGTTTAGCAGGAATGCAAGCGGGATAAGCAGAATCGCGGTCCCGCAAAATTAGCATAGTGTGGGAAGTGTGTAGGGATCCAAATCGATCCCAAGGGATATTATGTGGGAAAGCAATCCCAAGGTAGGACAATATGCAGGAAAGGGGTAGAGTCGATGGGATCATGTACCTGCCAAGAGGAATGCAAGTTAGGTAGCGAGAAAGCATACCTGCGGGTTAAGGGCTTTGCACAATAGGAAAGTGAGAATATGGGCATAGTGCGGGAACGCGATCCCATAAGACCAAGGATCAGTGGGATCACCAGGTGTATCTACCACAGGAATAGGGGAAAAGGTCAAGGGGAATACCAAAGTCAACTTCGTGATCCCGTTGGAATATAGTTTTGCGGGAATGCGAGTGGGTAGGCTTTGCGGGAATGCAATTACGCGAGAATGAGGGTTGTGGGGAATAAAGGCAGAAAAATTTGGGGTTGAGGAAAGGGAGGGTGGGAGGATGAAAAAAGAGATAGAAAACTGACATTTGGATTTGTTTTGGTGGCGTGTAGTGGTCCTTGGATGCGTTAGTGTCACGAGAGTGGCGAGCAACAGTGTTGCACGTTGGAGATACGCTGATGCCAGCCGACTAGGCGCGGATCAAGGTGATCGAACTAGGCTACTTGGCAAGGTTGCCCCATACTCGCATTTACATGGCGATGGTCACAGCATTCTGTGAGAGATGGCACAGTTAAACAACGATATTCCATTTACTGATGGGGGAGATGATGGTGACGCTGGAGGATGTGTATCGCATATTCAGACTACTAGTGTGGGGGACGCTAGTCATGGCAACCAGAGAGATGATAGCAAAGGTGGTCGTATAGAGACTGATGGGGCCTGGAGTTGAGTACAAGATTTGACAGGGATAGTTCGCACTAGATGAGCATCTAAATCGTGTGATGGTAGAGAGGCGGATCTATTTCTATGTGTTAAGGCTGGTTTTAGGGTACATTGCCCCAAATATAGGTGGTACAGGGGTTACGCTGGCATTGATTCCAATGGTGATGTAGATTGTGGATGTGGGATGCCCAGCGACATGGGGTGCTTTGATATTGGCCGAGCGATACCGTGACCTACATCAGATAGTGTACCAGGGTGGTGGTCGACAGGGGAGGAGTATTAGGTTTCCTACACTGTTAAAGGTATGGGTGTGGGAGCATATCATAGTGCTCAGACCATTGGGGTGCAGAGATAGGCAGACAAAGGAGCTAGTGGCATATAGTTGGGCCGAGCCATTGGCATACCACCACACAAATTCAGTGGACTACTAGAGAGTGTGCATCGATGAGATAGTGACAGTGTTGTGGAGGCCATACATGGGCCTAGGACCATGGGTAGAGGAGGGAGAGAAACTCCCATACACTATTTCCCCATGCTTTATGTTCGGGAGGTGGGAGTATGTGGCAGAGTAGTACAGGCCAGACAAGGTGCTATGACAGGTTGGATGGCAGCAGATGGCACCAGGGGAGCTGAACTAGTATCAGCGGGTGGCACGCAAGCTAGTATCGATGTATGGGCCAGCCATTTAGAGGGATGGTTTGTTGAGGGCATGGCTAGAGCTAGAGCCACAACAGTGGGATTGGTTTGACGGGTCAGCAGATGTGGACTCCACACAAGAGTATCGAGATACTCTTGTGTAGTCGAGACCAGTGGGGAGAGCACAGGGCACGAGGTCAGCAGTGGTGGCAGGTGAGCTAGCTTGAGCAGCCCGACAGGGGTAGTATGTGGCAAGAGGGTTGTGGTAGTAGGCAGCAGCAGTTGCACAGGAGGAGGAGCCGACCTGGTAGAGAAGGAGGGTGGGGGGGAGGAGAGGAGAGCAGAGGAGAGGGGAGCCCAGCCAGAGAGAGGAGGAGAGGAGGCACAGGGGCAATAGAGGGTAGCAGGGGAAGATGTAGGGGGATCATCTGTTGACGGAGAAGATGACATATTGGTAGCCTGGAACACCTCGCTAGAGTAGGCACACGTAGTGATGAGCTAGCTGCTTCGTGATACACAACAAGAGAGAGATCAGCTCCAAGTAAAGTGGGACCAATTTAGATAGGAGTGAGATACAGCCCAGGGATAGGTATATAGGGTAGGTGTGGAGGTGGTGAGGCTACAGATGGAGGTGGGTCGGGTGGAGGGGAGGTTGGATGTCATGACTTTGGAGTAGTAGGGGGTGCAGGCGAGACTAGATGCCCTTCAGTAGGAGTAAGATAGGCTAGTGGTGGAGGTGGCGACCTTACGGGCGCAAGTGGCAGTGGGGGGGGGTTTGGATGAGCTACAAAGACTTCGAGCAAAGATGGAGAATTTGAGGGAGAGGGTTGGATTCTACCAGGGGAGGTACCATGTCACAGTGCCAACATTGTAGATTGAGCACTATAGGCAACTGACTCAGTCAAGGATAGGAGGTACCCACAGAAGGATGCAGGGAGGAGGGGAGAGTGGATGGAGCACTGGGGGAGAGTACAGGTGGGTCCCAGCATACAAGGCATAGTTAGAGGGCAGGGCCGAGCTAGCGGCGGGGGAGGAGGGAGGAGGTAGAGAGCTCCAGTACAAGGGGAGGACTAATGAGGCCACCACGTCCACCACCAGTAGTACCAGGGGCTGAGAGAGGGGCTGAGGAGGAGACCAATGATGTAGGGACGATGGGCTGACCATCGACGAGTAGGTGACTTTTTGGGATACTAAGTATTTGGTATATATCAACTTTTTTGAGATACGTGGAGATTGTGTGAGGGTTTAGACCCGTTTGTATGATATGGACATTGTATACTAATGGACTGTTATTCTTTCATTCTTTCATTGATATATAGATCTGATGATTTTGGCAAGATATGTGTTATGGACTGGTGATGTTATGTATAATGTTTGATATGTGATGGATAGGCAGTGATGTTTTGATGATATTGTTGACGATTGGTGATGCAGGATGTGATTTTTGATGATATTCTATATATGATACAATATGTTTTTGATGTGATTTGGCTATGATAGTGTAGATATGATGTGATGTGATTTTTATTTATGATACCATAGATGTGATGTGATTTGATGTGATCCTTGATGACATAATTTTCCTTATGATATTGTAGATGTGATGCAATATGTTTTTTTTTTTTATGTAATCCCTGATGATGAGATTTGTTGTATGATAGATGTTATGTGGTGTGATATGTTTTGATACGATGTTGATGATGTGATGTGGCTTATGATGGATGTGATGTGGCTTATGATGGATCTGATGTGATCTCAGAGAATGTGATTTCTTTTGAGAGTATCTAATATGCTGATGTATGATGATAAGTACAAACTAAAAAAAAAAAGTGACAAATGTAAAATGAATCACCAACTAAAGGATAAACAACAAATTTATGATATGGAAAATGAATATAATGTCATGAAATTTAAAATATGTTAACAAAAACTAAAGATGGATGAAAGATTGAAAAATGAATCACAAAATAAAAGATGAAAATAAAAAATATGAAGTACAACTTAATGATGGAACTATTAATGATGAACTACAATGCTAAAATGAATTACAACTTAACGATGAAATATAATGCTAAAATGAATTATAACTTAATGATGAATGATAATGCTAAAATGAAACCTAATCTAATGATAAATGAAAATGCTAAAATGAATTATAATTCCAATGATGAATGACTATGCTAAAATGAATCATAATCCAATGATGAACGACTATGCTAAAATGAATCATAATCCAATGATGAATGACTATAATGATAAAGCTTAAGTAAACTAAAAGAGAGAATAGTAAATTTATGATATGCTAAAAAGAACACAAACTAAAAGATACACCTAAGATTTATGATAAGCATGTGAGAATAACATAAAAGACTGAATGCAATGATATTTCAAGATATGATAAAGGATACAAGCTATGATAATACAACATACTAGATTCTAGGAGATGCAAGACAAACGATGATAGTGGAATAGGATAACCAATGCTTGACTTATGATAGTGTTCTATGATATGAAAAGTGAACATAGAAGATATTGATGCCAAGGAGAATAATGTTGGAAAAAGAGTGACCAAAAAATGTGCAGTCAGGAGGATAGCATAGATTTTAGAGCTAGGATAGTAACTTATGATAGGGATCACATCATGATGAGAATGAATAAGAATTGACATTCAAGGTTTTGAATCAAATGATTCTGAGGGTGGAAAAAGTGATAGTTCAAGGAAGAGGGGTGATGACAAGGAGGAGGATTACCAGGGGTTCTAAAAAAATAAAAGTGAGGCGTAGGGGAAGCTTGAGCATGGGGTACTTCATGAGGAAGTACCACTATGTAGTGTGAACACTTTATTTGATATAGGATTTTTAGGGATCTGCCAAGGTTACTAAGAACGTCAAGGCCTTTTTCCCAAAATTCCATAGGACTGACTCAAGCAGGCACGCAAGGATTGCCCTAGCATCACACTTAAGTCACACAGAGATCAGTGTTGGAATGATGCTGGGTGATCCACAAGCAAACAAGATTACCCAAGTGCACCATGTTTTATCGAAAGATGAAAACATGCTTGAAATATGCAAGGATAATATCAAACTAACTCTCAAGAAAAAAAAGACTGTGATCAAAACCAACCTCCTAAGTTGCCCCAGTCAAAATACACCATGATATGAAAAGATTATGGCGATCTTAAGGAGGAAACAACAAAAGATACGTGGAAACAATCAACCAAAATATACAACAAAAGATTCTGCAAAGTGTGAAAAAGTAACCTTTTGCTAAAGAGACCAACTGATGAGCTACTAACGAGCTTAGGGACACAAGAGGGCTCCACAAGACTTGGATAGTACATACAAGTATGACTATTCAAGGACATGGAAACTCGAGACTAGATAACAAAACATAGTAGTAGGTATATGCATGACAAGGGAAAGCTTAGGATGAGGAGATAGCATTGTTATGATACAAGGGTTTGTTTAGGTGGGATTATGTAAAGCATGAGTTATGTACAAGGGTTCAGATATTGTTGTATTCACATAGGTATGGTACATGGCAGACAAGGGTTAGTGCATGGGTATGAGACACATGTTATATGGGTTGTATATGCTACATATGGTAAAGTACAAGGATAAAAAGCACTTGATAGGGTACATCTAGTAGAGTACAATGGTAGGATACATCGAGTGTGATACATGGGATGCTATAAAATAGGAATGAGGTGGGATGTTTCATAGTGCAAAGTGCTAGAGGATGATGTTGTGAAGCATGGCAAGGAGTAAAACAATAAGGAACACCTTGGAAAAGTGGGAGGGATGAGTGATATTATATGGAGGGGTGATAGAGGGGTGTGTGTTTGTGATCGATAATGGAAGAGCTGTAGTACACCTGTGCCTGTTTGCTAGGTTTTCACCAGGGACCTTTCCAAGGCACTTGAATTGCCACATTTTCACCATTGGATGCTTTATTATTATTATTTTTTGTACCTTTTCTTTCTTTGATTTGCAAATTTTGTCCTTAGGCATAGAATTTTTTGAGGTGAATAATGTTGGTAGGATCATTCAGGACTTCACCTTCAAGGGTAGATAGCTAATAGGCTCCTAAGCCAAAAGATTTCATGACCACATAAAGACAAGGCCATGTGGGCTCGAACTTGCCTTTCTTTTCTCTATTAGCTTGAACCTTCATATTCTCTTTAAGGACCATGTCACCTTCTTGAAAATTGCACAGATGGACTTTCCTACTGAAATTGTGCTTGAAGCAACTTTGATAGATCATGAGGTGGTCGTAGGCCTGTTGCCTTTTTTCACCAAGTAGATCAAGTTAAGTAAGTCGAGCCACTCTATATTCTTCATCATATATTTGTCCTTGTAGAGAAATACAAAGCGATGGGAGTTCAACCTCAATAGGTAGGACTGCTTCAGCACCATAGACCAAGGAGTATGGAGTTGTGCTAGTGCCTATAGAAAATGAAGTGCGGTATACCCATAGCAAGAGATTAATTTGCAAATGCCAATCATGGCCAAATTCATTGAAAAATTTCTTGAGGATTTTGAGCAGGGTTTTATTAGTTGCCTCTGCCTGATTGTTACCTTGTGAGAAATACGGGCTAGAAAAGTAGTGATGGATGTGAAGGGAAGTGCACAATTCCTCCATATTTAGGTTTTCAAAATTACCTCTGTGGTTTGTGAAAATGGTAGCTAGGATGCCAAAGTGACATATGATATGATACAATATAAACTTGGACACCTGAACTCCTGTGGCAGTAACAAGGGGAACTGCTTCGACCCACTTAGTGAAATAATTAGTGGCGGTGATTATCCACTTATGCCCTTCTGAAGAAAGTGGCACAATAAGACCAACAAGATCAAATCCCTAGTAGGAAAAAGGCCATGGTGGTGCAATGGGTTGCAAGTCTTGTGTTGGAGCTTGGATTAAATTAGCATGTTGTTGACAAGGTAAACATCGTTTCACAAACTCACATGCATCATGTTCTAGAGTAGGCCAATAATATCCAGCCTGAAGGATCTGCTTTTCTAGCACCATCCTGCTCGTGTGAGCACCACAAAGTCCAGCGTGTACCTCTGTGAAAGCCATCATAGCCTCATTTTGATCTAAGCATCTAGAGAGTATCATGATAACCACGACGATATGGGGTTTGGGCAATGATAGTGTAATAGGAAACTTTGTGAATAAAGTTGTGGCATTGGGTTCAAGTGAGGTGAGGAGATATGATACCATTTAGTAGGTAAGTGTGAATTTCATGGTACCATGGAGATTGGGGGCCAACCAAGATACAGAACATGTTGATTCATCATTCTCATATGTAGGTTCATGCAGCTGCTCAACCAAGAATTCATATTACGTAGCTTCATGCGGTATTTCCAAGAGAGAACCAATAGTAGCCATAGCATCAGCTACCTTATTTTGGAGTCTAGGTACCTATATGAATTGGATCTAAGTAAAATGCTCCTTTAATTGATCAACCAGATCTTTGTAAGGTAGTAGCTTGCCATCCTTGGTCTGGTATTCATTCAATTCTTGTTTGATGATAAGCTAAGAATCACCATAGACCTGAAGCTCTGTGATATTCCATTCAATGGCAATTTTTAGTCTCACAACAAAGGCCTCATACTTTGCAATGTTATTGGTACACTGAAATTGTAGCTTGAAAGATTTAGGAATATAATCGCCTTGAGGTGTAACCAAGAGTATACCAACACCAGAGCCATGAGATGTATAGGAGCCATCAAAATATAGCTTCCAGAGTGATTGTTTTTATATCAAATAGAGGTATTCGTCTGGAAATTCCATGATGAGTGGGTGATCTGCAACTAAGGGTGCATCAACCAAGTGATCTAAAATAGCCTGGCCTTTGATGGCCTTTCTTTCAACATATTGAATTCCAAAATCACTAAGAAGCATAACCCATTTTTCCAAGCATTTGGTGAGTACTGTGCGAGAGAGCATATATTTCAATGGATCAATCTTTGATATCAGTTGCACAGTATGACTCAACATGTAATGATGTAGCTTCTGGGTGGCAAACACCACTGCTAAGCATGCCTTCTCCATTTACGTGTAGTTGAGCTCATAGCCCACTAATGTTCAGCTAATGTAATAAATAGCTCATTCCTTTCTTGCATCGTCAAGTTGTGCTAGAAGAACACCTAATGCTGTGGGAGTAGTTGTGATGTACAATATGAGTGGGCGCCCTGCAACTGGAGGAACCAAAATAGGTGGATTAGCTAAGCATTGCTTGATGAGCTCAAAATTGTGCTGGCAAGCTGGGTCCCATTTGAAATTTTGATCTTTCTTAAGCAGGTCAACGAAAGGTTGAGACTTATCAGCAAGCTGAGAAATGAACCGCCAGACTGATTGGAGTTTTCCTTGCAAAGAACGAAGGTGCCTGAGTGTCTTAGGAGGAGCCATATCCATGATGGATTTGGCCTTCTTAGGGTCAATCTCAATACCATGATGTGACACAATGAAGCCTAGGAGCTTTCCTGAAGTAACACCGAAGACACACTTCTTTGGATTTAGCATGAGATGATATTCTGCCAGTTGATTGAACACTTCCTCGAGGTGAGATAAGTGATCCAAAGCATTGAGAGACTTGACTAGAATATCATCCATGTAATCCTCAAGAATCTTATGGATTAGGTCATGGAAGATGACTATCATCGTGCGCTGATAGGTTGCCCTGGCGTTCTTTAACCCAAATGGCATCATGGTGTAGCAAAATGTGCCCCAAGGTGTAGTGAATGTCATTTTATGCTGATCTTCTTCTACAATATGAATCTAATTATACCTAGATCAACCATCCATTAGTGAAAAGAGTTCATAACTTGCAATGAGATCCACAATTATGTCAATATTTGGTAGTGGAAAGTCATCCTTTGGACAAGCTTTATTAAGATCTCTGAAATCGATGCAAATCTTGATATCACTAGAGGGCTTGGTAATAGGTACCATATTAGAAATCCATTCAAAATAATCTATTGGTCAAATGATTTTGGCCTCTAACAACTTCTCTAGCTCTGCTTTGACGAATAAAGCCACCTTGGGGTGCATTTTTTGAAGTTTCTGCTTGACAGGCTTGACCCCTGGATCCACTGCCAGATGGTGTACGACAAGTTTCGGGTCCAACCCCAGCATGTCCTGATATGACCATGCAAAGCAGCCCACATTTTCACAAAGAACTTGAAGAAGAAGATATGCTTGTTCAGGTGGTAGAGAGGTTGTGATGTATGTGATATGTGGTATCTCTGTCAAGCTGATATTTACAGGTTGAGTTTCTTCTGTCAAAACTGAAGATACAGGACGTCAATGCTCTTGTGGGGGGAGGATGAAATCTCCATCCTCAAGTGCTTCTGGGAGGTTTTCACCGTCGGATACATCCTTTATTTTTGTTTCATTTTTTGAGTCACCCAATGGCGCTGCAGAGGAGTTTTCACCATGGGATTTTTTTCTTTTCTCTTTTTTCTTTTTTGTTTCTTTTCGAATTTCATTTTTGTGACTAGAGATTTCCTCCTCCCCGAAGTAAAGATCCAACTTGTAGACATATGTCAATGGTGATGGCGGCCGTTTATGTGGCATTTCTGCCCCCATGAATTTAAGGAGTGCATGCTTGTTAGAGAACTCGTCAACATGAATGACACTTGGTTGGTCCCAATCTACGAGTTTGGGGTGAGCGAGGGGGAGGTCTATAAGATATAAGGATAATTGGAAGAGCATAGAGACTCTAAGGATTATTTTGTCGAGGAAAATATCATCATAAGATTTCTTTTCAACTTCCTCAGGGATATCTTCAACCTCAACGAGAGTGTTTTGGATGTTCATAAAGGCGTGGCCTTCCATTGTAGTGCCCCCAGTTGCAGGGAGTCCATAGCCCAAGCCTTTGGTTTTTTGCCCTTAGTGTGCTTCTATAGGCTATCTCATACCTAATTCCTGGTGGTCTAAACCACCTCCTTGATAATCCCATTGCTCTGTGGCCAAGCGATGTGACCAGGGATATTTCTATTTAAAGTGATCAAGAAGTGCTTCACTTTTAGGAGGTGGCTCTTTGTATAGCCAAGTGTTAATGTTTGGTGTGGTTTCTGCTCCATCAAGGATACCTTTGGTGACAAATGTGGTAGGGCCCAGCTAGTGGAGTTGAGAGCTGGTTTTTGGTATACGCCCTTGATGTGTTGGGTATCCTTAAGTATGTGGGTCAAGTTGTAGAGTGCCAATAGTAAAAGCATCTGTGAGACTATACTCGCCACAACCTTGGTAGTTGATCTTAACTATGGAAAGAGTGGAGACTAAAATGGTGTTTATATCATGGCAAATGCTAGAGGAACTAGCTGTGGTGCTGCCAATTTTGATCCCAAGATAGTGATAGGTGTATGAAGCTTCAACCGCATTGCAATAAGCAAAGGGTTCAAGATCTCCATGGATGGTTATCTCAGTGCCATTATGTAGAAATTTGACACACTGATGATATGTGGATGGAACAACCTTCATGGTATGAATCCATGGATGACCGAGGAGGATGTTATATGGAAGATTAAGATCAACTATGTGATAGAGTGTTTCTGAAGTGGCTAGGCCGACTCTGATAGGGACCAAGATGGTTCCTGTAGTAGTATGCTCCAAATTGTCGTATGCCTTGATGGTGATCACCTCATTGATGATATCTGCTTCAGTATATCCTACTTGCTTGATGAACTTTAGAGTACATAGGTTTAGAGCCGATCCAATATCTATCATGACAAATTTAACTACAAAGTCAAAAACCATGACAGCGATGTGAAGTGGGAGGATGTGATCAGGTTCAACTGCTAGGATATTAGTGATTTTGAAGGATAAGGCACATGAGGCTAAAAGATGGCCAACCAAGTTGTGAAACTCAGTGGCATTTATGTTGGAGGGGATGCGTGACTCACGTAGAGTGCTATCAAGGATCTCTTGATAAAGTGGGCTTGTCTGTAAGAGATCCAGGATGGAGATCTAGGTCGGTGTGTTTCCAAGGTGTTCCAAGATGTTATACTATGGCCCTAGTGAAGGTGATTATGATGGAGATGCTTGAGATGGAGGTAGTCATGCTGATGGTGGTCTGATTTGTGTGGATACAAGTGAACCAACTATATTGAGTTGCGTCCGACGGGTAGCAACTACACACTGAGTGTCTGGGCCTTTAATATTGATGACATTGATGGATGGTTCAACTTGTGATATGCAACCAATTAAGCTACCATATTCTAAGTATGCTGAGGTATAATTCTAAGACATGTCTCAGTTGTCACCTTGTTTACCCAGAGCATTGTTAGGTTTTTTGATAGGAGGGTTTGCAGGTGCCTTTCCCAGATTCATGTTGTGAGAAGGGAAAGAATTTTGATACATCATTAATCATACATTAGGTGAGGGTTGTGCCCCCACTATGATCTCCTTCTGGTCAATGAGGTCTTGTACATAATCCTTAAGTTGCATGCATTTAAGGGTAGTGTGCCCTTTCAAACAATGGAATTTGCAATATTCATTATCTTTGTACCAGGATGCTCTAGACTGATTGGGTTCCAAGGGTTGTGTTTGTGGATACCAAACAAGGTTATCTTTGGCCAATTTTTTGAAGATTGTATCAAGAGGTTCCCCTAATGGGGTGTATGTTCATGGTTGCCTCTGAACACAGGGTTTACTACCTACTAACAATGTGATAGCATTAGTTTGATTATGAGGAACAGGTATTTGCTGATGAGTTTGCATGGATGGCTGGTGATATACAGGGGGTTGATGTTGATAAGTTTGTTGTTGGCAAAATGTGGTGGGAACATTGGTAGCCACCCCAACAATATGGACCTGTCGAGTGTCAGTGGCACCATCTATCACTATATTCTTGTTTTTGTTCCAATATTAGGTTTTGTCATTGCTCGAGCTGCAGTCCTAGGTGTTTTCTTTGTACAATCTGATGACACCATCCTTAATGAGGCCTTGCTTGAGGCCCATTCCTTTTTCTTTGATGTCCTTGTATGTTTACAAATAGTTCATAACCATATGATGAGCGAGGCTAGGGTGTGTGTTGTTTATGAACATCTTGACAAGATGGCGCTTAGGGATGGTATAAGAGATCCTTGTTGTGAGGATCTGTCAATGTTGTAAGTACTCTGCAAGGCTTTCTCCTCCCTTTTGTTTAGTGTGGACAAGGTCTACTACAGATAATTTAGTTTGAACGAGATGGGTATATTGAGCAACAAAGGCCTCATAAAGTTTTGCAAAAGTTTTAATAGTACCTTGAGGGATACGACAGAACCATTCCAAGGCTGGCCCTGCCAGGCTCTTGGGAAAGAGCCACATGAGGAACACATCATTATAAGCTACCTCCTAACAATGCATATAGAATTCCTCAACATGTGTGACTGGATCACTCTTCCCCCTAAATTTGTCAAACTTGGGGATCTCGAAATGTTTAGGAAATGGAGTCAATATGATAGTCCTATCAAAAGGGTATGGGAAATCATTTTCAAATTTGAAATTTTTGGTGTCTGTCCCATCCTTGAGGGCTTTGAGGGCATTTTTCATCTCTTCCCATTTAGAATTTATAGGTGGGGGAGCGGGTGCCCCTGGTGTAGGATACATGCTAGAATTTGAAGTGTGATATGGAGAACTCTAATGACCATATGGCGTCTATGGAAAAAAAAATTGCATTACTAGCGGAGTGGATGCTATGGTTTGTTGGAATGTGGGTTGTGCATACTGTTGCATCTGCTGAGATTGGTGTGGTAGATAACTATTAGGTTACTACCCTATGAGATAGTTCTGTGTGGGTGCTTGGGCATACTATTGATGTGAAGACTATAGCTGAAATGGTGGTAATGCAGATAATGCTTGTGCTATGCTCTAGGAACATATACCGTGCCCAATGAATGTGGGTTGTGTGCCTACTTGAGAGTAGGACTAATTTGGAATACGTGCAAGGTAGTTAATTTGTAGCAAAGTGTTTACTGTAGGGAACTGTAGTGGTAGTGTATTTCGGCTATTGCCTAGAGGTGGCATGGAGAAATAGTTAGTGAAGGGTGGTAGTGAATAACTATGTGAAGCGGTAGATGACAGTGCCTAAGGTGCGGACATGACTGCAATGCTAGGGGGAAGACTAGTGATAGATGCCTATGTTGCAATAGTATTCCAAGGTCCCAAAGGAAATGCGACTAAAGAGCTTTGGCTAGTTACAAAGAGGTTGATAGTGATGCTTGGTCGGATGGAAGATGAGGTATTGGACCCTAATGACGGTATCTGAGTAGCAAATGGACTAGATGTGATATGGGATGGAAGCAAAAAGGTAGTGCTGCTAGATGCAAATGGACGATTTGGTGGAGCGAAAAAGTGAGTGGTGTAAACAGATGTAGATGGTATACTTGAGGTTGGTTGAGATGTAGTATGCACTAATGGTTGAGTGAGAATGGGTTGAGTGTTTTGTGGAATGGGAATTGGTACCTGGGTTGAGGGTATATTTGGGTCTACTGGTTCTACCTAAGTTGGTTGCCATCCAAACAATGGGTGAGTAGGATCTATTATGTCGATAGGTGGTGGACGTCCAAACTCAAAGACACCAACATTATCTCATAAGAAATTTTCCATGATGGTTTCCTTGTTGCGATCTATGATGGCATTTATGATGGTAGCGTGACCAAGTTGGTTCATGAAAGCCTCAATATCTATGGATGATCTTGGTTCTTCTAGGATTTGCAGTGGTGGGTCTGCTAGTGTCATGGATACTACAAAGTTTGGTTGAGCTCAAGATGTGTTACCACTAGGATCCATATCTTTTTTCCATGTGTTCCTACCAAAACATGTGGTGGGTGGCATGAAAGAATGTTTTTCCTAAAGATGTAAATGCAGCGAGGGATGATACTAAGGAAGTCGAAATGATATGGTACTAAGTGAAAGAAACTTGTGTTTTCCTAAAATATGAATGTGGAAATGTGATGGTGATGCAAAAAGTGTGACCCTAACCTTCAACTCAAGGTGATGTTGGGTACTACTGACAACTTTGTTTCTATCAAATGGTGTGTTTCAAGGATACTTAGGATGATGAGAGATGTGATACAAAAATGTTTCTAAGTGAGTGAGGAAATAATGCTAAGATTTTAACAATGCATGTGGAGGATTCTTCTTCAAAAACCTAAGATGAGAGGAGATAGTCTAACTTCAAATGCTTGAATGGGATAGTGCAATTCCTAGATGAGAGACTAAACCTATAAGTGTGTAAGTGTGTGTGGAAAAAGCAAGGACCTAATCAGAATGAGTAACAGTAGAGTTGTTGATAAGGCTCATATTAACACCACGTCAAAGGGTTAGGTTTTGGATTTTGTAGTCCCATTCAATTTGTAATGCTACCTCAGCTCTGTCTTTCTCAATTTGATCCAATTTGGCAATCCTAGGGTTAGGGGTATGTTTCTTATGCTCTACTTCGATTTCCTTATAGGCTGGTATTTGAGGAAGCTTGGCCTTCTTAAACTTAGTCTTGGGATGGCTTGACATGAGATATTTCCAAGGATTTAAAGCACAACCATGGGGTTTTTGGAGTTAGTGACTACGCTAAGTATACCTTCTAGACCTTGGGTTGGAACATAAATCAATTGACAAATAGCAAGTTTTGGATTTTTTTCAGGATGAATTTGGCTAACTATCTTCTAGGCAAGGAAAAATGTGTCATTTTTGGTCAAGTATATTGGTAGCAAAAGGTATATTGAAAAGAGAAATTGTTGGATCTTTTTAGAGAAAAAGGGGTTTGTTGGTAACTAAACTTTTGTGGGCTATTTTCTAGGTAATAAGTGTAGGCAAAAGATAAACTAAAAGTACGGTGTTGTGAGTGGGCTTGCTAACAACCGTTTCTTATATATTGAAGGTGAGGTCTCTCAAAGATAAGATTTGTGATATTTTTGGTCAAGCAAGGTAAATGGCAAAGTATTTGGAAAAAGAACAAGACTTTGGGCTAACAAAGGATCCATAACTTTAGGTTTTTCTTAGTGATTCTTGTGTTTTTGAGGGAATAAGTTGATCAGTTTGAAACAAATGGACAAATTGGACCAACGAGACAAGCAATTGTTGCGAATGGACTTGCTAACAACCGTTGTTTTGAAATGACAAAGGTGAAACTTTCTTTCTTCTGATACAAGGATAAATGAGCAAACAATTTCTTAAAGGACAAAGCAACTTTGAGAAATACAAATAGTTGATCTCTTTAGCAAAAGGATTTTTTTGATAGTAACCATTGAATTGTGTATGTTCAACAAATTTTTTCATAGGTCTTGAGCACAATTTAAGATAGTTCAAACACACACTTTATCCCTACAAGTCAGAATTTGATTGTCATATGTTATTCAACGGCCCACAGCTTGATGTCTCCTAGTTCTAGTGCAATATTTCCCTCTAATCGAAGAGGTGAGTTAATACAAGAGTTGATCGACAAAGGATACACATCAGAGAACCTTCAAGGCATGACAAATAGAAGTTCCCCTTCTGCGAGAACAGTGACCCTTGGAGATGAAACCCAAGTGGCCCTATGCCTCTACCAGGGGAGCACAATGGTGAGTAATCTTGAGGGATTTTGTTTCCCTTGCACCATGAATAACATACCATGAAAGAAAGTGAGATACTTTAGACTAAGAGGGTTATAAATGGGTCTGTGGAGTCTTTGCAACGGTTGTTATTGGTTGTGATCCACTTAAGGGTCTATTCTAGACATGCTGAAATCATGGGAAAGTTTTCCCACCTCAGACTACCCCCAAAAACATGTCGCTCTAATTGAAGAGATGGAGCAAGAAGGTTTACCCTTCCCCTCATTTATATACTGGCTAGACTATTTACCAGTTTGAGCTTCTCACCAAAGGGGATGTGCTTCCCAGAGGTGGATGAACTCACTAGAAGCACTCCTAGGTTGTTGCAGATGATCTTGCTAACAACTTTCGGTACATGCGTCACATACTTTAATGGTCTTACTTTGCATGAAAAGAGAGAAATCTAAGATGCATGAAAATGCACAATCTCAAAACACGCAAGACATGGGATTAATTGCTATTTGGACACTTTAATGCTCTATTCTACAACTTTTGAAAACACACCTGTTTAGCATATAAGATTCATTCCAACTTCACAATGTCACTAACAAAATTAAAACGAGTCAACAAAGGGGAAATCACGTGCCAAAGCTTGAAAGAGGAGGGAATAAGAGCGTTTTAAATCTTTAAGGCATTCAAGATTTGCTGAAATTTATTTTAAGCCCCAAATTTGAAGTGTTTGCACATAATGTTCTTTAATGCCTTAAAATAAAGTGTTCATCACAATGGTTAATTACTAATCATTCATTCCATGAAAAAGCAAGATTTGTTCAATTTTAAGCCATTCAACAAATGATTGATGATGATAAAATCTACACAAAACATGTCAGCATAAAACCTGCAAATGAAAAACTGTTAGAACTTTGAGCAAAACAAATCTCACAGTGAACCCGTGGGTTAAGAACACTTTCTCGCAGGCACGGGAATGCAAAAAGTGTCAACAAGAATGCTGAAGAGGTGAAGCTGAGTTTTGGACAAAAAGGCAAAGCAATCCCACGAGTTAATGTAGCGATCTCGCAATCGTGAGAATGTGAAAATAGTAAGCGGGAACATAGGACAAAAAATTGGTGACAGTAAAAATTGAGGCTACGGGTTTAAGAATGCAGAGCAATCCCACAGACAAGCAATCTCGCAGGAATACTTCTGCGCATTCCTGCAGGAAATTATTTCAGCAAGTTTGAAAGGTCAACAGTTGGCAAGGATGACCAGGTTTGACAGGCAACAAATGCGTTCCTGTAGGGAAATAGTAGCAATCCCGCAGGAGTTTAACGCGTTCCCACAAAATGAAAGACCGGAGGGAATGCAGATAGTTTTTTATTGGTGTTTTTGTTGCTTGTGGGATGAACGTCGAACTCATAGTCACAGGTTCGTGTTCTCGCCAGGTAATAGCAACATTCTCGTGGTTGTGGGATCGCATTCTTGGGGTAGCGGGATAGCGAAAATAAGTTGTTCTAAAGTGTTTAAAATTGAAAAAATGTTTAGATGACCGGGAGCGCATTTCCCAAAGATTGACTTGTGTACCTGCAAAAATGTTAGCAAACCACCTACAAAAACCCACAAGAAAATAACGTTACTTTGGTTAGTTCATAAAAAAAACTAAAAACTGATTAAATTGACCCAAATGCGAGGTCCCACTGGGCGTGCCAAAATGTATCACCTAGTTTAGTAGTGTAAATTGAATACTAGCTATTAAGGAAAGCATTAACCATACTAAACAAAACTAACACTTAAGATAGGACCAAAGAAGACAAACTTGAGGAAAGTAGACCAAAGATGGTAAACTCCTCAAGTGCTTCTCATGATGACGAAGCTATGTCCCTGATGAGAGGGGATGTATGCTCACGTTGTGCTCAAGCTCCAAGTAGATGGGTGATAATCAAATATGGGTGTGGATGAGGGTTTCAACAATGGAGGTATGGAAGGATTTCAGCATTATGATGGTATTTTGGTAGTTATTAGGCTCTCAAAATAGCATTATAACTTTGCATGAAAGGTGGATTATTTTGTGAAGGGAGGAGGTTCAATTTATAGGCCAAGGGTTGGAGAAATGGAGGGCCAAGATGTCAAGATGATGAGATGGTGAGGGAGGGTCAGGATGCACTCAAAAGTGAGCACAAGGATTGTGCTAGTTTAGCACCAAGGGGGAGGTGACACTTGTCACAAGGAGGATGACTATGAGAGGATAGGATAAGGGTTGTTCAAAGGCTTGATGAGGGTGGTTGAGTATGTAAGAGTCATGAGTGAGGATGGGAGAGGTGTAAGAGTCATAAATGTTGGAGGGTGAGGGTGACGATGAGATTGTTGACTTTGGCTTGGGTTAGCAAGTCTTAACCCTTACTTAAAGTTGTCACATGTTTAGGAGGGAGATTAGGATTAACTTAGAAGGGGGGTTAGGGGGTAAGTGGCTTAGATTTGATGGGATGGGTTAGTTAGGTGGCTAAGTGAGGTTAGTATGTGTGAATGGGTTGGATTAGGGGTTATGATAGGGTTTATGGAGGCTCTTAGGATTTTAGATATTTTATTAAATGATTTATTTCATAAAATGGGGAGTATGGAATTAAATTGAATAGATTTGATTATTTATTCAATTTAATAGGGGAAGAGGGATTTAATTGATAAATTGATTTTGGGTGATCATTTGATTTTATCAATTGGACTATAGTTAATTAAATAAATTAATTAACTAGGGGATGACGATTAATTAATTAAATAGAAAATATTTAATCAATAATGTCCTAGGAGATGACTAAATATGATTACCTATTGATGTAATCAGATTTAGGTTTCTACAAGGGAAACCGCCATGTATGTACAACCAAAACCATTCCAACCAGAACTGTTCCAGCTAAAACTGTTCTGGCCGAAATACCTTTTGGTATCACTAAAGGTGACATAGGTTTGTGCTTCCACCCATACACATCACTCAAAACTGAAAATATTATCCTTCCTTTTATAAATTAGGAAATTAACTCCTAAGTAAATAAAAAAGAAGCTTTATAAACTTAATTATAAGTTACGGTGGAACAGAAAATAAGATTTATGGGCACGAACAAAGATTGACCTACTAACAACTTTTGGCTACTCAATTAATAAGCTTCTTGGAAAGCTTTTGGCGGATCTAGGAACATTTGATTTATAAAATTAGTAATTCCAACAATAGCATATGTGCTCAAAGACACATAAGCAACGTAGGATAAGCTTGGAAGGTTTTCGTAATGAACACTTCAATGTTCTTGGTGCAACAGATGTGGGGAATATGCTATGCTAGAAATATATGGTGTGTATATGGAATCAAGTTTGGATGACAAAATAATACAATCTTTAAATATACTCAGGCATGAATAATAAACAAGTAAATGAATATTTTCATATTTCTATGACATATTTGATGATGGAGGGTCCCGTAACGAAAGACAATGACTTCAAATATTGGATGCAGTAGAAATGTGTGATATAAAGACTAGATGCAGATTAGTAGCAGCATTACGTAATGGAAGAAAGACAATAGTCAAATCAACAAGTTACACAACAACAAAAGATTTAATCAGTTTGACCTAACAAGCACTTGTATAATTGAATGCTTCGAAGTAGAGTTGTAAATATTCTTATTTATTTAAGAGTTGTATTAACAAAAAAATTACATTTAATGAAGAGGTGGAAGTGCAATAAGATGCTTGGGAACATATCATATATATATATATATATATATATATATATATATATATATATATATATATATATATATATATATATATATATATATATATATATATATATATATATATATATATATATATATATATAAGTTAGCTTTTATTATTAAAAGAAGTATGAACTTTGGCAAGGGCCTACAACACAATGGTAAATTGTGAGCCTCCTACTTGGGAGGTCTTGGGTTCAAATGTATCAAAGCTTAATTAATAATAAAAAATAAATAATCAAGACAAATAATAATAATTAACCTTGGCTTTGGCTTCTTACCGATCAAAAAAAAAATTGTATGAACCATTTTTGAAGAGGTGTGATTTTTTATGAGGGATGAGGATATTAAAGTATGACTTTGATATGAATTGAAATATATTGTATTATGATGAAAAATAAAAGATTTCTATATGTCTTTATTTAAGGCAAAGAGAAATAACTTACAATTCTTATTAAATACTTTTGAAAAAAAAATTATATAGCTATTTTTTTAATCTAGTAAAAAATGTCAAATGAGTTTTTCTACTGTATTTCTAATTGTTGATAGATAATTCACCTCTAAATATTTGAATATTACAACCTTTTTTTCAATTACATGCTTCAAAATCGCAACCATCATAAAGATTCATTGTTGCACAAATAATCCTCTAGTAAGTAGTACACAATTCATAAAGGTAATAGAAGGCTTTATTGAAAAATATGTTTCCATGTTTCCTAAAATTATTACTCTCAAACCTTCTAATGATCTCTTCAAACCTTCCAATGATTATTTCCAAGTGTTGAAATCAACAACTTTTACAAATATTATAACATTTAAAGAAACCTTGCATGATAAAAAAACTTTAAATGTTTAGTACACTAATGGGAAAAATAAATATGTTTTCTTTATCTAGACACAACAAAAATTCTCATTTTGAAGAGTGATCTAAGAATTTGTGGTAAAATTTAAAAAATACAATTAGTAGTTGTCTAGAATAAAAACTCACATTCTATATTTATGAATGTCAACATAAGTATTAGATAATAGGAAAAATACTATGAATGTTTAACATCCCATAAGAAATAGGTAAGAGACTACAACACAATGGTAAATTGTGAGCCTCTTATCAAAGAGGTCTTGGTATCAAATCTACTCGTGATCACACTTAATAAGTAATAATAATAATTAATTATAACACAATAATTAATCTTGGCTTCGACCTCTTATAGATCCAAAAAAAAAAACAAATCCCATAAGAAATAATAATATGTACATGTATGACTATAATTGAAATAATAATAATTTTATATGTAGAATGAGTTAGGTGAATTAATTTTTTTTATTGATAAGAAGATGGAAGCCTAAAAATCTATTAATAATTTATAAAGTATATACGTGGTTTCTCCATTCAAATGGGTATTGACAAGATAAAAAGGATCAAGAAAACCTCCAATCTTATCCAAGGACTTATGTCCACTAAAGATACATAAATTAATCTAGGGAAATTCCCCCATTTACAAAATTTATGAAACTTATAAGGATTATTCCTCAATTCACTCGATTTGAGTTTTTCCTTTGTATATTTCTAGAAGCTCTGTAGTTTCCATTTTAGTAGTTGCACTTCATTGCTTTGACTCTGTACTTTATTGTCTACTTTTTGGTTGCATACACTTTCCTCTTGACCAAGATTGTTGTTAGAAGAAATCAATAGTGTCTTATAATATTTCTAGAATTAATTTATGTTATCCATATGACATGCGCATTTTTGTCTAAATGATAAATGAAATTTAGTCTAGATGCTTCTAAAGGTTAACTTTTTTATTTACTTCAATGAGGAAGCTTTCTATATATTTCTATTATGATGGCTAAGAATTTTGATCATGAACTTACCCTCATAATCAAGTTGTAATATTTACATTATATTGAATAAACTCATTGTAAACATATATAGTTCATAATATATATTCTTAATTGAAGATTATCATGACTAATCATATTGCTAATTTTTATACTCAAGTATTGCATTCAGGCTAATTGATACAATAATAGAATTTTTAAAAAATGTAATATACTTATTCTTCATTCCATTGATATCCTATTCTATCATAAGTGTCATTCTCATTTTTTATCAGTTACATTGTATCCTACTTAATTACCATGGTATCATTTGTAATTACACATTTTTCATTATTACAAGTTGAACTAATTTAATGTTTAACAATGTTTGAGCCATTGATGGATTATCCATGCATAGGACAATACCTTCAAGTTCCTATCCTTCTTCAAAATGACAATATTAATAATCCTATTGAATGTTAATCATATGTTAAAACAAACCATTGAGTTGTATGAATGCAATATAATGGAATTATTGATTTTCAAGAGTATT
The DNA here is from genome assembly GCA_028749045.1 of Cupressus sempervirens. Classification (NCBI taxonomy): domain Eukaryota; kingdom Viridiplantae; phylum Streptophyta; class Pinopsida; order Cupressales; family Cupressaceae; genus Cupressus; species Cupressus sempervirens. Next base: position 176,551,244 of record CM053793.1, read on the forward strand.
ATTTTAAGGTTGTGAGATTGGGACTGGATGATTTAATTATTCTTTATGAGAGAATCCTAATCATCTTCTCTTTGTTGGCTAATGTATCTTCTTCTTTATTTCCTTCTTGATATATATGTATAATACTAATTTATTCAAATTTATTGACTATCTTTAATGTGTATTCAAGTCTAGAATTTGATATTCAATTAAGAGTACTTACTTCTTTTCCTTATTTAGAGTAATTTGTGAGTTTGAATGACTAAATTTTTAATTTTCATTTCCAAGCCAAGGTTTAGACATTCAATCAAGGCCTCTGATTCCGCTAGATTATTAGAGAAAACCTCTAAGGGCTTGGCTTATTTAATTATACAAGAACATTTGTTAGAATGTATACTACATCCTAATCTAGCATGACTTGGATTCCCTTTTGATGTCCCGTCAAAATTATGTTTGCCAAGCTTACTGGAGGAGGTTCCCATTTGTAATCTACCCTGGCTTGTTTATTTTTTTTTTAATAGATCAAAGGTGGGTTAATAAGCTTAAACTAGTTTTTGTGCATTTTTGTACCCCGCTCAATAAAAAGAACCTTCTTCCTTATGAGAATTTTTTAGGCTATTATTTTCTACCTCAATAATGCATGCTTCCACTTTACTTAGAAACACAGTTAAATCCAAAATTTTGTTAGAAAATATTCTTCTAATCCTCTCCTTCCATATTTCCCATAGAAGCAAGGATAGAGAAATTTTTCACAATTTTATGTAGACCCTAGAAAACCTTTTTTTGGGCCAACTATTTAGAAAATTCCTAAAGTTTACGGGATTTTTTTAACATAACCATCCCAATATTTTCTAGCAAATGGGCATTGGAACAACAAGTGCTCAATTGTCTCAAATTCATTTTCATATAAAGAACATCTTTAATGCATCTTAGATCCCAACTTAGTAAACCTATTAGCCATTATAATTCTCTTTTGCAAAGCTTCCCAAAGAAAGACACTTGCCTTGGGGAGACATGTTGCATCCCAGTAGAGATTGAGTGGAATGTCTATCTTTTCCCATTGATGAGAATTAATAATTATTTCATATCCCTTTTGGATACGATATTTCCTGCTCTTTGAGGCACCCCAAATTAATTTATCCCTCTTATCATTGTGATTAACTTGTCTATTTTTAAGAAATTGTTCATAAATTTATTTTTCCAGAGTTGTCAAATTCGTCTCTTCAATGGATTTCTCTTTCCAACCTCTATATCGATCATCATTAATTATATGTTTGTAGTCTCTTACATGATATCCCCATGGATTAATTAGGGTAATTTTAATTTTAGCTGGTAAGTTAAGGCTATCGGGTGGAGGAAGCCCATCTCACGAATCTCTCCAAAATAGAGCATCCTGACCTTGACTAATGTCCCAAATAAAGTAATTGGATATAAGGGGGACAACAATGCATGGGCGCATTAATTTTTTTAAATAATGCTAAAGAAAACATTACTTTTAGAGTATTATTTTTGAAACATTTATTAAGTATTAACAAATTTAATTATGTATTATGTTGCATGTTCTTTAAGCTTGGATCATGGCTAAACTTCTATTATCACCCATTTACTCCTACTTGCATCATTCTCCTTTCATTCAATGTCTACTCATTGTTTGTACTTCCATATATTGTCCCATAGCTAAAAGTAACTATTTCACCCTTAAAAAAAAATTATTTCATTTTTTCACTAAAAGAAGAGGAAAGTTTTGTATAAGAGTATCCATCATTAAACTTTTGTATAGGGTAATCATCTATTTGATGTGTGAACCATTAAATCTCTATAAATTGCTATTGCTTATAAATGATTACTCTTTGATGGGTGTGTTGTGTCCATACGTTGCTTTAGAGAAGGCTTGAAATTTGATGGTCACCCTTGCCTGTCATATGATTTTTTAATGATAGTTGGGTCATTTTAGTGACCTTTATCTTATGTTTGATGGAAATTATTGATTGTCTTGAATTTTTTATTATTATGAATAATTTAGTAAATTATTTAGAATTTAATTTTTTTTTATCAATATGCTTTTGTAATATATATTAAATAAAAAAAGTAGTCTTAATAAAATATTGCAAATGATTTAATTACTATTTTTTTGTTAATACAACATGTGATTTTTTTTTAAAAAGTGCTCAAAATTAAAAATCTAGATTTGTAAGAATCTAATTTATAAGTTTATTTAATTTGAATTTGAAATTGTGATATAAAATATAAATAATAAAAACAAATAATATCAAAGATCAAGATATCTTTTTGATTTTGTGTTCTTTCATATCTATATACTTCATTCAAATTTTTATCATTTATTTCAAATTGATTCAAAATACATTCATTAATGCATCTAATCCAAACTTATCTTTGACTTCTTGACATCTTTGGTGATATTTTATTCTAAGATCATCTTTCACAATTAACATTAGTTGTGGGAATAGTAAGAACAACCTCTCATAATCTTATTATATGAGAATGACTTCTATGTCATTATTTTGTATTACAAATGATTGTGCATGCATCTTCCATTTTTTGACCCCTTACAATTTTTTAGTAGTTGTTTGTTGTCTTCTATAATCATTGGAGAAATAAATAAAATGATTCATAATATATTTTTGTTATGAATAAGTTACCTTAGGTCTATTTCTACCCTCTTTGAAGCTAAGATCTAATTGTCTCTTGATAAGAAATGAAAATTCTTGTTGATATAATTTTTTGATATAGAATGCAATATTAGAAAATAAGTAAAAATTATTAACAAAAAGTTCAAAATTATAGAAGCAAGTTTCTAAACATATAGATTTGATTTCAAAAAAAATCTTATTAAAATAATATTTTTCATAAATTACTAAAATATGGAAAAAAATCAAAATTAACTATGCATTTTTCTAAATCAAAACATACATTAAAACTAATACCATAGACTTTTTTTAAAATATATTAAAATTAATATCCGTATATATTATAAATATATTTTATTTATCATGCATATGTCATATATATTATATAAAATAAAATATTAGATTGTCGCTAAAAGTTTTTGATAGTTTACTGTAAATTTTAGGCACCAGCTACGGCGCAATTTATTTTCACCATTGAAAGTCGTGCCAATTCTACCCTGCCACGTTGTAAAAAAAAGTAAGTGGATTTTATAGTCCATGACACTATGCCATAGTTTTTGGGTTTACATATGGTGACAGTGATATGGGACTACATCATATTCTTTTTCGAGAGGCGCTTGGCGCTACAAACGAAGCATACATACCCTACCCCCTAGTGGGATTTGAACTTGTGACCTCTCTTTCAAGAGTACAAGTTCTCCACCACTAGCAGTAATAGTACGTAGTTCACACAACTTTTAATTTTACAAACATCTTGTGTCAAATCATTCACCCATGGTAATAATAACTTTTTTATAAAAAAATAATTTTTTTCATATTGTATTGAAATAAAAATGTTGCCATTGAAATTGTTTTAATTAAAAAATCTTTGATTTTAATTTCAATTTAAGATGTAATATTTTTATTTCAATATTTAAAGTGGCTATGGAATAAATTTTTAGAGATAATTTTAAATGTTAATTTTATATTTTCTAATATAGTTGTTATTTTTAATATTTCATAACAAGATTCTTATAATTGAATTTCAAATTTTATTATATAACAACTTATTATTAAATAAATTATTTAAATTAAACAATCTAAAATAAGTGCATGTTCATTTATGTAATTTCTTTTTAAATTCTTATAATAGAGTTATAGACAATATTTTTTAGCTCATTTTTTTCTTATGCTCTATCTTTCTTTTGATTTCAAAAATACATGTAAACATAGATAGCATATTAACTTATTATCAACAAAAAAAATATAATTAACAAAATTTTAAGCTATACTTTTTTACAAAACAAAATATAGTATTGAGATAAGGATAAAAGAAAATATTGTAATATTGATTTAAAATGTAATATAGATAATTAATAAGCATATTTAAACAATAATAAGTTTGGTTTTAATAGATGAAAAATTGAAAAGAAAACATTAATAATTATGAAAATGTTGCCATTACAAATATAATTTTTACTTATACATCTTTTTAAAATATAAATTTTACTTTGATATTTTAAATTTTTGAATTAAATTAGATTTATAAATATAGTAATTTTTTATTTATATTTTTAATTTTTATTTTATATAAGAATTTATATACTCTTTTATTATTCAATTAAAATAAAAAAATAGTTTTTTTACCTTTTATTGATTAAAATCACTTATGAATATTAAATTACATTAAATTTTTACATTTAAAATTACTTTTAATACTTAATATTTTTTAACATTTCAAATAAAAATATAATTACTTATCTTATTTGTTATAAAAATATAATTACTCATCTTATTTGTTTAAAAAATATTTTTTTTAATTGATAAAATTTTGTATTTGTTTATATATATATTTTTAATCTTAATAAATAAAATTTTGCTAATAAAAAATAATTATAATAAAGTATTAAAAATAACTTCACAACATATTTTGAACAAATAAGATGAGTAATTATATTTTTATTTGAATGCAATGTTTTGTGAAAAAAATTAAGTATTAAAAGTAATCTTAAATGTAATTTTTTTTAAAGAAATTAATTGAAAGACTAAAATTTATATTTTAAAAAGATGTAAATTTAACATATATGCAAAAATTGCATTTTCATAATTATTAATGTATTCTTTTTAAAATTTTCAACTATTAAAATTATTGTTTAAATATGCTTATTAATTATCTATATTATATTTTAAAGAAATATTGCAATATTTTCTTTTATCCTTATCTTAATATCATATTTTGTTTGTTTTGGCTTACTTCTAAAAAAAACTGCAACTTAAAATTTTGTTAAATTATTTTTTTATTGATAATAAACTAATATGCTATTTATGTTTGCATGTATTTTTGAAATCAAATAAACGAATAAGAAAACATGAACTAAAATTTTTTTGTCTATAATTCTATTACAAGAATTTGAACATAAATTACTTATATGAACATCACTCATTAAAATTGTTTAATTTATTTTTATTTTTAATAATAAATTTTTATATAATAAAATTTGAAATCCAATTATACATATATTTATATTTATAATATAAAATATTAAAAATATAAAATTAACATTTAAAATTACGTCTAAAATTTTATTCCATAGCCACTTAAATATTAAAATAAAAATATTACATCTTATATTGAAATTAAAAGACAATTTAATACGCCGAAAGGAGAGGCATAACATTACAATGGCAGCAGACCCCACTATAAGAGCCCAACGAGCGTTGTAAGAATAAAGAATTACACCAGCTGTCATACAAACACCAGCTGTCGCTTAGATGCTCCCTCGCTCCAGTTGTCGCTTCAAAATCTTTTTAATATTAATAAGCATTTCAAAAAGACATCGAAAACAACGGTTAATCCGTTAACATCGATGGTAATAAACTGTTTTCAATTCATCCAGTAAATTCCACACGGTTTCCACTCCTACGCACAATGGTCAGTTTTTATCACTCTTTAATCCCTGGCTTTCTCGTTTCTTAAATCAAAGCCCAAGACTTTCCCTTCCCCTTCACTTTTCTTCATCCTGCTTTGAATGCTTCTTTGTCTGTGTTCAATGGAGTCTACTTCGTCCCCTGCTCAACAATCTGAGATTGAGACTACAAATACTTTTAATGGAATTGCTGCGCCATCTGCTTCTTCACCAACATTCAAGAAGTTGCCCTGCCCTGTATTTATCAACCATCGTGGACCTGACGTGAAGAGACGCTGGCCAAATCAATCTACCATGCTCTCCATGTGAGGGGAAGCGGGGTCTTTCTTGATTCAAAAGAGCTTGTGTTGGGAGACAACATTCCTACAGCATTGCGAAAAGAGATGAGTAGTGCTTCCCTTCACATAGCAATTTTCTCTCCCACAAATGCACAATCAGCATGGTGTCTTGCTGAGCTATCCTTTATGCTCCAAACTGGCAAACCCACCATTCCTATTTTCTATGGCGTTTATCCTGCGGATATGAGATGGGTGGAGAAAGGAGCGTTTGCGGAAGCCTTTGCTAAGCATGAAGTAAAGGGCAGGTACAGTGAACAAAAGCTCAACGAGTGGAAGAGAGCACTTCACAACGTTTCACTACACAAGGGGCAAATATTGTGAGTAGGATCTTGGAAGAAATGTAAATACATCAAGAAACATAGAAAAACGTGTTGCGAGTCTTCAAGATGCTATTAAGAATTTTGTAAAACTTGTACATGAATCTGAATTTGTGGAGTATCTTAATGTTCAACATGTTGAGACTTGTACAACGAAATATGTTTAAATGTAAATAGTGTAACAAATTTGGAATATGGAAGATGTAATGGCTCCAACGGCGCAGTCCAATCAGAATTGTCTCTTCCTCAAGCTTGTCTTTTCGTCCTCCACTAGATATGAACCAAAGAATATGTAAAATCAATCTTGATGCTGCTACTAATTAGCTTAAAGAGTGGATGCAGTCCAACAAAACTAGATTTTGTCTTCTTTTTACACATTTTATTTGGCATAGTTTTAGATTTTATTTTATTTTCAACATTTTCTTTTTAGCTCAACAATTGTTGCAAGTTGATAATAAGTAGAATAATTATTATTATTATTTAGACATGCATAAAACTATTAATATTTCTATTTTCTATTTAGTAATTGTATTTTTCAAATATTAAAAAACATATTAAAAAAATCTACTACAATCAAGATTTTACTTTAAAATCACTAAAAATGAAAAAGAAAAGTTCATAAAATTTAAATTGATTTGAATGCAACCAAAATATTGTTTAAATATGTTAAAAAATATAAAGATCATATTAACATATAAAAGTTAGTATTAAAGTTGGTAAGAATATAATAAGTGCTTCATTAACTTCTAATAAATTAGGGTTGTTTAGTAGATCTTAAGTAAATTTTAATCCTATTTTTTTTATCCTACATAAAAAAAGGGTCACTTGATAAATTAAATCCTAAATATAACTCTAAAATTGAGCCTAACTATAACCTTTGCATTAAAACCCTATTTCAAAACCTAATTGAAGCTTAGTTTACATAAAATTAAAACAAGTTGGCCTTAATCCTAAATTATAATATTAAGTTTTAGATACATGCATATATAAACACATGCACATACTTGAAACATGACCCTACTTTTAAATGATATGTAACCCAACTTGAAACCTAAACCTCAATTTAAACCTAAAAGTAACATAATTAATTTATTACCCTAATTGAACTCTAATATTCTCCCTAAATATAATAAAACCCTAATAATAAATTAAATCTAACCATAACCAAACACTTAACTTCTAAGTTAGCTTCAACCCTAACTATAAATCAAAGATTTTCCCTCTAATTTGCACCTAACCCTAAGCTAACCTTAACTCTAGCCTTAATTTTCCTTAGATCATAACATTAACTAGACTAATATATTTATATTTTAACCCTAACTATAATTTAATCTAAAGCATAACCATAGACTTTAACCCAACCCTAACATTCATGATAACCAGACCCTAATTTGAATCCTAACAAAATCCCCATTTGAATCATAACCAAAGGATAGTTAGAACAATACCCTTAGTCCTAACCTTCATCATAATTCTTACACTAACCATAATTATAACCCTCATCCTAACTCTAACCCTATTTCAAAAACTAACATGAAACCCTTTACCTAACTATAATCTTGATAAATCTTAATCCTAACCATATTTATAAACTCAAATCCCTAATATTAATCCTAATCATAACTACAATTACAATACTAACCATTCACTGTAAACACATACACAAACCTTAACCCTGACCATAAGCATGGATCCTTAAGATAAACCTTGATCTTAAAATTTCATTTCTAAACCCTTATTATAAATGATAAACCCTAAATCATAATCTTGAACCAAATCATAAACTTATATGCTAAACCCTTATCCTAAATTCATAACCATGGACCTTAATATTAACCCCTAAATAATGCTAAATTTTACTCGTATAAACCCTAACAATGTCATAACCCTAAATCTTACCCTAAAATTGAGCCTAATTATAACCCTTACACTAAAAGCCTTTTTCAAAACCTAATTGAGGCCTAACTTACATAAAATTAAAACAAGTTGACCCTAATCCTAAATTATAATATTACATTTGAAATACATGCATACATAAACACATGTACATACATGAAGCATGACCCTTGTTTTAAATGATATGTAACCCAGCTTGAAATTTAAACCTCAACATTATCCTAAGAGTAATATAAATAATATATTACCCTAATTGAACTCTATTAATACCCCCCAAAGTATAATAAAATCCTAACAATAAATTAACTCTAACCATAACCAAACTCTCAACTTTAAAGATATCTTCAACCCTAACTATAAACCAAAGATTTTCCCTCTAATTTGCACCTTATCCTAAGCTAACCTTAACTCTAACCTTAATTTTCCTTAAATCATAACATTAATTAAACTAATATATCCCTAATTTAACCCTATCTATAATTTAATCTAAACTTTAACCATAACCTTTAACCCAACCCTAACATTCATGATAACCATACCCTAATTTGAATCCTAAGAAAAGCTCAATTTGAATCATAACCAAAGCATAGTTAGAAAATACCCTTACTCCTAACCCTCATCATAATTCTTATACTAACCATAATTATAACCTTCATCCTAATAATACCACTAACCCTAACCCTTATGATAACCCTAACCCTTTCCCTAACCATGACGTACACCCAAACTCTAAACTTATTTCAAAAATTAACCCTAAAACCATTTACCTAACTATAATCCTAAAATTGATAAATTCGAATCTTAACTATATTTATAAATTTTAATCCCTAATATTAACCCTAACCCTAACTACAACCATAATACTAAAAAACCATTATAAATGCATACACAAACCTTAACCCTAACCATAACCATGGATCCTAAAGATAAAACTTGATCTTAAAATTTATTTCTAAGCCCTGATTATAAATTCTAAACCCTAAACCCTAATCTTGAGCTAAATCATAAACCTATATGATAAACCGTCATCCTAAATCCTTAACCATTGACTTGAATATTAACCCACAAGTTATACTGATGCAGGAGCATCTTGCATGGGAAAATTATTGGAAAAGAAAAATTGAAAAAACAAATTGGAAAAAAAAAAAAAAAATCTAGAGGAGAGAGAAAGTGACAAAAATTAGAGGAGAAATAATAAAAAAAATAAAAAGGGGGAAAAAGGAGAAAAGAAAGGAAAAGGGGATTTCTATTTTTGAGGTGCATAGGTGGCATAATAGAAAAAATAAAAAATAAATGGTTGTCATTCCATTTATCGAGGTGTGTGGGAAGAATTCTAGAAAGTTATGAATATTGTAGAAGGTTGTGGATATTGTGTAGGTGGAATTCTAGAAGGTTGTGGATAAGTCATGCATTGGGTGGTAAGTGACTATTTAAGAAAGGCATATGAGCATTTCTAAATCAAGCTCGAGTAGGAGAAGCTTGAGGAGTACAAGCTCGAGAAGGAGTAGCTTGGGAAGTAGAAACTGTGGAAGGTGAAAGCTTTGGAAGGAAAAGCTTCAAGGTGTGAAGGCTTCAAGGTGTGAAAGAGAAGAGGAAGTGAAGAGTGAGTTTTTCTAAGTCTATGGACAGAGTGCCGAATGTGAGGCAGTTTACAATAGAATTGTGATGGACTTGTGAGTGTGTAGACAGAGCACCGAACGTGAGGCAGTTTATGCTTGGAACTTGGATAAAGTTGGAGAAGGGCTAGTGACTGCAATTTAGAAACAAGGAGGTTGCTTGGTGGCTTGTGAGCACAAGTTGAGATCTTGGAGGTTTCTACCAGAGTGTGGATTTGCACTAGCTTGGCCTTGGATTGGATCTTGAGAGATCTTGCAAAAAGGTTATTGTAATTGCTAAGGATTTTCAAGTTTAATAAAATTTCTTGGGAAGCATTTTATCTCTCTTTGTCTTCATATTATTGCATTCTTGGTTATGAGTTTGTAGGGTGGTGTGGCCCTTCATTAGTGGTATCAGAGCATACCTTCATCAAGTGGTATCAGAGCATACCGTCATCAAATGGTATCAGAGCCAGGTTTTTCTGAGTGTACAAGCAGATCGCCGAAGTGTGAAGCAGTTTGTACCAGGACCTTAGTTGGGTGAAGTTTACGAAGATCTTGGAACATGGCTTTGAGAGGATTGGACCCTAAGATGATTGCGAAAATCCATGATATAATGGAGAAGAATTTTCTAAGATGTTTTCTCAGTTGGATGCTAGATTGGCTGATCAAGCTAAGAAGGTCAAGGTGGAAGAAAATGGTTTTTCTAATTAGTTTGTGGAGTATAATAGTAGAACCTGTAGAGCAACTAGAGGTTTTTGTTGAGGATATTCCTAACCTTGCTGATGTTGGGATGCAGATTGATTTTCATGATCAGTTGGTTGAGTCTGACATGGAGACTATAGAGCATTTGGTCGTGGATGATCTAGTTGATGTTGGTGGTGACTTGTATGTTGCAGAGCACTTGGCCGTGGATGATCTGGTTGTTGTTGGAGGTGAGTTATGTATTGCAGAGCATCTTGTTGTGAGCAATGATATTGCTAGTTTGGCATGTATTGATCGAGATCTACATGTTGGTGCTGATATTTAGTTTGTTGTTGCTAATGTAGGGTTTGTTGCTACTGGTGTGGATTCACTAGTTGCTGATGTGAATGAGGTTTTGTTGATGAAGAATTATGTTCAATTTGTTCCTGGGAGTGAGCATGCTAATTGGATGGTTGAGATTTTGGTGTTTGATAGAGTAATGCAGATGTGGAAGATTTGCATGGTGGTTTTGTTGTCCTCGTTGAGGTGGAAACCTTTGGTGAAGATGAAGATGGTGGTAGATCTTTCTTTTTTGGTGTCAAAGTGTGGGACACACTTTTCTATCTACCGAGGGAGTCTGATATAGGAGCATCTTGCATGGAAAAATTATTGAAAAAAAAAATGAAAAAAAAAAAATCAAGAAGAGAGAGAAAGTGACAAAAATTAGAGGAGAAATGAAAAAAAAATAAAAAGGGGAAAAAAGGAGAAAAGAAAGAAAAAGGGGATTTCTATTTTCGAGGTGCATAGGTGGCATAATAGAAAAAATAAAAAATAAATGGTTGTCATTCCATTTTTCAAGGTTTGCCGATTTTTTTTTAGAAAGTTATGAATATTGTAGAAGGTTGTGGATACTGTGTAGGTGGAATTCTAGAAGGTTTTGGATAAGTCATGCATTGGGTGGTAAGTGCCTATTTAAGCAAGGCATATGAGCATTTTTAAATCAAGCTCGAGAAGGAGAAGCTCGAGGAGTAGAAGCTCGAGAAGGAGAAGCTCAAGAAGGAGTAGCTTGAGAAGTAGAAGCTGTGGAAGGTGAAGCTTGGAAAGGTGAAAGCTTTGGAAGGAAAAGCTTCAAGGTGTGAAGGCTTCAAGGTGTGAAAGAGAAGAGGAAGTGAAGAGTGAGTTTTCCTGAGTCTGTGGATAGAGTGCCGAATGTGAGGCAATTTATAGCAGGATTGTGATGGACTTGTGAGTGTGTAGACAGAGTGTCAAACGTGAGGCAGTTTATGCTTGGATCTTGGATAAAGTTGGATAAGGGCTAGTGAATGCGGTTTAGAAACAAGGAGGTTGCTTGGTGGCTTGCAAGTGCAAGTTGAGATCTTGGAGGTTTCTACCAGAGTGTGGATCTGGACTACCTTGGGCTTGGATTGGATCTTGAGAGATCTTGCAGAAAGGTTATTGTAATTGCTAAGGATTTTCAAGTTTAATAAAATTTCTTGGGAAGCATTTTATCTCTCTTTGTCTTCATATTGTTGCATTCTTGGTTATGAGTTGGTAGGGTGGTGTGGCCCTTCATCAGTGGTATCAGAGCGTACCTTCATTATATACTAAATTATAATCCTAAATACAACATTGACCCTAACAATTCCATAAACTTAAAACCTTTATCCTAATTCTAACACTAATACTAAAAATAATATAAACCCTAACCCTAATGAAAATCCTTTAATTCTAAGCCCTAATCTTACTCCAATTGAAACCTCAATCTTAACCATAATACTAACCATGATGCGAATACTAACCTTGAAGATAATCCTAATCCTAAGCTATAATCTCAAACCTAATCAAGATTTCAATCCTAACCATAATACAAACCATGATCTAAACAAACACTCTAGCCATAATCCCAAGCCTAACTCTAGGCCTAAATGTTAAACTTTAACCCTAACATCAACTCTAGATATAGTCATAACATTAACCCTTTTATCCTAACCCTAGCAACTAATATTGATCATGACATAAACTATAGCCACAATGATAATATAAGTCCAGTGACCCTAACACTATCCCTAACTTCAATATTAAAACTAAGCACACTTCCACTCGTAAACACATTAACACTAAAGTGCATCCCTAATTATTATAATAATAAATATATAGTAATAGTAATCCTAATACTAAACCTAACGATGATATAATTGTAAAGTTATATTTTAAACATAATCAAATTAATTATTCAATGTGTTATGCACGCCGCGACTGCTACTAGCTAATATATACTCTATATGTAAAATACGCCGAGATGCATCCAGGCGTTGAATTTTTTCATTATTCACTTTTACTATGAATTTAAAAAAATTCAACGCCTTGATGCATCTCAAAGTATTTTACATATAGAGTATATATTAGCTAGTAATTAAATCAATTTCAACGATGACATTTTTATTTCACTATAAAAAATAAAATTATTATTACTATTGGTATGATTTGACATATGTTTGTAAAATTAAAAGTTACTTTGTTTGGGTACTTTATTGTCAGGGCAGAATAGGGTGAGCAAATTGGCACGGCTGGCATGATTTTCAATGATGCAAATAAGTTGCATCGTACCTAGTGCCTAAATTTTAAGTATGTTTTATAAAAAAATTACCTGGTGTAAATTTTTTCCACCCAATCATCTACGGTTGAAAAATGAAAAAAGGGCCAATTCAAGAAATTCAGTTTGCTACGAACATTATTAATGGAGAACATTGAAACATAAGGTTCAAGGTCCATACTACTGACGTAAGCCTAGGCCAAAGTTGCACCTTCCCTATACACGTGAATTATGTTCCATGTCTACGTTCATCTCTCATTTTAACATATCTACTGAAAAGACTTGTTACACTGTAGGCATTCCCTATATGAGAAGGAGAACCTTAAATGGGAGATTAACGACCTACACTTCAGGATAGACATTGACGACCATGTAATTCATTTCAGCCCTAGACGTATCAAAGGAGTGATTTAAAACTATGTGACTATATCAACAGTAAATGATTTGACTAATAAAGTGTTTGATGCCTACCCAAATGGCCCCAACTTGTATTTCACACCATTCTAGTCATTTCAATGATGGGGGAAAGGTTGAAAAAAATAGTAAATACTATGCTTTTTTATTTTTGTAATATATTATTTAAATAATAAAATTAAGTTAATACATATTATAATTATCATTTCTCTTTATATTATTACTATGTACTTCATAGATATTTATTCTTATTTTATATTTATAAATAATGTCTAATAGTTTTATATAGGACAATATTGATATAGTTATATAATACTATGCTAGTATTATTAGAGTTTTATTTTATAGTATTCATATGTGATAATTTTGTATTAATATTATAATAATAAATAAAAAAATTATTAATTTATTTTAAAAATATAATAATAATAATATATATAGATATAAAGATATCATAAGATAATAATATAAATATTTATAGAAGTTAATATACTGATAAATAATATTAGTTATTTAATATTATGATATGATAATGAGATTATAATTATAAAATAAATATAATAATGATGAGATACATATTTAAAAATTTACATTTATTATCAACTTTCAATATTAATTTATTAAAAATTTGGCTCAAGGTGGGGAGAGATATATCTAATAAAACCTCCTGCATTATATATTGTGATAGAATACATTTCTTGTTGTAAACTCTTTTTTTCGGCACATTCAAAAAGAAAATGGACATCATTTCTTTAGACAAGTTGTGCATATTCTATGATCGTAGAAAGCAAAACATTGTGTGGAAGATAATCCAACACAGTGAAGGAGAAAGTAGGCAACATTTTTTAGACAAGCTGTGCTCTTTCTATGATCCTTGAAATAAAAAACAAATGGGGAAGATAATTTGACACAATCAACGAGAAAATGGGCAACGTTTTAGAGACAAATTGTGCATATTCTATGATTATAGAAAGCAATTATAATATATTTTTTGGGAATTCTAACAAATAATTTTCTCCCACGTAATTTCATCACTTTAAATTTAGGTCAAAGCAATACCTATTATATTAAAGTTGACGATATGGATTGTCTCATTACTCTCTCCATGGTGTAGATTGCATGTTACGAAGCTACATTGTTTCTTGCCCAAAACAAATAAAATGGTGGAAACTTTCTTTTAGTCAATGTATCAATAAGGACTTCACTAGGTTGATATATAGGTAAACCATGCAACATAGACTCATTTTTTCAAAAGTATTTGTAGTTGTGAGTCATGTTAGCTTATATATTTTAAATTAATATCGATACAAATTTAGGATAATAACAATAGACCATTTTAACTTTAAATCAAATTATACTAAATAACTCTCACCAAAATTAATTTTATGCATAAATGAAATTCTAAATAAAAAATAAGTATTTTTAACTTCATATATTATTTAATCAAAATTAATTAATTAATTTACAAATGCATATAAATTATTTCACAACGTACCTATTGCACACTAAGTTGCGATTGCTAGTTATCCAAATGAAGTGTTATTGGTGATGGGGATGTGTAACAGACGGAGCAAGTGTATGATGACTATGTTCGTTGCATTCCATTTATATAAGGGAGAATATGTATGTGTCAGGGTAAGGGTAATTGAAGTAGGTTCTATGTCATTTTTCATCGCCCATGCTTATGAATATGCACGCATTATCTTTTTAAGGTATAGGTTCAACTGCCTCACCAAACCCTACAGCTTTCCAAATGTTGCCTAGCAGTAGAACTTGAGAAATTTTGAAGGCAGCCCTCCAATTCACCATTTAGAAAATTCCTCTAATGATACACAATATTACCAGATCTGTTTAAGAATCACACAAAAAAAAAGGACCGTTTGAAAAACAGGAAAAACAGGATCAAAGCTGGTGCCCTCCAAACTGCAGATTCAGTCCATTTTGTTTTACAAACAACGGTACGCGAAGGAGCGTGTTCTACCTGCACTCAAATTACAGTCGGAATGGCCATTGAAAAAGCAGATCAATGCCGAAAAAAGCAATGACCGTTGGTAAGATTAGGAAGTCATTTCTTTTAAATAGTGGGGTACTTGACAAGCAGGGCAGATTGTAGCTTGTTCCTCCTCATTTTCTTTTGTTTGATTTGCCTGCAGTTGCGTACTTTTGGTGTGGCCATGCCTCTTTCTTAGTTTTTGTTTCGAATGGTTACTTTCTATTCTTTGATTTTGCTTCAAATGTTTATTTTCTCTTCTTTGATTTTGCTTGAAATGTTTACTTTCCATTGTTTCATTTTGCTTTCTGTCTTCGAATTCCAGTTTGGTTGGTATTTTGCGATTTTTCTTGTTTCTGTTGGTGGTCATTTTTAAATGGGCTTGGAGGTGGATAGCAGCAATAACTCTATGCCCTCGAGTCACTGATTGGAGATGTGGCAAAAGCAAAAGTAGCAAGTACATCTTATACTCTGTTCTCTCTTTTTCACTTCATTTTGAATAATTTGTATATATGTTTTAAGTCATTCACTTAAAAGAGAGTTTGGTATTCAGTTGAATGGCGTAAACATTTATTTTAGCAGTAACTCTTATTAATTAATTCTGTTTAGGATTAGTCTGCTCCTTACAGGTATGGTTTGGGTTCCTCTTTAGCACCTGTATGAAAAGTATTCAATGGACTAAATTCTGATTAGAATTCTTATTTTGAGACTGTTACATAACTTTATGTTATATATTGTTTTTAATATGTTCCATGGCCATGTTGCGATAGAAAAAAGAGGGTGATAAATTGGGTCCCCGTAAATAAATTCTATTGATATAAAAGGTTTTCCAGTCTTCCCAATGGCTGGCTCTTCCTGTTACAAAATATTAGCAAAATGCTTTTGGTGTTTGGACAGTCTCAAAATAAGAATTCTAATCAGAATTTAGTCCATTAAATACTCTTCATACAGGTGCTAAAGAGGAACCCAAACCATACCTGTAAGGAGCAGACTAATCCTAAACAGAATTAATTAATAAGAGTTACTGCTAAAATAAATGTTTACGCCATTCAACTGAATACCAAACTCTCTTTTAAGTGAATGACTTAAAACATATATACAAATTATTCCAAATGAAGTGAAAAAGAGAGAACAGAGTATAAGATGTACTTGATTATGCACTCTTTGAATCTTTTCTCACAACACCTAAAACTTTATTCAGTAGGGAAGTGGATATAATTGACCATGCTTAGGTTGATGCCCTGGCAGTGAAATCTTAGTTTGGTAGCTGAAGGCAAATCCAATTCAGTGATATCAATGAAAGATTGGATGTTAGATGTTTGATCTGGTTCTTTGTAATTCATCTCTTTTTTGGGTTGTCTGATCTATGTCTTTCTTTTAGGTTTCTTTGTATTCTCTGTAATAGTAATTATAAAGGCTTGAATTCTCATCTGAATCTTGGTCTTTTGCAGACATCTATTGAGAAAGATGGCATGAAAGAAGTGCCACAAACTTCAGATGGTTTAATGGTGGCAGTTGATAAGTTTCTCACTGGAAAATTCCTCGGATACCTAACAGTTATATGGATTGTAAGTTGACCCCTAACAGTTATAGCTAACAAATCCCTTCTTTGTATAGTTGGATAGCTAACAGTTATAGCTAACAGATCCCTTCTTTGTATTCTCTGTAATAGTAATTATTAAGGCTTGAATTCTCATCTGAATCTTGGTCTTTTGCAGACATCTATTGAGAAAGATGGCATGAAAGAAGTGCCACACACTTCAGATGGTTTAATGGTGGCAGTTGATAAGTTTCTCACTGGAGAATTCCTTGGATAGCTAACAGTTATGTGGATTGTAAGTTGACCAATTAGTTTAGCCTTTAATGGTTTAATGCTGGCAGTTGATAAGTTTCTCACTGGAGAATTCCTTGGATAGCTAACAGTTATATGGATTGCAAGTTGACCAATCACCTTAACCTTTGATTGTTTTAGTTTTGGCGTTAATTCTATGTTGACAACCCGAGATATCCAGAAATATTTGGTATGTTTTAGACACTGCATCTTATTAGGACAGTTTAGCCTTGATGATAATGAGAATCTTTCAAAACAGAGATGTAATATCTTTAAAAAGTAATATTAATAATGGGTGAATTATAAAGCTGCATAAAAAGTGCATCATAGTTAGAGGGCAGAGTTTGTTAAGTCAGTTGATGGCTGTTTTCATTTCAACATTTACTTGAGAGATTCATCATCCTTTATATGAACTGTTCAATACTTTGGAGATATGGGCAAAGGATGCACATCCCTCAACCCAGCTGCTTCTCTAGGAGAGAGGATATACACATATAACTGTTTCTAAAAAGGTTATTTCTTAATGTGCCCAGTTATCTGATTTTTAAATTTTCTGTTTGTCATGATATTCATTACCTCACTGGATTGATCCAAACCTTATTCTTTTTGGTGCTGTCAACATTTATCTGAACATCTTCATATAATATCTTAATGTAGAAGGCCTGAAAAAGGAAGACAAAAATAGCGGGGATTTCTTTTTGCACAAGCACAACAATATCAACAAAAAGAAAACTTCATTGAATCCTTTTTGAACGTCTGTTTGAAATTTTGATTGGTTTTCTTTACAGGTTTTTTTTCTTTCTTTTGGCATGGCCATGCCTCTTTTGTTTACAAATTCCAATTTTGTGTAATTCTTATATGTTTTTTCTTTGTATTCCTAAATCTGGTGTTTTTAACTTTTATTAGCCATTTTATATAACTTATGGGTCAAAGATTAAAATAACTCATGGGAAAGTACAATTTCTGTGATGGAAGGGCTTCTATACTGATTTAGGATAGAAACAATTATCCCTAAATTCCTGTCTCAGTTTACACTTATAGTCGACCTCAGTGATATCCAGTCAGTGGCAATTAACAAATCTGATGGGCTTGTCAGGAGGCTGGCTTTATTGAGGAAGGCCTCAAAGCATAGTGATTATTTAGTATTTACACTGAGTTATCTGACTAGAGTTAGCAATTATTGTTAGATGTAGTGGCATTCTCTACATCATTTTGCAGTTTGAAGTCCCATACATAGTATCTAGAAATCAATTAGTTTAACACTCATATAATGGTGGCTTTACCCGGGGTGAGTTTTGGTTTTCTCATTTTACATTCAACTGCTGTTTCGCATGAAGCATTTGAAAGCAGATGAAAAAACGAGATTTCATTACATTTCCAGCTGATCTTGCACAGATTTGAAAGAACTTGTTATGATTATTTGTATGAACTTCATCGAGACATACCATAGAGAATAGGTCTATTTACAACACACTTCCCATAAAACCATAAGATGGTTTTGTTTAGCATATTATGTTTTCTTGTTATCAAACAGGTGGTCTTGTAAGTTTTTAAAGCATTTTTAACAAAATCTCTTCTATGTATCCTACAATCACTGCATTCCATGAGGTGACATATTTTTGAGGCATTCTATCAAATAGCTCACATACCTTGGTTTTGCTCTAAAATGTGTGCGCATGTCCAACAGGGCGGTTGCAATAGCAACATCCCCAAGCTTCTATTTTGGTACAGGCAAAAGAACACATGTAAAGACAATGAGACCACATTTTAGAGCCAAAAAAAGACAGAGGATTGTATAGGTATTGTTTCAGGCCTGCTTATGACTGTTTTCCTCTTGGGCTCATTTTGATTATTGGAGCAGAACAAAATTGAAGGATACCTTTGTGGTCTAAAGCTTGCAGGGGGAGGGTTTGAATAATCTCTGATAGATAAAACTATTATAACAGATATGAACAATAATGAATATCCTTACTTGATCGATTGTAGAAACAGAGATACAGATCTTGATCTTCGAATGACAATCGATGTGTCTTGATCTTTAGTCTATAACACCAATGGAGAATCAACAAATTTGACTGTGTTAACCTGCAGAGAGAAGTAGGCAGAGTGCTGGGACTTGTATTGCCGTGGATTGATATCTGTCCCAACGATTTGCTTTGCACATATATATTGCTGTGGAGAGTCATGTCTTTGTAGAGTCGTGACTCTACGTGGCCTTTGGCCACATAGGATCATGCCTCTATGGATGCATAACTAAACATTAGTTTGTTTGTTTAAACAACTTCACACATATCCTTTTTGTAATCGACGGCAGACCATAAGGTCCCCCGATACTGATAATAGCCTTCATAATATCAGCCCGACAACTATACAGATTGTTATGTGAATAATTCAAATTTAATTACACACACACATATATTATTTTGAAGAACATGATTCACATAAAACATAAACATTATTCATTACTTCAACTGATGCTATACATCAATACTCCCTCTTAGCAAGGGAGAAGTAATACACCTTTTAAAGATTTCAGAATAGAATATCTGAGCACATTATCTGACTTTAACACTCTGAAATAGTGACTTGTCAAATAATTAAAATCACCATGCTATGAACACCATTATAACATATATTATGATCTCTAATTGTCCAAAACAATATCTAGAGTAATCATAATACATTCATTATCAATAATCTCTAATTGTTCGAAACAATATCTAGAGTTTTTCATGATAATAGGCCTATCATTTGCAAGATCGTCAACTTACAAATGATTACCTTCTGAATATATATGTCTATGAAAGATCATCACCTTTCATTACATATCTGATGCAACTAAACATCAATAGAAGCATAAACTCATATAAATTGAAAATTGAAAATTCAATATACAATATTACAATTAGAACATACCAAGTTTTCCTCTGAAGTATCCATCTTCACTTTAGCAAGAGGGTTAGTAGAGATATCTGTTGTTTGCTCATTAGTACTTATGTACTCCAGTTGAATGACTCCTCGATCGACTATATCTCTGATGTAGTGATAAAGAATTTCAATATGCTTGGAACAATTGTGGAAGACTAGATTAGCTGAAAGCTTAATACAACTCTGATTGTTGTTTACCGTATAGGGTAAATGGTTTACTAATGCATTCAGACAATAGACAAGAACATATAACACAAAAATATTCCTTTTATTATTCGCATATGCTTGCTAACAATGATTCCCATAATTACAATGAATATCCAAAGTCCATTCCGGATGGTGTACATATACTTTTTCGAAGGGGTGACTGAACCGTCACATGCTCATTTGGATACTATTCTACCCATCGGCTGCAATATAGATTTTATCGACAATATCATCCCCCCCAAAAGAAAAGTCGTCTCTAGACAACAATTACAAAATTACCGAGATAGATTAACAAAACGAAATACATTAACTGACTAACTATAAGAGGGATAGATTTTTTTTTTCCTTCACACCACTTTCACATTCGTCTCGTGCTTGCACCAAATTTGTCTCCAAAACATATTGCATCTGTAGCCTCTACTAACACAATATTGTCACCTTAGCCAAGTTGACCTTGATAGCCATTTGTGCCGCCTTCTCTACTTCCAACGCCTCGGTACACTGAGCCAAGTATCACTCTACTACCTCCAACTGGATGATCAACTCCTCTCGAGCTCTCTATGCATCTACCAAGACAGCTTCACGTCCAACACCTACTCTGAGTGCCTCAAAGCATAACACCCTTCTCGAAAGGCTTGCTTTAGTGCTCTCTCCACCTCTAGCACATAGACACTCTACGCCTATCGTAGCTCCAAGTCTCATCAACTGGTCACACTTCCCACGACTGATAACTACACTGACTAGGGGTCTAGGGAGCAGCGCCCTCACAGGGTCTTGGAGTAGAGGGGCAGCGCCCTCGGTGCTAAGACCAAATTAGCACTCTCAAACCCACAGAAAAGTCCATGGAACACACCTTTTTTGTGATTTTCTTCTGATCCCATACTCTTTCTGCCAGCTGCTTATGTTTTGATACCTTTTATGTCTTTCTCTTCCTTTGGTATCATACGTTATTCATTCTAAACATTTTTCTTTGTCATCATTTTTTTTTAAGAACCTCTCTTATCACCCTTCTTCTATGTCTATACAGTGTTTCAAATGTTCCCTTTTCTCTGAGTCGTACAATAGTCCTTCGCGTCTATACTGCAGTCCTTACTTGCACTTCGTGCGATAGTCCTTTCTAGTTTGTATGATATACTTATGTGTTGGTCGTACGGTGTCCACCTCCAAGATTGTACAGTGTCCGCCTCTAAGGCCGTACAGTGTTTGCCTCCATGGTCATGTGGTGTCTGCCTCCAAGGTCGTACAGTGATCGTACTCCATATCTATACGTTTCCCTCGTCCGTACGGGGTTCGCTCCTTTTCTAATAGCCGTGTGGTATCCTTCCAGACTGTACAGTACTATAACCTCTCCTTCAAACCGACCTTTTCTTCTTCTTGCTCGTCTGTACGGGTCGTACAGTATGATCACCCTTGGTTTATGCTCACTGTACCAAGCCGTAAGTCGGTCTTTCCATCTTGGCTTGCCTTCACGTCCATACAATATCAACTTCTCATGCTTCTCTTCTATGTATGGTGTCTCTCCTTTGTCCATACGGGTTCCTTCATGGTTGTATGGTCAGCAATTTCTTCTCCTCAAGGCTGTACGGTTCGGTGATTTCCCTAGTACCCAGGCCGTATGGACCACCATGCTTACCTTCTTCTTTTTGAGTTGTACGGACCACTGTACGCTGCTTCCTTCTTCTTTTTGAGTCGTAAGGAAGATGTTTCTTTGCTTTTCTTCGCTCTGCGGTGTTCTAATTTCCCACAAGTTTTCAGCCATACGGAAATGGGTCATACGATGTTCCTATTTCACCAAGCTGCCAACTGTACACCGTACGGTGTTCCTTCTATTCTCCTGCAATCAAGCTTTCTTTGGTTGCATTCGCATAATGCCATACGGTCTTTGTTGTTTTCTTGAGCTTTACCCTTTGTATAGGCCGTAAACCGTATGGTATCCAATCTAAGCCTCCGTTCGTACAGTTTTGCAGTGATGACTTGTTTGCTATAGGGGTTTTCTTATATCCATACAGTCATACGGTCACTACTTTAGAATTGATCTCTTTTACGGCCATATGGTCTTCGTGATTTCCTTAAGGTCGTACGATCCATTAACTTGTGTTCTCCTTGAGTCCGTACGATGATACTTATTCCTTTCTTGAGTCGTATGGTGTGTCATGTACAATATCTTTGCTTTTTTGGCCATACGGTGGAATGCCTATGATTTCTTGCTGTCTTCCTTGGTCGTACGACGTCCTTCCTAGGTCGTACAACATTTTGTTCTTCTTTATTGCCTTCCTTTCTTGCCTACGCTCCTGATAGGTCAGACGACCCTATTTTATGGCGAACGTACTCCCTTCTCTCCTCCGCACGTGCCCATACAGCCATAATTCCTTTTCACTTGTCCGTACTGTGTACTTGCTTTGCTCTCTTAAAAGGCCGTATTATTTTAAATGCAACTATTTTTATTACTAGATTCCAGTTATCTCCCACTAGTATGTTCTTTGGTTCGGTATTATTTCCCAGATTCATGGTTTGTACTGTGGCCTCCATATTTCATCGGCTTATCTTCAATGAATATATGGGTTGGTGTTTCATCCAGCTACACTTCTCCTGCCTTTAGTTCACTATACTCCTTCGGGAACCCGTTTCTTCCTTTTTGTTCTTCGACACCCAACATGTTGCAGCTTGGGAAGAGTTCGTAATCCTCTATCTGCTAGTGAAATAGTCCGTTCACCGAATCTAGATCATCGTCCTTCGATCCACCTTCCAACCGTAGGACTCCTTCCTCATCTGGTTCCATTTGCTTCTTCCATTCGTCCTCTCCTTCTGAATCAGATGATCCAACTTCTTCTCCCACCATTTGTGTATGTAAGTCAATTATGAATCTTCTGCCTCCACGCTCCATGGATAGGGTGTTCCATTTTCAATCATGTTTTACCTTTGCTTGCACCAACCACCTCTGTCCAAGGATGGCGTCGTACGCTCTTCTCTTCAGTGGGATGACTACAAAATCTAGTAAAAATGCTTGCGTCCTAGTCGTTACTGGCTGTGCCATCAAAGTTTTGAATGGTTTTATCCCATGCTGATTTGTCGTGATTAACTGGAAAGTAGGTGGCCACAATGTGGGTTGTCCTAGCGTTTTCCAAATATCTTCCGATAGCACATTCACACCCAATCCTCCATCTACAATTGTGTCTGTTAGCACAGTACCCAGAATGCCCATCTCCACTACTGCCAAATGTCTTCCTGTTGTAAGTGCCAGTAGCATCGGGTTTGCTGCCGTTGTTTCATTACTATCCCTCATTTCTGTAGTCACTCTCGGGGATGGTGTCATATTCATAATATCCATACGCAACTGTGGCATCGTGAGAAGGTGGTCATTTAGTTTAATAGGAATTTCTGTTTGCATTATCTGCCCCATCATGTTCTGTTTTGCCAAGTTCCTTTTCGAAGTTTCAACAGTGTCTTTGACTTTTGATTTCCCTGTTTTCATTTGCCTTTCTATCTCTGTTCGTGCTTTTTGTAGCCTCTCCTTCTCTTCTTCTGCATTTGAGTATTTCACTTTCTTTGCCTGCTCCTGTGTGACCGCTAGTACCTTCTCATCACATGTTTCAATGCTTAATAGATTTACCCCTTGTTTTGGACATTTTGAATCTTCATGGTCCCCTGGACCACACCTTCTGCATAATAGCTATGGGGTCTCCTTCGTAGTATAATCCCTAGCGAAGTGGCTCCAAAGATTGCATGCTTGGCACTGGATCATCGGCCGTCCACTCGCATCGTACTATATTCGAGTCTGACCTTCGTTGTTATTGCCACCCCTTCTGCATCTATTATTGTTGCAATATCCCCCCGAAGTTGCATCATTGTTTGTGTTATTCTTTCCTTGCTTGGTACTATATATCTCCGTTACTATTTCATTATTGTCCCGCAGCAATTGAAACTTTACTATAAACTCTTTTCTAACGTTTTCTCATGTAGTCAGTTTCTGAGGGTTGGCGTCCGAAAACCAATAAATTGTCACACCCCGTAGGGTTGCTGGGAATTGTTTGACCCAATCATCTTCGTCCGTCACGCCATTAGCTGTCCATATGGTTTTGCATGTTTTGCAATGTCTAATTGGATTTACCATACCATCACCATTAAATTTGGGTAATTTTTCTTTTGGACCGACCATCGGTACACTTCCTTTCTTTTGTTGTGCACTGTTGTTTGTACTCGCATTGTTTTGTACTCTCGTACTGCTTTGAGTACCCGCATTGTTCTGTACTCCCATGCCTCTCTGAATACCTGCATTGTTCTGTACTTCTGTATCGCTCTGGACACCTACATTCTCAAGTGGTGTGAAAGCTTCCTCAAGGACTTGGTTGTTTCGACCAAATTGTATTTGTTCATCAGGTGTATCAAGGACGAAGAGTTCACCCTACGCTTGAGTTCCTTCGACACTCTGAGCTACACTGGTCCTTTCCCTTTCGTCCAGATTCTCCCTTGGCGTATATAAGTTTTCCAATTCTTCCTTTATTTCTTTGATCACCCTTTGCCTTTCTCGAGCTTCTTCTCTCAACCTCTTTCTTGATCAACTTGGTGATTGCACTTTGTTCATCAGTGCTCCCGTGGTACTGTGGTCACATCCTATGACACCACTGCCGTACTCTTCGGTGAGTTGTTGAAGTCTTTGCCTCTGGTCACTTTGTTGTGTGCAGTTTAGTATTTCCCGTGCCACACGCATATGCTTGCTTACAATGATTCCCATGATTATAATAAATATCCAAAGTCCATTCCGGATGGTGTACATATACCTTTTCGAAGGGGTGACTCAACCGTCACACGCCCGTTCAGATACTATTCTACCCATCAGCTGCAATATAGATATTACTGACAACAATTGTCACAATGAATCAC
Source organism: Cupressus sempervirens (assembly GCA_028749045.1). Taxonomy (NCBI): domain Eukaryota; kingdom Viridiplantae; phylum Streptophyta; class Pinopsida; order Cupressales; family Cupressaceae; genus Cupressus; species Cupressus sempervirens. Next base: position 176,576,451 of record CM053793.1, read on the forward strand.
AGTGGGCTTCAAGGTCTTTTGAACAAATCAACTAGCAATTTTTGTAGCCATACAACTTCTCTAGCTCCCAAAGAAGAGGTAGTGTATTCTGTTTCAGTAGAACTTAATGCAACTGAATACTGTTTTCTGCTGAATCAAGAAACCATTCCAGATCCAAGATCGAAGCAACATCTCGAAGTACTCTTACGTTCAGTAGGACTACCTGCCCAATCAGAATTAATATATACATGAAGGTTGATGTTTACTTGATCATATTTGACTCCCATGCCAATAATACTTTTTAATATCTCAAAATGTATTTAGCTACATGTAGATGTATCTTCTTTGGTGCACACATAAACTGACTCAAGGCGTTAGTTGCATATGTTAGGACGAGTACTCACTAAATACATTAAAGATCCAATAATTTGCCTATAGTAAGTAGGATCTGTAGATTCAGATTTGATCATATCACCCTTCAGCTTGTGTAGATTGACTTCTATAGGAGTAGAAGCTGGTTTTCATTCCATCATTCTAACTTTCATGAAAATATCAATTGTATATTTTCCCTTATTTAGAAAAATGTATTTACCCTTTTGCCAGAGTTCCAATCCTAGGAAGTAGTGTAGAAGACCTAAATCTTTCATATCAAACTCTGCTAGTAGTTCTTGTTTGCGATTCTTTATGAGATGTTCTTCACCCGTTATCAACAAATCATCAACATATAACACAAGAATAATCATATTATCATCATCTATCTTGAAGTATAAGTTAGGATTAGCTTCATTTTAAAAATATTCTGACTTTGTTAGATAGTTTTCTATTCTTTCATACCACGCTCTGGGAGCTTGTTTGAGACCATATAATGCTTTCTTCAACTTACATACATGAGTTTTACTGTCATTAGTATATAATCCTTCTAGTTGCTCGATATAAACTCCTTCAATTTTACCATTTAGGAATGCTGTTTTAACATCCATTTGATGAACTTTCCATCCTTTCGATGCTGTGATAGCTAATATAGTTCTAATTGAATTGTATCTAGCAACTGGAGCAAATGTTTCTTTATAATTGATACCTTCTTTCTGTGAGAAACCTTGTGCTACAAATTTGGCTTTGTACTTTACAATGCTGCCATCAGGTACATGCTTAATTTTAAACAACCACTTAGAAGAAAGAACTAATTTTTTTAGGTATGGGTACATCATCCCATACATCATTTTTTAGTATGGAATTATATTCTTCAATCATTGTTTCTTTCCAAGATTGGCTTGATAGTGCTTCTTTAACATTTGAAGGTGTTGTTTTTATAAGTTCAGTTAATAATGAAGCATAGCATGACTGTTTTCTTGTTCTTTTACTTTCTCGAATCACTTCATTAGGTTCAAATTGATTTTCTTCTATAATTTTCCTAGCCTAAAGTGGCCTCTTTTTATTGTTAACATTTTCAGAATCTTCAGGATTAGATGTAGTGGTAGAAGATGGTTCAATATCATTCTCCCTCTCAATTTTTGCTGGGTGATTTTCATCTATTTATGGCCCATTTGGTTGCTGGAATATGAATGGAATTAGCATACAGAATTCCTAGAAATTTATAATTCGCTATTTGGGTGGGACAAATTAGAATTGGAATTGAAAAAAATAAGAATCCGGTATGCCCATTTACCCTCGAAAATTTGGATTTGGTATTCCTCCTAAATAGGTGGAATTGGTCTAATGCTGATTTTAATTCCAATTTGGATAAAAATGAGCATTACATCCTAATGGAAATGAATTGCTTTTTGAGGTCTGCTTGACCTAGATTTTTCCTGCTTGTTCTATCCTTGCGCGCTGCTGGTCTCCCCAACAATTTTGCCGCCTCTGTTTTTTCCGCCTCTCACACAGGTACCCATTTGGGATTTTTTTGTGTTTCATTCTTAGCTCTATCAGCTTGATAAAATCAGGGGAGAGTTGCAAAGCTCTGCAACTGTGTAGAGATAGACTGATGAATGATGTTGGCACCGTAATGTTCTACAGCTTTTCACAACATCCCATGTCAATCTTTTCCAAGAAGAGCATTCCGGAGAGACTTGACAACTTCTCAAGCCTAAAACAATTACTAATAATCAATTCTTTAGTTTGATAGGATCAACACTTCATGATATTCTTGGTAAATCTCTGCAACTTGTTGATAGCTGATGCCGAGAAGGGAGAATCTGCATGGAAGTGTCTGGAACTCTAGTTTTATTATTTTGACTTTATTTCGTAACATAATAAAACCCTTGTGATTTGGTGTCACATTTCTATTTATTTTTCTAACAGCTTATACACAGAAATTTGCACAAACTACACCTAAATAAATTTTGCAGCTACCTATAAATGTGGCGTTTGGCATGTTAAGCTCATTTCATCTCTATGTGTATGCTGTGGCTGTTTGCTGTTAAAGTGATCTACATAAAAAGTTAAATTGGAATTAGCAATTGGTATTGCTGTTGTGTATGCATGACCCATCATTTGCTATATGTATAATGTCTCTACAACTATATGGGTTGACTGGCTTATATGCAATTTATAGCAGGAACGGTACCTCTGTAGATAACTGGTTTGGAATGGATCTTCCTTATATCATAGTATTGAAAGCTTTGCATACACTAGGATATTAACTTTTCATTCAAATAGTGATTCCATATACCTCCTCTTTATTACCAATGTTGAATTACCTCTATAATTCTATTTGCTGCAACTTCTTTGAATTCTCATTTTCATTGATCTTGTTCGGACTAGCTTTGACATTGGTGAGTTGTACTATTAAACATACATTTCATTCATCTTAAAAATCTGAATAAAAAAGATAATGCTTGTTTTGGCTAGTATTCCAATTCCACAATTTGCAACCAAACGGAGGAAATCTATATTCTCACAATGAATTCTTGGTTAACCAAACGGTCCCAAATTGAATTCCCTATTCATATACTGGATTCCAAATTCTAGAACCAATGCTTAATTTATATTCCAGCAACCAAACGGGCCCAAGGAACAGGTTCTATAAGATATTCATTACTATTTCTAGAAATATAAAAGGCAATATCTTCTTCAAATTTCACATCTCTACTAATCTCAATTATTTTTTTGACCCGGAACAAAAACGCTCTAGCCTTTGATTGTTTCATTGTATCCAATAGTATCCCCTTCTTTCCAGATGGTTCTAGTTTTGTTCTTTTCTTTTTACGAATGTGGATATAAACTGGACACCCAAATATTCTTAGGTGACTTAGATCTGGTTTAAAACCCATAAATACTTCTTCAGCAGTGGTGTTTTCTTTTATTGAAAATATTCTTTGGTGACTTAGATCTAGGTTAAAACCCATAAATACTTCGTCAGGAGTGGTGTTCTCTAATATTGAGTGTGGACATCTGTTTTGAATGTAGACTGCAGTGTTAGATGCTTCAGCCCAAAAGGAAGTATGGAGGTTTTGATTGTGCATTATTGCTTTGGCTAATTCAAAAGTTCATCTATTTTTATGTTTTGTAACTCCATTCTGTTGAGGATTATATGGTACAAAAAACTCCCTCTTAATAGAATTACTCTGATACCATGTTAGTTTTAATGATCTTTGATAGATAAAACTATTATAACAGATATGAACAATAATGGATATCCTTACTTGATTGATTGCAGAAACAAAGATACAGATCTTGGTCTTCAAATGACAATCGATGTGAGTCTATAACACCAATGGAGAGTCAACAAATCTCAATGTGTTAACCTGCAGAGAGAAGTAGGCAGATTGCTGGGACTTGTATTGCCATGGATTTATATCTGTCCCAACAATTTGCTTTGCACATATATATTATTGTGGAGAGTCATGTCTCCGTTGAGTCATGACTCTACGTGGCCTTTGGCCACATAGGGTCATGCCTCTACGGATGCATTACTAAACATTAGTTTGTTTGTTTAAACAACTTCACACATATCCTTTTTGTAATCGGCAACAGGCCATAAGGTCCCCGATAATGATAATAGCCTTCATAATATCAGTCCAATGACTATACAGATTGTTATGTGAATAATTCAAATAAAATATAAACATTAATCATTACTTCAACTGATGCTATACGTCAATAGGGGGTGGGGGTACCTATAGGGATTGATGCTAGTCCTTGCTTGAGCATTCCCCTACAGGAGGATTCAGTTGAGGCTGAAATGAGTAATAATGGAGAGTTTATAAAACCAAATAAGTTGTATGTAATACTTAATGTGCTTTGATCAGAAAGATAAAGGAAATGGATTTGATTAACTAATTTATAGTCGATATCCGCTTAATGTTACATGTGAAGTTGAGGACATATGCATTGGATCTTGAGATTGTTATGTGTTAAGATACTTAATCCCAAGCTTATAAGAATCTACATAGGTACTCCTTGATTACTTTATTGTCATTTACTTAATCTGAGTTAGGAACATGTCATTTTTTATAGTTATAAAGCTAGACCAAGTGCATGCACCAACCTTTACAACAACGAATAATGTTCAGACACTATGAGGTCATAGGTAGAGGTTTGTATTCCTCTAATGTGTGTAGACTAGTCCTCTCTATATGAGTAGTCAAGGAATGTATATGTTGGTAGACTATCAATTGTACACAGTAGGTAGTGGATGTGCATTGCTGGCTGCATGCAGGGGAGGGATACCCGTGTTAATCTAGGGAATTGGACTGATTCTAGAAGCACGGGGTCTTGGGGCCAATTTCATGCTGGTGATGGAAGCCCTCATTGCTTAGATTTTTGATGGACTGTAGGGAAGAGAAAATCCAACAAGGAACAAATAGTTGATAATTAGACGAGTCTCATGGCATGACCTTACCTTAGTTTGATGTGAACTAGTATACTTTACCCGATTGTACCATAAGAACCTCCTTTGAATTTATTTAAAATTTGTAACCATGTTCTTAGGAATGATAAAAATGAAAAGAAAAGAAGGTATACTGTGATACTTTGAAGTTTTAAAAAGTTGGAGCCTTCTAGTACTACTAAGAGCTCCCTTGCAAGCACCTAGATTCTACTTGGTGCATTCAAGTGATGAGAATATTTTCTTTAAGCCTTAATGTAAAGTTTCTCATCAGATTTCAATATAAGGCTAACTGATGCACAATTTTGTTTCCAGGTTTGAGCATTGATGTCAATGAATTTGATTTGCTTCAGAATTTGTATATATTACCATAGAAATAATAGAGATGTTCTTGTACTTGAGATGCTTACATTCCTTTGATATGCTTGCATTAATGGATTTTGATGCCTTGCAATATTGGGTAGATCGAGTATATATATAATAAGGAGGGGTGTGAGAGTGAATGGGCATGTCTTCGAATGGAGACATGACCATTCACTGTCACACCTATTCGGTGTTGGTTTGTCATACCCATTCTGAGTTAGTTAGACTTAACACAAGTCTAAACATATATTACTTATCATAATGAACTCGATTCATATGCAGCCCGATAATGATATTTATACAGATGGATAATGATCTTAAATCAAAGGGATCGGAATATGTTATGATCATGGCTGAGATATGATCTTAGATAAAATATATATATGTTCATTGGTTTCAACTGCATCAATCATTTGCAAAATGACATATAATGAGATTATATATTTGTTTCTTTATATGTCAGTATGCTTATATATATATATATATATAGTCTTTGATCACAGTCATTATCTGAATGAAGCTACTGTAATGTTCTGTGCTAGCAATGCAATGTTTAAAACACGAGGAGCGAATTGTTAGGTACGAATGGCAGTTTGTGTATTCCTGAATGGGGTCCGTATGGTGGAGGATGCTATGCCAAAAGGTGATGCTCCGATTTGCTAGTTCCGAGCGAAGTGTTACAGGTGACGGAATAGGGTGAAGGTTAAATCCCACCGAAATTGGATAAACCAAATAGGGAAGGTCTTTCATTTTCGAATGGAAAATAACATAGTACTCCAACAGTGATTTGCAGAACAAAGAATAATCCAAATTGCATGTCTAAAGACTATTTACAAGTCGTGCTTAAATACCTTTTAGGGGAAAACTTTCTGAGGGTGTACAAAGACAGCCAACGACAACACAAATTACGAAAACAAAGCAAAAATGGGTCAGAGATAAATTAAATCAATTGGCCCATTAACAATAGTTTGATTAAAAATCTATTTTATGACGGGGATATTACCGTTCTTCTATCTCAAAATTTGCTTGTCCTCAAGCAAACGCAATATCGGATGTTGTAGAATGTGCTCGCCTTCCCAGGTTGTGTCGTCTAGTAGCAAGTGTTTCCAGCATACCAAATATTCCTTCACTGTTCGGTTCCACAGGGTCTTCTCACGTACTTCAATAATCTATGTTGGTTCCAATATGAGCTTTCCTTCTCTTATTGAGCAGTGAAATGTCTCTAGCTATTGTGATGTTCTGTCCCACAACTTTCTTCAGGTAGGAAATGTGGAAAACATTATGAATATGGCTCCCCTTTGGAAGTTCGAGCTCATAGGCGGCTTCACCGATGCGGCGCACTACATGATAAGGGCCATAAAATCGTTGCTTCAGTTTTTCTTTTCCCTTTTCTTTCAATGAGGATTGTTGGTATGGCTGGAGCTAGGGGTAGACCAAGTCTCCGACTTTGAAACTCCTCTCTATTCAGTGTCTGTCAGCATACATCTTTTGTTGATTTTGTGCCAAGTTTTCCTTCAGATATCTTAGGATGTCTTGTCCCTCCTGAAGCTAGTCCCTCGCCCTTGGTGCATGACTGTCTCCCAAAATTGTATCAAAGAAGGAGAGAGGTTCATACTCGTATAGAGTTTTTAATGGTGTCATCCTAATAGACATGTGGTATTCTAACAATATTCCCCTAGGTCTATCCATTTGACCCACGCCCATTGTTGTGTCAAAACGTAGTTCCAAAGGTAACCTTTGAGCCACTTGTTCACAATCTCCGTTTGTCCATTTGTTTGAAGGTGGTAACTAGTACTTGGTGACAATTCTGTCCCTGCCAACCGAAATAGTTTTGTCCAGAAAAAACTGATGAATTGCCCATCCCGATCATTGACAATGTTCTAGGGTAACCCATGCAGATGAAAGACTTATCTAAAAATAGATCGACAAATTGTGCGGCTTGAAAATCTGAGGGGACGATGAAGAAATGTGCATACTTTGTCAATCTGTCAACCACCACGAAGATACAATCCTTTCCGTTCACCTTGGGAAGTCTAGTTATGAAATCCATCGAGATACTTTCTCACTTATGTTCTGGAATTGGTAGAGGTTACAGTAACCCGATAGACAAAGTATGTTTGGATTTGTTCTGTTGGTAGACCACACACTTTCTTACATACTGCAATACGTCTCCTTTAAGTCCTTTCCATGAAAACCTCTCTTTGAGACGTCTGTATGTTTTGAGGAACCCTGAGTGTCCTGCCAAGGGTGAGTTGTGTACCTCCTTCAAATTTTTCTACTTCGACTTGGATTCCAGTACTAAAAATATCTGATTTTTATAGTAAATGATGTCACCCACCACTTTGTACCAATCATTCTGGGTGTTGCCATCAATTAACTCATAGACAAATGTGTTTTTGGAGTATTCTACCAACAAATGTGCTTTCCAATTAGCTAAAATTTGGGTTAGTAAGCAGATGGTGGGTTTCCTGGACAAAGCACTTGCAACCACATTGTTCTTTCCTTTCACATATTCAATGTCAAAATCAAAAGCCTAAACCTTGCTTACCCATTTTTGTTGCCTCTCATTCAAGTTTCGTTGCTTCAAAAATATCTCAAACTATTGTGATCCATATGAATGACAAACTTGGCACCCACCAGATACTGCTGGAACTTGGTTAATGCATGTACGATGGTCAACATCTCTTTGTCGTAGATGGAATATAAGCATTTTTGTTTGCGTAAGCTTTTTGCTCTCATAGGCTATGGGGTGTCTATCTTGTATTAGTACTATGCCAATGCCTTCTTCAGATGTATTGCACTCCATAATGAATGGTCAAGTGAAATCAGGTAAAGCAAGCACGAGACAAGTGCTCATTGCTTCCTTCAGCTTATCAAAAGTGAGTTGTGCCTTTTCACTCCATTGGAAGGACCCTTTTCTTGTCAGATCTGTTAGAGGTGTGCTTAGCTGAGAGAATTGCTTTACAAACCTCTGGTAATAATTGCATAGTATAAAAAATCCTCGCAACTCTTTGGGTGATTTTGGGGGAGACCACTCAAGGATAGCTTGAATCTTCTTCTGATGAACTTGAACACCATATTTACTGACAACATGTCCCAGATGCAATATTTCTGTCAGATCGAATTCACACTTGAATTGCTTGGCGAACAAAAACTGATCCTTCATGATCCTTAAGACTTCATCTAGATGCTTCAGATGCTCTTCCCATGTACTACTATAAATAAGAATTTCATTAAAAAATACCAGTAAGTACTTACGCAATTGTTTGTCGAAGATGTGATTCATGCATGATTGGAATGTAGCAGATGTGTTTGTTAATCCAAACGGCATGACCAGGAACTCATAATGCCCATAGTGACAACGAAAAGTCATCTTTTCCATGTCTTCCTCCCTCATGCAGATCTGATGGTATCTGGAACAAGGATCTATTTTCGAAAAATAGACTACACCATGTAATTCATCCACCAACTCATGTATCCTTAGAATGGGATATCTATTCTTTATTTATTTTTGTTCAATGCATGGTAGTCCACACACATTTCCATCGTCCCGTCCTTTTTGACCAATACCACTGATGACGTGAAAGGGCTAGAATTGGGATGGATCCATCCTTTCTTTAGTAGTTCTTGAATTGTCTTTTAGATCTCATCTTTGAATTTCTCAAGATGGTGGTAGGGTGTGGTTATGACAGGCTTGGCTCCTACTTCCAACTCAATAGTATATTCAACCCTCGATGAGCTAGTATGCCAGAAGGGATGTCTATAAAAACTTTATCGTTATCGTTTAAGATATTCTGGAGATCATCATCCTGGGGAGGTGTCTATTTCCTACCAAGACAAAACAATGTGCAGCCCAAGCAGTGTGATCACGCCGTAAAATTGCCTCCATCTGATGTGCAGAAACTTCCCTCAGGACCTCATTTGCCATTCTGCGGAGAACAACTTTCTTTCCATCGACAACAAAAGTTAAATCCATCTGTTTGAAGCTCTGAGTGTATTCATCAAGTGTCTCCATCCACAGTATGTCCAAAATAACCTCCATGTCATCAAGGTCCATTATGAAGAAATCCTCGGTCATCGTGTGATACTTAGCCGAGGAACAAGGTGTGTGTAGGGCAGAAGAGTCCCTCCGACAACCTTGACCTGGAGTCTTTCATGTGTCTCTGTAGGTAGACCCCTTTGCTTAACTAGAGATGAGTTTATGAAAATTAGAGTAGCTCCGCTATTGAGCATCACCATAACCCTTTGTCCTTGAAGGGTTCCCCATACACGAAATACCGTGCACCTCAGGCTATTGGCTAGGGCGATAGTTCCTCCATGCCATACCAATTCTGCAATTCTTTCCGTATGGTTCAAATTACCGTGTTGTCGTCGTGATGTTGGTTGTCTTCGGAGGGTATTTCTTCTTTATCGTCCTAATCATTGGACATGACCTCAATGTAGTGGATCTTTCATTTTTCGGGGCATTTGTGGCTAGGTTCCCAAGGTCCCTTGCAGTTGAAACATAGTGTCTTCCTTTGGAGCTCTTACCTGGTAGCTTCGTCCAATGAGAGTTTTCTCAGTGGAGGTTTGTTATCTTTATCCCTCGGAAACATCGGCGGTTTGGAATGTGAGTAACTTCGTGAGGATGGCGCCATTGATGATGTCATACTACTTGCCTTCTTAATGGCCTTCGACAGGGTGGCAAGATTGAGCCCTTTTAGCCAACTCTTAAGTGGTTTTGTCAGTCCGTCCATGAAGAGTACTATCCATCTTCTTTTAGAAATGTCCATGACCAAAATAAAGAGTTTCTGAAATTTTGCAATGTGCTAGTCAACCGATCCAGTTTGCCTCAATTGTGCCAACTCTTTGAAATTGAGTTCTGAATCTTTACCATCAAATTGATCTATCAATCTCTCAGTGAATTCCACATAGTTATTTACATGATCATACCCCAGTGTGATAGTGTCGTAATACCACTATTCATGTGCAACTCCCTCCAAGTGTAAGGCTGCAAATTTAATTGCTTCTTTTTTAGCATGGGATTAAGCTTAAAGTATCTACCTTCATTACCTACACTTGCGCAGACATGGATCTAGATTCGTCAAATGGAAACAGATCTACTTTACTCAACTTCCTCCTGAGATCATCATTAAAATATCCTCTATTTTTGCCTCTCAAATATCTCATTCTCAGATCTGCATAATCTTTGTAGGATATATTTTCCTGAAAATTCTCATTCGTTTAGTCTTCTCTCAGTTGTTCTTGCATTTCTTCAAAGGTCAGCTGCTTCCCTTTGGGTGGTGTCTCCATTTGCAGGGTAAAAGACATGGAAGGTTGAGAGCGTGCTAGATGAGGGTTTTCTTTATCCGACATTGAGTTCGTGCTGTGACCATTTTGTTATCCAGATAATTTATTGTTTGCCAACTTTTTGAGAGTCTCTTCCATGAGTCGCTAAGTATCATTGATTTGTGCTTGGTTCCTCGCAAGTTCTCACAATAGTGCCACAAGTTCGACAGCTGTGGGTTCTGGTTCGACAACCATTCTATCAACGGAATGGGTTCTTCTTCTCTTTTGGCTATAAACTCTCATTCACTATCCACAGGCTGGTAGGATCGAAGCTCTGCTACCACTTTAATGTTCTGTGCTAGCAGTGCAGTGTCTAAAACATGATGAGCAAATTATTAGGTTGTGAATGGAAATCTGTGTGTTCCTGAATGGGTTCTGTACGGTGGAGGAGGCTGTGCTGGAAGTAGGTCATACGGTGGAGAAGGGAGAGATGTGTAAGGGAAGTACGAATGAGTCAGTACGGTACAAGTTGAAGGCTGTAGAATGACAGGATGTGGGATGACATACGATAGTGGTAGGATGGTGGTGAGAATGGTCGTATGGGGGAGCCAAGGTTGCCATATGGTGAGCTTATGGCAGCAGGTAGGAAGGTACGGTTGCAATAATAAGGAAGGTTGTACGATGTTTGTAGGGAGGCCATATGGTGGGAATAGGAAGGGTCATATGGTGGTGTGGGAGGATCATACGGTTGGTTCGAGGGTAGTAGACTTATCTTGGAGGCCATATGAGGTGTAATGTTGCAAATGGAAATTGTATTGAGTGGTGCAAAGGGGAAATTGTTTAGTCTTGTACCTTAAACTGTTAACCCTAAATTCATCAGATAATGCCAAACAAGAATGGAGATTTAAACACAAACAACCTTTAATTAATAATGTCAAAAGATGATGCTTCGATTTGCTAGATTTGAGCAAAGTGTTACAAGTGACAAAATAGGGTGAGGGTTAAATCCCACCGAAACTGGATAAACCAAATAGGGAAGGTCTTTCACTTTTAAAATGGTGAATAATAGAGAATGCCAATAGGAATTCGTAGTACAGAGAAAATAATCCAAATTGCATGTCTAAAGACTATCAACAAGCCGTGCTTAAATACCCATCGAGGAAAACTTTTCAAGGGTGTACAAAGATAGCTGATGACAACATAAACTATGAAAACAAAGCAAAAATGGGTCTGAGATAAATTAAATCAATTGGCCCATTAACAATAGTTTGATTAAAAATCTATTTTATGACGGGGATATTACAGCTACATGCTTTAACACTCCCTCTTAGCTAGAGAAGATAAAGTGCATGTATATAAGTTCTCCTTATTTGAAAAGTGATATCACCTAGTTAGTGATATACTTAAGAAAATCAAGTCTCATGATATTCTTTCCAGTTATGATGTATACACATATATCAAGTCTTGTGATATCTACCATAAGAGATCATGGTATATCCATAGATATTATATCACATAATATCCACTGTGATAAAATGAACATATTGATCTTCTACAGATATCACATCACATGATATCTATCAATATGTCCTTTTAACTATCATGACTTGTCCATGAATATCAAGTCACATGATATTCATCATGAAAGTAATCTAATCATATAAAGTCATCACCTTATAATGTTAAAGTCAACATTTCATTATAAAAGATTGTCATCTTTTAATAATGTACATAGGGTAGGCCCATAAGTCATATAGTCACACATATAACAAAAGAGTTTACACTTAAAACATCTTTATTAAAAATAATACAAATTTACAAAGTTGAGACCCAATTTCATAAACTTACATTTCAACCATACCAAGTTTCTTTCTAAAATGATCAACCTTCACTTTAGGAAGAGGCTTGGTGAGAATGTCAGCTGTTTGATCACCTGTATTAATATATTCCAACTGAGTAGCTCTTCTTTCTACCATGTCTCTTATGTAGTGGTAAGGGATTTCTATATGCTTGGATCTATCATGAAATACTGGATTCACAGACAACTTGATACAACTTAGGTTATCATAGTGAATAGTGGTAGGTTTCAGAGGCTCATGGAATAAATTAGAAAGCAACTTTTGAAGCCACACTGCTTCTCTTGCTCCCACTGCTACTGCAATGTATTGTGCCTCAGTAGAACTCTGAGGGACTGAAGCTTGCTTCCTGCAAATCTACGATATCATAGCTGATCCTAAACTGAAACAACATCCTGATGTGCTTTTTCGGTCTTTTATATTTCCAACCCAATCAGAATCAATATATCCATGTAACTCCAAGTTGGTATTCTCATGTTTAAATTCATACCTAATAGTGCCTTGAAGGTACCTTAATATATGCTTCAAAGAAACAAGATGTATTTCTTGAGGTTCACACATGAATTGACTTAATGCATTAACTGCATAGTAAATATTTGCTCGAGTATTCATAAGTCTGGATTCAACACTTGCTTCCTTTAGCTTGTGTAAGTTCGTTTCCATAGGTGTTGACATAGATCGACAGTTCCACATTCCAAATCTTTTCAAAATATTGATAGTATACTTCTTTTGATGTAGGAAGATATTCCCTGACTTCTGACGAACTGACGAACTTTCAATCCAAGGAAGTAATGAAGAATCCCTAAGTCCTTCATGTCAAATTTAGAAGTCAATTCTTTCTTACATTGATTAATGAGATGGTCTTCTCCTATAATCAGAAGGTCATCAACATAGATTAGAATCAACATATCACCTTTAGTTACTTTAAAGTAAAGATTTGGATTATCATCATTCTTGGTGAATCCAAGACTTGGAAGATATTTATCAATCCTTTCATACCAGGCTCGGGGAGCCTGTTTGAGTCCATATAGAGCCCTTTTTAATTTACATACATAAGAGGCAACATCATGAGTCACAAATCCTTCTGGTTGTTCCAAGTATACTTCTTCCTCAATTGTTCCATTTAGAAAAGTAGTTTTTACATCCATTTGATGAATTTTCCAACCTTTAGCTGCTACAATTGCTATTATAGTTCTAACTGAGGTATACTTGGCAACTGGTGCAAAAGTTTCTTAAAAGTCGATTCCTTCCTTTTGAGAGAATCCTCTAGCCACAAAACGAGCTTTATGCTCTTCAATGCTACCATATGCAGCATACTTAACTTTGAACAACCATTTAGATGAAACAACAAATTTTCCTTTAGGTCTAGATCATTTTTTCATATTGACTAATATTCTTCCACCATTGCATCTTTCCAAACTTGATGTTTAAGAGCTTCTGAAATATTAGAAGGTTTAGATGTTACATCCCAAATTTCGCCCTAAAATTTTAAATTGATTATAGCCATCGTATCAAATTATTTCTTCTTGATCATGTGAAAGTGAGTGAGTTAATTATAGCCGTTGTATTTAATTTTTCTTGATCATGTGAAAGCGAGTTAGTTAATTATAGCTATTGTATCGATTTATTTATCATATGAAAGTGAGTTAATTATAGCCGTTGTATTGATTTATTTCTTCCTGATCATGTGAAATTGAGTTAGTTCATTATAGCCATTGTATATACGATGAACATGTGAAAGAAGAGTTAGTTATTTTGACATTGATGAAATCCTAACGGTCACTAGATGATTTTGAATTAACAATTTATAAGTCTTGAATTGATGTCTTGGCAAGAATGTTGTTTTGAATGATTACAAGAAGAAGATTGAAGAGAGAGGGGAAGCATTGCTAAATGGGGTCATCGGAAGGGGATGGTCAAATAGTCCAGTCATCAGAATCGACAAGTTTGACCTAATACTATCTTGGCAAGGTTACTAGGACTTGGCAACATATTACATGGTGGAACTGCATGAGCTATAAAAGGAACATTATAATAAATAATGTAAAATAAACATAAATTCTTACCTTTAAAGAATTATCAAATATTATTATTTAACTATTATTTTACATTCTCAAATACGAACATATGTAAATAAAAATAAGATGACACCAATACATAATAAATTATAATCTAATGATGCTACTTTATCAGTACGTATACATGAACGTAGATAAGAATAAATAATAATAATAACCCTTTAACTTTTTCTTTTTTTCTCTCTTTTTTTTCTTTCTTTTTTTTCCCTCCTCTCTCCTCTGTATCGATTCAAATGTTTTTTGAATAGTTTCTTGTGATTGTTGGAAGCCGATGAGCCTAGATAATCTTTACGTTAGAGCCTCCTGAGTGTACCAATCCATTCATCTTTTCCTCACAGTTTCGATGACTCACGGCTCACAACGTTAAGGAGGAAAACTACGACTTCTAGATTTTTACTTTCTTTCTTTTCATATTGCTCTCACGTCTCTCTGACTACGGCCAAAGCAAGGATTGTGTCTTTCTCCCTGCTGTAGAAGAGTTTAGGGCCAGATTTACACTCATGTAAGGATTTTTCCAAATATTTTTAATATACTTTTCACATGCCTAGTCTGAATAAACCATCGATATATGTATGTTCTCCATCATATTACTGAGCCGGCTATGAGCCTGAACTATCCATTGGAATCCAACTAGTTTATAATTATTCCAAATTAGAATATGTTGTGAAGTCGTCTATTTCCTTTTAGTCTGAAAAATCAAATATTTTTGGTTCAACTATTCTGTCCAACATCTCATTAATAATCTCTATTTTAGTTTAAAGTATCAACCTTTGAATATGCCATAAAACCTTGAATAATAACTTTGATCAAAATTTTAATACAATCATCTTTGTCTGGTGTATATATATATATATATATATATATATATATATATTCCACACCAAGGAATTCACTGGGGAAATGCCACTATAAGTGAAGAGGTGTAAAGTGGATATGACTCATGAGCACCTGGGAATCACTAGCATGACAACTTGAGAAGGTGAGGAGGTGTAGAGAGAGTCTGCACAGAAAAAGAACGACATCAGATTTGATTAATAAATTAAAAAAACTACAAAAGCTCATGCATGTTCTAGTTATTTAAGATGTTGTCAAGTTGAGTTGGTGGAGATCGGGTTTGTAGACCCAATTTTGAAATCCTTGGCTAGGGTAGAATTAGGTAGATATGCCGAACAAGTGATCTTTGTTGATTGTCCAGATGCTTCAGTTATTTTTGAGAATAACTGTTGGGACTTCAACCCACTTGATTACTCTGATGGCTAAACTTATGAACATCCCAAGCCCAACCCCAGGGTAGGGAGGGCCGTTCTATTAAATTAGAATATGTGGGGATAAGTAATGGTTCGTGGTTGGGACGTTAAGCCTATGTCAATGCTTCTCCTCTCACCAATGTCGAGGCTTGGACAACAAGTTAAATAAATTTCTTCAATTATACTATATGTTCTTTAAACCTCTGAATAAATAGATAGTTATTTCATTTCAAGATAAAAGTCATTTACTTTGTGAATAGTTGTTACTTTAATTTAAGTTGAATATTTATTAGAAGTTAAAATGCTAGCAATACGTAAACATCTCATTTTCTATTTTAGATAGTTATTTCTTTTCAAGAATAATTGTTACTTTATCTCCTGTTGAATTTTTGGAAGTAGTTAAATGTTAGCAATACATAAATATCTCATTTTGTATTTTCAAAAATTCAGTTAACCATGTAGTATATATTGAAAAGGGTTTTCTTCAGTTATTGTTTGTTTGTGGAAATCATTGTCATGTGAAATAAAATCAGTTAATTGTGAAATTAGTTTGATTCAAGAATAAAACTTATTGAAGAAAATTCGTATGTTACATTAGAGTTTGGAATCTCACACATGAATGCATTGTATGTTAATTTTCGAGGTATTTTGCTTTCTTTGAATGTCCCTAAAGGTGCTGTAAATTCATCTCCTTCCCCTATAATTTTTCTTGCCCAAAGTGGCCTTTTGAAACTATTGTCAAGACTCTCTTCTTGAGTCTTAGGAAGTATCTCATTTTCATTTGGAGTCTCTTCAGGGTACTCCCTTTGAATCTCAAGAGCATGAGCCTCTTCTAGGGAACAGGATAAGTCATTTGTATCTAGTTCATATGAAACTTTGGCTCTTCTGAGAGTAATATCTTCTTCAAAGATGACATCTCTACTGAGTTCTATTTGGTTCTGTCCAGGTATGTTGTAATGTCCCCATTTCCAAGGTCAATTTTAATAATAGAGTTAATATAAGGAATAAATAAATAAATAAATAAAATTGCACTTGATAAAATTAAATAAATAATACCATATTTATAAGGTTGAATTTAATATATAATATTAATAAAAATAATGATAAAAGTATTATAACATAATTTAATATTATTGAATATATTATTTTTATCAAATTGATATAGTATAATATTATATTAATTGATATATAATAGTATTATGAAAATAGTACAATATAACTAACTCTATTGATAAAATAACGTAGATAATTCTTAAATAAATATATTATGAATGATAATAATAAATCTATTATTATACATATATACTAATCAAACATTTTAATATAAAAGCAATATGCCTGTAAATAGTCACAAACTCTACCTCATACTCATATATTAGAAAGGAAGATGACTAAAGCAGAGGGGGATATAGGCGGTGGAAGTGAGCATTCATCTACAGGTCATTATCATCATCAACACTAGACATTAAACACCGATTTCTTGAGCCAACACGGAGGTACCGGTTCATGGAGTACAAGCGATCTCTGATGGAAGAATAATTCACTTGTTACGGTAAGAACAAACAAGTCATCGCATAAAAAAAAGGATGGTGAATAGGGAAGGAGTTTTGAAATCCGCAATAGATACCATCACAGAGAGGGACATCCTATGAAGTCTTTATAGTAACAATCAGAGAAGAATATCAAGAAACTATAAGCAACAAGATATGGATCGAAGGATATAGAGGTCAGACAAAAGGAGGCTCGATGGAAGTTTACCATACAAGGAAATATCTATCAGAAATTGACTTAGTCGTGGGCCATCAGAATCACCAGGAAAACTAGGTAGCAATAACAGGGTACCATCGATAGAGGTAAGGTAGCATAGACGAAATCACATCTAATGAATATATAGGGAACGGTAATATTATCAGTCAACATCGACTGTGAGTGACTAGATAAGTCAGCATCCAACTAGAGAAATCGATAGTAAACATTGCAACAAATGATTCCAAAAATCTCACCTAGTAGACACCCTTCCTCAAATACGAGTTCATAACATCAGATAGGAGGAGTGTTTTTGCTGGAAATCAGGGACAATTCGCTGAAAGTCAAAGCAAGGAATGGAAGACTTTTTATCTTAGTTTGATACTTGGACAACTATCCTCTAAATTGACTCATCCAAAGATAAGGCACAAGGTATCTATTGATGGTTTGGATAGAAGTAAGAAATCACCTAAGAATGTGCAAGTGATATGGGTTTAGAGAGTTTCCTTGTGATAATCAATTTGCATAGTACTAGAACTATTAACTATTATATTAACATAGATCTGGTAAAAGTAAAAGAATGTAGAGAATAATTATGTCTGCAGAAGATACATGTTCAGAATGGACAATTGGGTAAGAGGAGAGATTGGAAGAATATATAATCTAAGAAAGGATATGTATGTCAACACTTAAAATACCATAAAGATATCAGACAATCACAAGTCATATACTAGATTTGGAAATATTCTCTCTAGTTTATCTAAATTTGATTAAGTTGAAAGGTTAACTTATTCGAGAACCAATATATGAATATAATCACCATAAATGATTTTTAAGGGAAACTCGTCCCTTATATTTGTTCCATCATACCTGATACAGAGGAGGCTATAAGTATATTTAGTGAAAAATCCTTTATAAGTCCAACTCATTAAGATTGTGTACATTTGAGGAGCATAAATATTGACCATTGACATATCATTGGAATTATATTGTTAAGTTATAACTACAATCAAGGTCCTAATTCATAAAAAGAATTAGGTGAAAAATTGGTGTTTCCTAATTTTATAGTATGTTTGTGACAAGGGACATTACATATGTAGATTTTGTAACCCTTTACTATTTCACTGAAACCAATAAGAATTCCTTTCCTTCCAATAGGTAACTTTGTCCTTTTTTCCTTAGGTACATGAACATACACAGGACATCCAAATATCCTTAAATGGCTAATTATAGGTTTCATTCCTGAAAATGCTTCTTCATGAGTTTTGTTGTCCAGATGTGAGTGAGGACATCTGTTTTGAAGATAGACTGTTGTATTAGATGCTTCAGCCCAAAATGACATGCTCAAGTTTTAATCATCTGTCATAGCCCTAGCAGCTTCTATGATGGTTCTATTTTTCCTTTCAGCAACTCCATTTTGTTGAGGGTTGTAGGGAACTATAAACTCCCTTAGTCCCAACAAGTTTGCAGAATTCTTTAAATATTTCAGAAGTGTATCCTTTCCTGTTATCTGTTCTTTAGAATTTTAATTTTCTTTTCTAATGAGTTTTCAGTGATAGTTTTGAATTCTTTAAATTTAGAAAGAATCTCTTCAGATTGTTTGCACTTAAGGAAGTATATTCATGTCTTCCTTGAAAAATCATCAACAAATATCACATAGTGCAAGAACCTTGCTATGGATGGTGTAGACATGGGTCCACATAGGTCAGACTGCTCTAGTTCTAACACATCTTTAGTTTTGCTCAAACTATGAGGAAATGTCTTTTTTGTGTTTTTCTCGAAGGCACAACCTTTGTAGGATTCATTTGTGAATTTGACTTGATTTGGACATTCCAATTACAAACTTCCCCATAGATGTTAGAGCACGAAAGTTGATATGACCTAATCTTCTATGCCAGATTTCATTTGAATCTAAAGTCTCATGAATAAGTGCAAGATTTGTCTTAGTGCAAAGCTCATATAACAATCCTTGTCTTGCTCCTATTGTTTGAGCCTTCTTTATAGTTGAATTCTTTGCCCATGCTAATATTTTTCTTTTCATGAATGTAATTCTATAACCATCATCTTCGAAGTGCTGATATAGATATTAAATTCCTTTTAATAGTTTGTACATATAGATCTCCAAAACGTTGAATAGATTTTCCGGAGTTTAATTTCATGGTACAGGTCCCAATTCCTTTTAAGGAATGTGCAGAATCATCCCTAATTGTAACTTCATCTATTTCTACTTACATGCTTTCTATGTTATCTTGATATTCAACGATGTGCCTTGAAGATCTGCTATCAATTATCCAAGTGTTGGACTTGGTTGATATTTGACTAGACAAGGCTGAGTAAACGACATATTTCTCAGAATCTTGACCTTCGATTTATTTATCAGTTTTGGAAAATGATGCTTGAAGTTTGATCGATCATGATAATTTAGTGCATAATGTCCATATTGATCACATCTGAAACATTGATATTTAGACAAGTCTTTCTTTTGTTTTGACTGTCCTTTTCCATGAAAGTTTCTTTTCCTTTTGGTGTTCTCTTACCCTTCATATGAGAGTTAGTGTTAAGAACATGAGTGTCCTCATCTAAGGTTTTATGTTTTCCTTTAGTCATTAATCTCGACTCTTCTTGAAGACAATTAGATCTTAATCAATCTAGTTTTGGAATTTTAGATCTTGCACTTATACTTTGTACAAATGACTCCCAAGAATTTGGTAGTCCTCCTAATGCTATTAGGGATAACTCTTGTTTGTCAATCTCATAACTGTCTGAAGATAAGTGATATCTCAATTTTGTGTTTCTCATGAAGAAGACATTTATTGTTTCTCCTTTATTCATAAAAATATTATTCATTTGTCTTTTAAGAGAAACTTTTCTACTAGTGTTATGTACAATGAATGCATTTTCAAGAGCTTTAAACATGCGATATGCTATTGTATGTTTTGTCACAATAGGCACTATGTGATCTTGAACAACATCCACTATTATTTATGTGGCCTTCTCATTATTCTCGATCCATAGAGTTTTCTTTAGATCATCTTTAGGTTCTTCCTTTTCTTCTTTTACAAAGGATTCTAATTTGTTTTCTTTTAATAGCATCATTATATGAAGTTTCTAGGATTCAAAGTCGTAGGCACTTGTAAGGTGGTGTTTGAATCTTAACATGTTTGTCATCTTGAAGAATAATGAGGGCCAACAACTTAATGTGAAATTTGATCTCTTAAACTTAATGAGATCTCTCCTTAACAAGGCTTTGATACCATGTAAAGTTTCTTACCAGATTTTAATATAAGGCTGATTGATGCACAGTTTTGTTTGTTGTTTTAAGCACTGATGTCGATGAATTTGATTTGCTTCAAAATTTGTATATATTACCACAAAAATAACAAAGATGTTCTTGTACTTGAGATGCTTACGTTCCTTGGATATACTTGCATTAATAGATTTTGATGCCTTGCAATGTCAAGCGGATCGAGTATATATATAACAAGGAGGGGTGTGAGAGTGAATGGGCATGTCTCCGAATGGAGACATGACCATCCACTGTCACACCTATTTGGTTTTGGTTTGTCATACCCATTCTGAGTTAGTTAGACTTAACACAAGTCTAAACATATATTACCGATCATAATGAACTCGATTCATATGCAGCCTGATAATGATCTTAAATCAAAGGGATTAGAATATGTTACGATCATGTCTAAGATATGATCTTAGATAAAATATATATATGTTCATTTGTTTCAACTGCATCGATCATTTGCAGAATGACATATAATGAGATTATATAATATATATGCATATATATGTGTTACATCCCAAAACTTTGACCTAATTTAAAACTTGTTCATAACCGTTGGATTTAATGGATTATTCTTTCATGATTATGTGAAATAGGTAGTTATTTATATATGTTGTATTAACTGTTAATGAAGATGGTCATTAACCATTAACTGTTATTAGATGATTAGTAGTTGCTTGATTTAAAATAATTATTATTATGTTTATATGAAATTATTATTATGGCGAAAGTGTTTTCATGGGTGATTGCAGGAGAAGATGTAGAGTGTGGAAGCATTGCTAAACAGATCATCAGAATGGGATGTTCACTTAGTTCAGTCATTAGGAACGGTAGGTATGACCTTAAACTTATTTGGAAAGGACGCAACAACTTGATCACAAGATACATTTATGGGACCCGCATAAGCTATTAAGAAAATAATCTAAACATAAAATAATCAAATTAAAATATAAAACATACCTCAAAGGTTTTTAGTTGATCTTTCATTATATTAGTATTATATATATATATATTTATATACAAACATATAAATATAAAAATGAAATGACACCATTATATTAAAATAACTTGATAAAGTGATGTCACCTCATTGATATACTTACGTGAACGTATATATATATATATATATATATATATATATATATATATATATATATATATATATATATATATATATATATATATATATTTGAAATTATAATCTTTCCAACTCTTTCTTCCAACCTTTTTATTTTCCCTTCTCATACAATCGATTTAAATATTTGGCAATTCGAATTGTCATATAATCTCGAAACCGGTGGAAGTCAAGAAGGCACGGATTTTCTTTTAACTTGAGCCGTGTATGAAGTCTGACACCCTTTTATATATATGCTCGCTTGCCTTGCCGGGGGACACAAATCAACATTAGCATTCCGCACACCCGACTTCTTTCTTTATCTTTGTGTTTCCTTATTCATTTTGTCACCTTCAGCACTAATATCACACAATCTTGTGAATCAAAGCCCCTCCTTCTAGTCTAAACGGCTATTCAAGTAGCAACTTTGTCGTATGAACTCAGTCTCTGAGAAATAAGTATACTGCATAGTTATGTTTGCAACATCTGAAGGAGAGTAGATTGTCAATTCGGATTGCAGAGATTCAACATATTCAGTATATACATCAGGGCATGTGATTACGATTTCAATATGTCCATTTTCTATAGCAACCAAATGTCTTTTCTTTGTCTATGATCATGTTATTTTTAACTTGCTGAATAATCACTGCAATTCATAATGAATTGTCTTTTTACTTTCAATGTAACCAGAATCATCATAAAAGAAGTTGATATGTTTCCCTTTAAGAAAAGTTCTTTTAAATGTATCAGGAACCTTTATGATTGATATTGATCTCAAGAGAAAGTTTTATAATGTTACAATTCATGATAAAAGATATCAAGAGCATAATGCTCATAAACTACCAATGCATCTGGGATTCACCGAAAAAGAAGTTGTGGAATGGTGAAGAGGTGTAAAAAGAGCAGAATGCTCATAAACTTTTAATACACCTGGGACTCACTGGCAAGGTAGCCATGTATGGTGAAGAGGCGAAATAATTTGCAAGAAAGCAAAAGAGAAATAGACATGATTAACTTAAATGATAATATACTTAATAGCTCATGCTCATCCTTGTAATGAAACCTATTGCAAGTCGAGCGGTGGTGATCTGGTCGTATCTGGTCGTTGAACCCATCAAAAATCCTTGGCCAAGGTAGTTTATAGGCATGCTTGCTATCTAATGATCGTTTGATGTTAGTAGCGCCAATTATGTAAGCATGTCTATTTCATAACTGAGTGAACATTCAAAACACTAGGATGCTCAGGTGGCTAGACTGAAGAATATCCCAAGCCTGATCCCAAGGTATCCCAAGCCCAATCCCAAGGTAGCGAGGGCCATTCTAATTTAATAGAAAATGTGCGAATAAGTATAGTCTGAGGTTGGGAGATTAAGCCTATGTCAATGCTTCTCTTATCAATGCTGAGGCTTGCACAACTAGCCAAAGATCGTCCGATGATACTCTTATGTTGCATTCCTTCTTTTCTTGTTAAGCATTTACTATACTTGTGTTTGTTTTGTTAATTAGTTGATCATAAATATAGTTATGCTAGTTATTCGTTAATCTATTTATTATTAGCTAATCATGAATATAGTTGTGAATAGTTAATCTTTAATCTAGTTATCACAGTTGATCATGAATACAGTTTTGCTAGTTAATCATTAATCTAATTATTTCAGCTAATCATGAATATAGTTGTGAATACTTAATCATAAAACTCGTTATTTCAATTGATCATGAACATAGTTATTTTATGTTAATTGTTAAAACCAGTTAATGTCATGTGAAAAAGATTTAGTTATTTATTTATGAATGTTGGGAGTTTTTAGTTTAAACCTTCTTTGTTTTAGATGTGTTGGGTGGATATTTTGCAACCGACAGTTTTGGGTAAAAATTCAATCGCAAAATAGGATGACCAGCCACAATGTGTGTGACAGAGTCTATCCTACCTTAAAGGGAAGGCTCCCCCTTCTCACCGTTCCTTGGATCAACTCAAGGTAAGCAAGAAGTTAAGAGATTTCATAAAATGGGTGTTATCAATATCCTTTTTTCTTATCTTACAAGAAAGAATCCACTTACTCGTGGAGCGAGTAATGGGCAGGGTGAATCTCTAACTACACTTTTATCAAGAGTTGGAAACATTGATACCGATAAACCTTTACTAACTCAAAGGCTAACTAAAAATGTACCAGTTTGGCTCTAAGTCTGATTGTACTTCTATATGAAAAAGCTTTACAATTAGGGCACAAAGACTCGTAAAAGTAAGAATATTTAACTATTTTGTGAATTAAGAAGAAAATATAAGCTACAGACAAAGCTTCTAGCTATATATTTCCACAACCACTCCTAGTCAAAGCTTTGGCTTCGATTGCTTCTTAAATCACTATGCTCTTTTATTGAACACACAATAATAACATGAATCAAGACAATAGGCACAAATTATAGTCAAAGCTTCTAATTTGCTCTATCACAATTACTTCCAGACAAAAC
Organism: Cupressus sempervirens; assembly: GCA_028749045.1. Taxonomy (NCBI): domain Eukaryota; kingdom Viridiplantae; phylum Streptophyta; class Pinopsida; order Cupressales; family Cupressaceae; genus Cupressus; species Cupressus sempervirens. Next base: position 176,600,694 of record CM053793.1, read on the forward strand.
TTCGAATTCAATTGCTTCTTTTATTCACTTTTCTCCCAAATTCGTACTACAGAATCAAAGTTATGTTTGCACAAATGTGGTAGAGCTTTCTTGCATACAACAAAAGATGATTTTACAATGAGGGGGCACTCCTTTATATAGGCAAAGAAGTTGAGAAAAAGGTGGAAGAAAAAGTGAGGGCAACTCAACCAACTTTGACCTAGTCTAACTATAGAAGAAAATAAAGGGTTATAGGAAACTGCACATGCAACTTGCATTACATCTTTTTACATACATGTAGCTTGTATTACATGTAATTACACTTTTCCATATAATGCATCCTCTCCAACTACAAATATGAAAGAAGAAGAAAGAAGACGGAAGAGAAAGAAATAATCTTAGGGATTGTCCTGAAAAGGCCTTGTACTTGACGATGCAATCCCAGATGATCACAGGATTGAGAGTTCTTGTATTTTTGTGCCACTGCATTCACCTTGATAACCATGGTCTTGTGTCTTTTGATAGCTTGACTCTCTTTGCTGAATTGTCCGTTGTCATGTGGAAACTTGATGTGATCAAGCTTTTCTCGCTCAAGTTGTCGTGAATTCTTTTTTGTAGATTGACACATTCTGGATTCTTTGACACTTTGAAAACCTTCTTGACGATGTCCAGATTTAAACTCGGAATAACTTTCCATCAGCACCTTTAACCTTTTTTTTTTGAAGTAGAGTGCTTCCCGCATGGAAATGCTTTGAAATATTAAAGTGGAATGCATGGGAATGCGTGCAAATGAAGATTTTTGATGTTTACAAACTGACTTGGCTTTCAAGATGTTATTGAATAGAAAATGAATTACATGTAAATACAAAATGTAATGAGGAATGAAAAGTGAGATGACATGCGAATGTGGATGGAGGATGAGCTTACATGTAAGTACGAATGACAGATGAGATGAAATGCATAATGACACGGGAAGTGAAATGTGGAATGTGATGATGCTTTCACATGAAATGGAAAGTAGAGTAAAGTAAAACGTGCTCAAGTTATTGGGAAAAAACTTGCAATTTCTTCCAAAATGAAGAAAAAATAGAAATGCAAACAAGCAAGACATAAAAACAAGCACAAATCAAACACATGCCTTTGGCAAAAGACTCAAACATGTCAACAAGGAAGCCACTTCAACATGCAAATTTGAATTTGGAGTTTGAGGAAATTCCAAAAGTGTGAAAATGAGAGTTTTCATCATTTTTAAAAGGAAAATGCACTTTTCATGGCATATATATGGACAAATGGCAATAGTCAAGCAATAATATGCATAGAAATAGCAAGATAAGCATAAATTGATGAGCAAGTTAGAAAGAGTCCACTTACATGAAGATTAAGTGCCAAAAATGAAGGAGAAAGAGCCAAAATAACAAGTTTTATAGACTTAAAACCAATTCTCTTTTAAACCCGAATTTTCAAACAACTTTTTGACTTTTTTCGCACTTGCATGTAATGGACATTCAATGGTCGAATTTGACATGAAACTGTCAAATAAATGGTCTCCAAAGAAAATATTATGCATTTAAAACTCAAAATAATCCCTCTTGATCAAAGGTATGGGCCGGAAATGCAATTTTTTGAGTTTCTTGAACAAAAACATGACATTTTTGTGCAAAAATATAAGTCGTTTTTGCAAAAACGTGGCCAAAAAATGCAGGTTTTTGAGTTATTTTTGACTTGTGAATGCAAAAATGACTTCACCAAATGAATATACATGGATCAAAATGCAAAAAAGTGGCTTCAAAATGCTTAAAAGTGGATTAAAACCCCAATTTTTTAGGCATTTAAGCAAAAATGTGATTCATTATGAAGCTTCCAAAAACATTTTTGAGGCAAATGAATCCATTTTAGAAGCAAGGAAACTCATTGCCATCTAAAAATGTTTCAAATGGAACAAATCCCATTCAAATCCATTGTGAAAAACTCAAGTTATGAGCAAAAATGAAGGTATTTGGAGTTTTTCTTAAAAAACATGCCCTAGGATTGATCTTCAAAAACAAATTTTCAGCATGTTAAATCCACTCTTGATGCAAAGAAATTCATTGCCAAGGAAAAGCATCTTGAATGGAGAAGATTCCATCCAATTCCACTAAGAAAATCTCAACTTATGGAAAAAGTTGGGTTCTTGGAGGCCAAATGCATGCTTTCCTTTGAAAATCGGACTTTTGGGGATGCATAGCATATTTTAAAATGTGTTTTCCTTCCAAATTGGACCTTTTTAGGTGCAATGCATGTTTTAAAATATGCATCAAGTTAAAATAGGACCTTTTTGGGTGCAATGCATATTTTAAAATTTGCTTCTAAGTGAAAATCAGACCTATTGGAGGGGAATGCATATTTTAAAATGCATTTCACTTTTTAGATGCATAAGCATAAAAACTCCACTTTTCATGTCATGGCATAAAAAAGGTTCACTTATGGTGAACTTTTGATGTAATGACATAAAAAATGTCCACCAAAGTAAACTTTATATGCAATAGCATGTAAAAGGTCCACTTTTGATAGCTTTTACATATAATTGCATATAAAATGTCCACTTATGAAAGCCTTTAAGTCATTTAATTCACTTAAAATTATAAAAATGTTACAAAATAGGTCAAAAACAATATTTATTTATCATATAATGAAATATAATACATAAACATCATTTAAAAGTAACATTTAAATAAGTATTTGATTTTTAAAACCAAAAATTAAAATGAAACTATTTAGTTATATAGTTACTTTAAGTGAAAAATTAAAAATTAATTCAACTTAAAATTATAACATAAAGTGCACTATAGTCACTTTAAGTTATAAATTTAAAGTAAAAGTAACTTAAAAACATAACAAAAAGTGAGTATAATGTTATATTTTTCAAAAAGTGAATGTCAAATTGAAAATATAACATCATATTTTTAATTTGTGTTGTTGCACCTAAAATGTTCGCTTTTGAGGCACTAAAACGGGCGTAACCCTTGACTGACAACTTCGATTAATCTTTAAGTTAGATCGAATCAAAGGGGAAATCGAAAGGCGTGACATGAGCAAAACCAAAACACTAAAAACAAGCAAACACAAACTTAAAAGCAAAGAACAGATTGGAAAGGCTTCAAAAATCAAGCAAAGACTTGACAGAAAGCAAAACGAAAAAGACTTGATGAATGCCTTCAGTAAAAGGATTCATTATATCAATTAGAACTAATTGGTTGATCAATACTAACCAATTAAATAATGAACTAAATTCATAGAAATGCAAAACTAAGCTTGAAAAAGTTTCGTACCGTTACCAACATTTTGTGGTGACAAAATGCAAGACAACAATATGAAAATCCATTTGTTACAATATATATCAGTGTGTAAATCATATTGGTACACACACACACACACACACACACACATATGTATATAGTCTTTGATCACAGTCAATGTCTAACCGAAGCTACATGCTTTAACACTTAATAATGTATTAATTTAAAGTAAAGATACACAAAGAAAATTGTAAGAGATCAAGAGACAACAACCTTACTCATAAGAATAGATCAAAAAAGCATGGGAAAAATACCAGCTCCAAATGATTATATGTAGAGGAGCCCAAAAATAGGGGAAACTAAAATGAGAAAGCTTCACCAAGACATAACCTAGAATAGGTCAAAATGAAAAAGCGACTACTACATAATTTGAAACAACATATTGGGCTAGCTTAAAAAAGTAAGACTAAGTGACGCAGGGAGGGACGAAATAACCAGGGCCAAGGGCACACCTAGCTATCCAAGCCACCTACAAGAGTAAACACAATAGAAACCGAACAGAAACAACAACAAACACGGGAGATAGAGGAACAAATGCTTTCAAAGATTCATCAAATCATCAAATACATGCCCAGTTGTAAGGCCTTCTGAGTTACGACCAACATTACAATTCAGATTCAACCCACAATGATAATTTTTGCATTTTTTAGCTTTCCTTCTTACTCCTAACTTTGATACCCTAAGACTCTACCCATCACTTTATTAAATACATGCACAACCACAAGTCGTCTTGTTGCAAATACAACTAAATAAACTATTATATTAAATGCTAGAACAAGCCAAAAGTCGGTTCTAAGCAAATAGCTATCACAAAATTAAATTCAAAAGGTTGGCTCTAACAAGAAACCACACACAAACAACTCGACAAACGAAGGATGAAAGAAAATGCTACAACTTTGTGAACTCGGCAGCCAAAGGAACTTGGCAACCAAGGGAACTCGACACTCAAAGGAACTCGACAACCAAAGAGAACTCAACAACCACTTTGACTTAGCAACCAAGGATAACTCGACGGGAACTGCGAACTCGACAAACATAGAGAACTCGGCAATGCAAGACATTGCAACTTGGTAGCAACTAAGAACTTGGTAAATATGCAGGATAGCAATGTAACCCAAGATACTCTTGTGTCAGACAAACGGGGTTGAAAGAAATTATTCTCTTGAATCATTGAGATATCACAACTTGAGCTTAATTCAACTTAGATTGAGAAATAAATGTTGCATCTTCAACTGGTCTATTTTTCCACTTTACCAAATACTCATAGTAATCTTTTCCTCTTGTGCTCTTACCAACCTGCTGATCTAGTATCTGTTCAACCTCTTCAATCTGCTTTTTAGGATATGAAACTTATACATATCAGCAACATTGAATAAAAGAGATATGTCCATGTCATCAAGTAACTCAACTTCATAAGCATTTCCACTATCAAACTTCTTCAAGATCTTACAAGGTCCAAACTTCTTCATCTTCAGCTTACTATATGTTCCAATAAGAAATTTTCCTTTCTTCAAATGAACCATCTCCTCATCACCAACTTCAAAAACATGATTTTTTTAGACTTATCAACATTCTCCTTATACTTCAGATTACTTTGTTCTAATCTCAATTTTACTTACTCATGCAAAAGCTTCATAAAATCAGCAAACTCTTCTCTTGCAACACTTCTCTTCACCAACAATATCTCTTAAATATGATATCCCTTTAGGCTGTATTCCAGTGACAATTTCAAATGGTTTTTTTCCTGTACTCCTATTCACAAAACTATTATATGCAAACTCAACTTGTGCCAATACCATCTCCCAATTATGTGGTTTGTCTCCAACTAAACATCTGAGAAAATTACCCAAGCTTCTATTCACAACCTATGTCTATCCATTTTTCTGTGGATGGAAAGTAGAACTAAACTTCAACTCAGTACCCATCTTTTGCCACAAAGTCTTCCAAAAGTAACCAACAAACTTACTAGCTCTATCAAAAATAATATTTTTTGGTAATCCATGCAATCTAACAATCTTTTTGAAGAAAATCTCAACAACAAGCTTGGCATCTGATGTCTTCTTACAAGGTATGAAATGAGCCATCTTAGAAAATCTATCCACAACAACAAATATAGAATCATACCCTTTCATTGTCTTAGGAAATCCAAGAACAAAATCCATACTGATGTCACTGCAAGGTTTCTCAGGAACAGAAATAGGTGTATAGAAACTAGTATTCTGACATACTCCTTTTGCAACTTGAAAAACTCGACAACTCTTTACAAACTTCTGAACATTCTTATACATCAGAGGCCAATAATGCTTATCCTTCAACAAACTCAATATCTTTTCAATTCCAAAATGTCCAGCAAATCCACTACTATGCTTTTCCTTCATCAAATTCAACCTCATAGAACTCTTAGGAATACACAATTGAATACCCTTAAACAACATACCTTCTTGAGTAAAATACTCATCAAAATTTCTTGGTTGTTCTGTCAAACTAGGTGCTCTGCACTCTCTCCACATCTTAGAAAAATCAAGATCAGTATCATACAACTCCTTTATCTCATCAAAACAAAGAACTTCTACCTTCATCTCAGTCAGCAAAGAACCTTTTCTACTCAATGCATCAACCACTCGATTAGTGACTCCACTCTTATGTTTAATCACAAATGTGAAACTCTGCAAATACTCAACCCACTTCATATGTCTTTGATTCAACCTATGTTGACTTCTCAAGTACTATAAGGCTTTATGATCAGTATGCAACACAAACTCTTTAGGAATCAAATAATATATCCACTTCTTCAAGGCTTCAACAATAGCATAAAACTCTTGATCATACACAGAATACTTCCTTTTAGCATCATTCAACTTTTCACTAAAGAAAGCAACATGTTTACCTTCTTGACTTAATATAGCTCCTATTGCACTAACACTTGCATCACATTCAACTTAAAATACCTTATTGAAATTAGGCAGAGCTAATATAGGTAACTTAAAAACCTTTTGTTTCAAAGTCTCAAAACTATTATCAGCTCCATGTGTCCACTTGAATTCCTTTTTATCTCCTCTCGTTGTCTCAGTCATACCATTACAGACAAAACTAAAACTCTTTATAAACCTCCTATAAAAACTAGCCAAACCATGAAATGATTTTACATCACCCACATTCTCAGGTGTAGGCTATTCCAAAATTTCTCTAACCTTCTCAGGATCCATTTTCAAACCATTAGCTGAAATAAAAAATCCCAAATACACAATCTCCTCTTGTATAAAAGAACAATTCTTCAGATTATGCATCAACTTCTCCTCTTTCAATGTCTGCAATACTTGTCTAACATGTTCAAGATGTTCTTCCTTAGTCTTATTGAATATTAGAATATCATCCAAATAAAGAATCCCAAACTTACCCAAGAATCTTTTGAGAACTTCATTCATCAACCTCATGAAAGTACTAGGTGCATTAGAAAAACCAAAAAGAATTACAAACCATTCTTACAAACCATCTTTTGTTTTGAAAGTAGTCTTTCATTCATTACCTTCTCTGATTTCGATCTGATGATAGCCACTCTTCAAATCAATCCTGATAAAATATTGTGTTCCACTCAAAAAATACAGTATGTCATCCATCCTCGGCATAGGAAACCTACATTTCACTGTGATCTTGTTAATAGCTCTAGAATCAGTACACGTTCTCCATTCTCCATTCTTCTTAGGTGCTAATACAATAGGTACATCACATGGACTCAAACTATCTCCGATCAAACCTTTCTGCAACAACTCATGCACTTATCTGTTAAGTTTTTTATTTTTAGTAGATGTCAATCTATATGGTGCTTTATTCGTCAAACTAGCTCCAAGAATTAGATCCATGCAATGACTTATACTTTTCATTGGAGGTAAACGATCAGTTATGTCTTCTGCACCAATATCTTTGTACTCATTCAACAATTCTATAATTTCCACTGGCTCAATACTACTAGTTTCTGCTGTCACTCGGTTACCACTACCTCCTGTCACTCGATTGTTACTGATTGGCACTTAGTTAGCACTAGTTTCTGACGCTCGACTGCTACTGGCACAACTCGGTCTCCTAGGAATTATGGCAAAAGAAATTTGGTTTTTCATTTCCTTTTCAAATTGCTTTCCATTAACCATGCAAATTTTCACAGTAGTACAATTAATCTCACCTAGACTTTCAATCAAAGGAAGCAATATTTTCTTTTTCCCATTCACCCAAAGAGGACATTGATTCAATCTTCCATCATGTATAGCATATCTATCATATTGCCAAGGTTTGCCCAACAGAATATGACAACAATCCATAGGCATAATATCACACTGAACTTCATCAAAATAATGTCCAATCTTGAACTTCACAATACATTGTTCACTTACCAATACCTTATGCTCATTCTTGATCCATGAAACATGATAAGGTTTAGGATGCTCCAACCCCTGTAACTACAACTTTCTAACCAATTCTTCTGATGCCAAATTGGTAGAACTTCCACTATCAATGATCACCTTGCAACATTTTCCAACCATCTTACATTTGGTCTTGAAAAGAGTTCTCTTTATGAAAAGTTCCTCATCACTAACCTTATTAAATCAGATTCTTCTCATCATCAGATTTTCTCCAGCCTCAGGTCCACTTGGTGAACCCTCAGTGTCTCCTTAAACCACAACATTTCTGTTACCTTGCCCACTTTTAGAGGATCTACACTCAAAAGATCTATGCCCTTCTTTACCACATCTGAAATAATTTCTACAAAAACCACCTCTAGAATAAGAATTACCTCTTCCTCGGTAAGAACCAGTATCTCCTCGATAGGAATCACCACCTTTCCATTCGGTCTTCCCTTTATCATCATTCTTCCATTCTGATTTGCCCTTATCTTGCACAAAATTCTTAGATTTGCCACCTTCTCCATAAGATCTACCTTTGCCTCTCTGGAATCTACCACCTCTACCTCTTTGTCTTTGTTCATGTTTTTTTGTCAAGATCTCCTCAACTTTCAAGGCATATTGATATGCTTCCTCCACACTTTCCAATTTCACAAAACTTACCTCATATTGAATTCTAGATCTCAATCCATTTAGATACCTAGCAATTTTCTCAACATCATCATCCACATGTCCAGATCTGATAACCAATCTATAGAATTCCTCAGTATACTCCTTCATAGTCATGTCTGTTTGTCTCAAATTTTGCATCTTTCTCAACAAGCTAACTTGGCAATCAGCAAGAAGGAACTTGTTCTTTACCTTGTTCACCATCTTCAACCAAGGTCTGATCTTCTCCTTTCCTCTGCTTCGTCTATTAGTCTGCAAATTCTCCCACCATAGTGAGACATGTCCTTTCAATCTTGTAACTGCAATTTTCACCTTCCTATTATCAGGAGTGTTTTCATAGTCAAAGAACTTCTCCATTTCAGAGATCCAATCCAACACAACATTGTTATCCAATTTTCCATTATAAGGAACAACTTCTACTGCATGCTTTGAATTTTCCCTAGACAATACTCTTAACAACCTCAACTAATCTTGATCTTCTTCAGGTTCTGGATTAAGGATTGGTGGTGTTGCATCATGATCACTTACATCATCAAGATGTGCTCCCCTTCTCTGGGTTGTCTCTACAACATCTAATTTGACTGCAATTTGTCTCAATATATCCAATACGACATTGTCAACATTTCCTCTATTGCAAACCATCTTTACAATTAGGTTCTTGCAAGATTGTTACCATGAGCAAGTTATAGGTCAAATCTGCAGATTTGCAACCCCACAACCAAATTCACTTAGCGTTCTACATGATCCAATCTCCACAAGGACAAACTTCAACCACTGATACCACCTGATGCAGGGAGGGCCGAAATAACTAGGGCCAAGGGCACACCCAACTATCCAAGCCACGTGCGAGAGTAAACACAGCGAAAACTGAACACAAACAACAACAAACATGGGAGATAGAGGAACAAATGCTTTCAAAGATTCATCAAATCATCAAATACATGCCCAACTGTAAGGCCTTTTGGGTTATGGCCAACATTACAAATTCAGATTCAATCTACAATGATAATCTTCGCATTTTTCAGGTTTCCTTCTTACTCCTAACTTCGATACCCCAAGACTCTACCAAAACCTTATTAAATACATGCTCGGCCACAAGTTGACCTATTGCAAATGCAAAAAAAAAAAACTCTTATATTAAATGCTAGAACAAGCCACAAGTTGGCTCTCAACAAATACCTACCACAAAATTAAATGCAAAAGGTCAGCTCCAACAAGAAACTGCACATAGTACAACCCGACAAATGAAAGAACAAACAAAACGCTGCAACTCGATGAACTCGACAACCAAAGGAACTCGGCAACCAAAAAGAACTTGACATTCAAAGGAAGTTGGCAACCAAAGAGAACTCGACAACCACTCTGACTCGGCAACCAAAGGATAACTTGGCTGCAACTGCGAACTCGGCAAACATAGAGAACTCAACAAATTTAGAGAACTCGACAATTCAAGACATTGCAACTCAGCAACAACTAAGAACTCGGTAAATATGCAGGATAGAAATGCAACCCAGGATGCTCCTGGATCACTAAGGGTCTGCCTAATCCAAATCTAGAGGAAGAAATGTCAAATCCCAACTAGATAGCAACTCAACTTGGGAGTTCAATTTACATATATATCGTGTAGGCAAATATGTCCAAGTCATTACATAATACCATTATTCAAGTTGAACAACTAGGAACAAAACGTGTTGTAAATATGCCATAAAGCAAGGCCTAGAATATAATGAAATTTATCATACCCTTGGATATATGAGAGAAATAGAAAATATTGTCATTGGTAAAAGAGGTCACATCAAGTATTTGAAGACCTTTTTCTTTAATATCTAATAGGAACCCGAACAAAGTTATCTATTCTTAAATGGTATTTTTTGTGACTGCCAATTTTCAACGCAAATGAATTATATTCACTAGGGGAAATACTTTCACCTCAGAGAAGGATACCTCATTCTCCATGCCCTTCTCTCTACATACACTCAAGCAATGATCCCCACACATGGTGAACAACATTCCTTTGTTCTTTGATGGATGTTTGAATTTTGTTTCAGAATCTTCATATTGGTGCCCAAATTGAACCTTCGTTGATTGTATTTACAACATAGTCTCTTCATTTGCAATCCTCTATTTTGATAATGAAGTCATGAATCTATTATTTCATTTTTCCCAAAATTTGCAGGCGCATCTACAAGAAATGGACCATTTTGCACTTTAGAAAAGTTCAAATCCGAAGTTCAGTTAAGATTTTTGAAACCCTTAACTTTCTAACTTCTCAAAAGTTAGGATTTTAGAGAAAGAACTGTATTTCTGAATTTCTCAACCTTGTTTAGTTAGAGCCTTAACTTTTTAGTTAAGATCTATTGTTAGGAAAAAGCTTCTCCCCGAACCATGAACTCTAAAAACTGAAGATTCTAATTCTTCACCTTATTTTAAAAGTTACGGTTTTGATTTTTAAATTTTAAATTATTTGAAGTTAGTACTCTAACTTTGAAATGACATAACTTTTGACTCATAGTTCCATTTTTTGAAATTTGAAATGCAAGATGGAGCTAGTGAATGGATGGAGGTTGTGGGAACATTAGATCACCAAAATATCAAGAAATAATGGACCATTTTACGTTGAAAACTTTAATGTTCCTTTGTCCTTTTTGACTTTAAAAAATGATAAAATTTTGAAATTTTGACTAGTTTAATTATCAAGGCAACAAGTTTCAACTGATAAAGCTCCAAGTTCACGAACTACTCTACTTGTAGGAGCAACATTACATTGTTCCCATTTTGTATGATTGTCCTCAATATAACTTGATTAGCGGAATCATACAGATGACTAGAAGCCTTTGAAACCTCAGAAGCTTGGCTGACCACTTGACCGTCATTGCAAGAATCACTTTGGTGTCGGTTGGGTGGGCAAGTAGAGTGTTAGATTATTTTGATCTTTGAAGATCATGCTTAACACTATGAATTATGTTGCACTCCTGAGCCACTATTAGGGCCCAAAGAAAAGACTTGTTGGAGGCATGCTCTCCATCCTTAGCCTAAATGCAAGCAGTTGATAGCAAGAAAAATCTCAAATGCTAAGAAATGACCCTATCAATTCTACTTTTATATCTCTACCATATTTGTTAAATTTTCAAAAAAAAATAATGATCTTATTCTTATTATACCTTTTAATCTATTCATTAAAAGTTTATAAAACCTCTAAGGAAAAGATATATTTACAGTTTTATGAATTTCACTTCATTGTTCTTAATTATTTTCCTTTTGTTACCTAAATTTCAAAGTGTTAAAATAAAACTGATATTTTTTTGAGTTATTATTTTTTTCTGAATGCATTTGTTCTATTAATTTATAGATTCATCAATATATATGTCTGCACCCAGCTTAATTACATATTATCACTATGATCTACACCTAAGTTATGTTTCTTATTTAGATTGAAATTTACAAAATGCATCTTAACATTTTTTCTCAAGTATTTAAAATTTTAGCTTTTGAAAGAGAGCATAGGAGATAATAGCAGTGGTAATATCATTGTGATGAGCACCTGATTTTTTTCCCTTCTCTAGATTTACATTCACATATTGCATCTTATAAGTTTTGCTTAATTGTTTGAAAGTTTAACTTTTGAATGGGTGCAGAGGAAAAGAACCAGCCACAGTGAGCAATTTACCAGGGCAACCCCTTGTCAATTTCACTCATTATGCATTTTACATTAAAATTACATTGCACAAGGCTCTGTTTTATTGGTTCTACAAGGCAGAAAAAAGTTGAAGAAATCACTCATCTTATGGCTCAATGGAGGTAATAGTTTAATCAATTTGTATAGTAGCCTATTAACTAGCATGCCAATTTGCATAGTATAAGTCTGACAACATATAAAAGATTTTATCAGTAGGGCATTACTTGTTATTTAGTTTGGCTGGATGACAAGAGAAACCAATTGCTTGTTATGATTTTCCATGTATTGATGATCAAATTCATCCAAAAGGGGTACCTAATTTTATTGATGTGTTGGCTTTAGCTTATTAGCTACTCCTTTTTGTGTGGCTTTATTCCAATAATGTAAAATGACATTGCTACAACAGGTCTAGGGTACTCATCTGTGGGTTATGGAGCAACACAAGAGATTGGGCCTTTCCTTTTTAATGATAATGGCACAAGACTTTCCTTCAATGAATATTCATGGAACAAAGGTATTTTTTAAGGTTGATTTTCTTATGTTCTTGCAGTAAATATTTTCAGGTCTAATGCATCTGAAACATTGCTCACAATTCTATTGTTTGATGAACAAACACAAACTTATTATTTTTGGAGTCTCTAGGGGGAGTTGGTTTTTCCTATTCTAGTAAATCATCATATTATAAGAGATTACAAGATAATATTACTGGCGAGAATATTAGGTTTTTGATATACTTCCTTAAATATTACATAGTATTTATTTTGATATTAATTTGAAAATTGGATAGTACAACTGAGGATTCATATAGGTTCCTCCATGAATGGCTTGAATTTTCTTTGAATATAGAACGCACAACTTCTATATTATATGGGAAGGCTATGTAGGTGGGGGGTCTGATTTGTTTTTCTATGTATAATCTTAAATTAACCCATTTCTTCTACAAACCTACATATTCAATTATCCTTATTTAGTTAGGGAAATATGTTCCACAACTTACAGAGCTCATACTAGATAGAAATAAAATCTCCTCCAAGAGGAGTTATATAAATTCTAAAGGTTTCATGGCAAGTATGGCCATCACGTGTATTGTTCAAATTTTTATTTATTTTTAAAATTTCTCATGGGGTTATCATATAGTGTATACTATTCAATTGAGGTGGGCAACCCATTAACTGGTAAAGCAAATGACTGGCGAGGTTTCATGGACTATGCATGGAGCCATGCAACTGTATCCAATGAAACTCACTAACTCATTCTCCAAAATTATGATTTTGAATTAAAGGATCTATTTAAAAACAAAAAGATGTAGGGATGCATTGTCTAAAATGTATGGTCAATACAACCATATAGACATTTCTAGTTTCTATACTCTTACATGCTTTTCCAAAAACAACATAGATGCAGGTAAGAAGGTAAAGCCAAGTAAAGTTACAAAAGTTTGTAATGTTTAATCTCTCTTTTTAAATTTATTAACTGTAGTGTAATTTTTTTATGATACAATTATTCTCATAGTCAAAGATAATCAGATTTTTGAGAAGTTTAGAGTTTTGAAATCTGCAGTGTCATTTTTCAGTTCTCTATGCAAATGATGAGGATGATGGTTATTGCTTATCTACATAATGTTCAGAAAGCTCTTCAAGTTATCAGAGCCTCAAAACTCCAAAAATGGAGAGTGCTCAAGGAAGATTATCTTTTGATAGTGACACCCAATTATGTACCATAAAACATCAATAAATATTGTCATTATTTTTTAAGTTTTGTCTCATTTAAGATTTACACTAATAGATAATTTTTTTTGAAAAAGGTCTAACACAGTTTCAAAAAAATTATTTAGAATCTATTAGATTCTTTTTAAAAAGGATAAGGTGATTTCAAATGTTCTTTTAGAAATGAAATAGTTATCCAACAATCTATAATTAAAGTGAATAGAGTTTCCCAAAATGCAGCCATGACATTCTCAATGTGTGGATAAATTATTAAGACACTGTATTGTTGTGTTGTATTAAGCTTTTAGTGGTAGTTCACCGTATATGGGTTTATGTGTATCTGCATCGATATAATATATTTATACAAAGTGATACAATGATGTACACTTAATTTTTTAAGAATCTCAACGATTTCTAATTTATGAGTGCAATTTTATGACATTAATGAAAAGAACAACCATCAATTCTAAGCACATATAGTGTTTTTCTTTATTGATGATAAAAGTTTTATATTAAGAGTAATGAAATTTTCCAAAATAGTCCAAAATAATACTCAATAACCAATCGGTCATGATATCTATCCCTGCGTCCAAATGTGCCTTCTACTATTCCAAACAGTGTTTTACTCTAAATATCTATGCCCAATCTTATACATAATAGGCCAACTTACTCCATCTATGTGTGAATCATGCCTATGCCTGCAAAGACTAACTCTTTCTCTATTGTACAACTATAAGTAATAGCTCTATTGTTAAACTCTTAAATTCAATATTTGAGTAGATGGATCAAATCTATATTTACACCACTAAATGTATTTAATGGGATAAATAAACTAGACAACTTGAAAAGAAAAACACATGCATGCACGGTATATGCCAAAAGCACTTATGTGCATGCACATGTTTTTTTTTTTCTAGTTTTCTAGATGCTTTATTCCATTAAATAAATCTAGTGGTGTAAATCTAGATTTTATTTATTTACCTATATATTGGCTTTAAGAGGTTAACAATAGAACTATTACTTGTAGTTGTACAATAGGGTGACAGTTAGTCTTTGCACTTTTTGTATAGGCATGGGCATGATTCACACATAGTTGGAGTAAGTTGACCCATTTTGTATAGGATTGGGCATGAATATTTAGAGAACAATTGTTCGAGTAGCAGAAGGTAATTTTGGAGGTAGGGATAGATATCATGACAGACTGGATTACAAGTATTATTTCGAACTATTTTGTAAAACTTCTATTACTATTAATATAAAAACTTTTATCATTGATTAAAAAAACAAGACATTGTATTTGTTTAGAATTGATGACTTTTCTTTTCATTAATCTCATAAATTTGCACTCGTAAAGAAGAAATCATTGAGATTGCTAAAAAAAAAATTCCTACGTCATTGTACCACTTGTATAAATTTATTATATTGATACAGATATTTGTAAACTCATAAATGGTGACTTGCCTCCAAAAGCTTAAGATAGGATGACAATACAAGGTCGCGATAATCTGTGCACCCATTGGAGGATATCATGGTTGCCTTTTGGAAAACTCTATTCATTTTAGTCAAAGATCGTTTGATTCATTTCTAAAAGAACACTTGAAATCAACTTATCATTTTTCAAAAGAATATAATAGATTCCGAGCAATTTATTTGAAATTGTATAAAAAAATTTCAATAAAATTCATCTATTAATATAAATTTTAATGAGAGATTTTAAAAAAATAATGATATTAAATTTATTGACATTTTAAGGTACATTGACATGAAGAGCTTTCTGAACATCATGTCTATTGTAATAAACTTGGGCAAAAACATTACAAGGGGTGTACACAACACCACAACAACCATCATCCTTATCATTTGCGTAGAGAACTGAAAAACGACACTGCAAATTTAAGAACTGTAAAATTTTCAAAAATCCAACTATCTTTGACTGTCAGAACAATTGTATCATAAAACTATTACACTATGGTTAATCAATTAAAAAAAGGAAAGGTCAAATGTTATAAATTTCAAAAATTTTACTTAGTCTTACCATCTTCCCTCTATCTGTATTGATCTTGAGAAAGCATGTAGGAGTATAAAGAATAGAAATGTCTATATGGTTGTATTCACCATACATGTCAGATAATGCATCCCTACATGTTTTGTTTTTAAATAGATTTTGATTCAAAATTACAATTTTGGAGAATGAGTTGGTGGGTTTCGTTGGATACAATTGCATAACTCCATACATAGTCTGTAAAACCTCACCAATCAGTTTCTTTATCAGTTAATTTGTTTCCCACCTACATTGAATATTTTATACTATATGTTAACCTAATGACAAATTAAAAGTAATAAAATTTGAGCAATACATTTGACGGCGTTACTCACCATGAAATCTTTAAAATTTATATAACTCCTCTTGGAGGACATTTTATTTTTATCTAGTATGAGCTCTACAAGTTGTGGATCAAATTTTCTTGACACAATAAGGACAATTAAATATGTTGGCTTTTAAAAGAGGTTGTTTGATTTAGGGTTGTACATAGAAAAACAAATCAAAACTGTTACTTGCATAGCCATTTGTTCAATATTCAAGAAAAATTTCAAACCACTTATGGAGGAACATGTATAAATCCTCAGTTGTACGATCCGGTTTTAAAATTAGTATTAGAAAAAAATATTAAATAATATTTAAGTATATCAAAAACTTGAGATTCTTACCAGTAATATTAGTACATCCACTACGACCTCTTCACTTCCTCCAGCATTTGTGAGGCTATCAGATCCATGAGTTGCAGTCGATTTGTTGACGAGCAAGGGTTCTAGGTGTAACTCTTCAAGATTGGCTATACAATTTTGTGTTCCTTCCTCTCCATACTCTTTAACAGAGTGGTTCACATGGGCTTTTCTGATTCTTGGCTAATGCACTGTTACTAAATTTTCACATATGTTTTATTTAGTTTGATCATCGCACCATGTTTCACTAAGGTACACATCCCTTTATCCTTTATATTCAGCTAGTACTTCCTGTAAATTATTTTCATATATATAGAAAATAAAGCTCATATATTTTTGGTATTAGACATCCACAATGATATTTACATCTCTTTATACAACTGATAAAAATGAAATAGTGTGTTGAATATGAATGTTTCTCTCACACAAGGTTGTGAGAGTAGCCTCTATCATATTAATATTTCCTATTATATACAAGTGAAAAACATAAAAGTAAAGTAAAACTTATATGGAGAGGGTCAAAGAGAACCAGTCATTTCCTATAATGACTGGTTGTGTTGTGTTGTCTTGGTTGTGTCGTTTTGTCAACTTCCTTGAGTCATGCGTAATCCAAGTACACCCATTTTGTATCCTGCATACATAGAGAAAAGAGTTAGATCCAATGGATTTAAGCAATGTGTGTACCTCACCTCATGTATATACATCCTACTCTACAGTCATGTACATTTTCATAAAAATGAAATATCAGCAAGAGGTCAGAAATTATGTGTCAAATCAGAACCGCATGAAAATAATCTGCATATTGCTAACTAGATATGAGCATGAAAGGGACATGTACCTCACATGTAACCTTTTGTTCTATAATAAAACAAAGTATTGATCCTACCATAGGTCATTATATTGACAGGGGCGGCGAGGGGGGGGGGGAATGAATTACTATACTCACTAGTTCAAACTTTTCACTCTCTATGACCCTTCACACTTATCAATAAGTTTGTGCATGCTACAACTTAGCAATTGATAACACATCATTTATCTCACGGAAACCCCTCAAGGTAAAAACCATGGTGTGTGAGTTGATCCTCACAAAGCTTGCACTCTCCTGAAGTATGCCTAGTCAAGACCATATCTCTTTTAAAAGATTACAAAGACACTGTTAGGTGCTACCTGATTAAAGGATTTTGATAAGACCTATTAAAGTCTTGTCGTGTGAGGAGCATACCAGTTAAAGGACTTCTGGACACAAGTTAACATTTTACCATTTTAAGGGATTTAGTACAAAGAACCTATTAGGGTCCACCCTCAATGGGATTTTCCATTGTAAAGCTTAGTAACAACAAGGAATGATCTAACAATGTAGCTACTACACTTAACGTGAAATAGATCCTTCCTATTTGGAACTATGCTCGGTCTTCTCTTGGCTCTGTAACTTCAGACACTGATCACTTGTGTGCTTGGCTCTCCTTGCTCTTGCACACGATTACACTTGTGATATTCGAGCTTACTAGCTTCTCCTCAACACATTAACTCTTCAGAGGTGACTTCTCTATCACTCTTCTTCATGCCTTGAGGTTACACTTAGCTCGGCTCTTTTGACCCTTTGGCTAATCACTTTCATTTCTCTTTCGACTGTCTCCTTTTATACTTACCTTCTTGCCTCACTTAGAAGCCCTAATATGTGAATTCAAAATTTGAAGTCTCACCCCTATTGCTATCTTGACTTCTCGTAGCAGAAGTGCACTGCTCTTGTTAGATGTAACATGTTCGTACAAGAATCATGGGTGTCATGTGTCCTCAATTACTTGATCTTCTTGGAATTTGCCTAACTATTCCTCGATATCGGCCCATCATCATTAAGTGCAATGATGAGTGCACTCCTACCCTTTTCATCACATGGTAGTCATGGGTATCCTATTCCATCTTTTCCTTGCCGACCTGACAAAACCATCTTTTATGCTCATTGGTAGATCTTCTTTCCTTTTTGCTTTGGCATTCTTTTGCTCACATAGACTTCACTTAGCATGCTTTATCTTAGTGCAACACCTTTGTCATCGCCTCTTCTGGGCCCACACATCTTCTCTTCTCTGATCACCCTTGTGAACTCAGTGTGCCTTGCTAATCATTGCTCCCTACTGGTCTTAGTTCCTTTGTGTGTCTTGACATCAATGATAACACCTTTGATAATTGAGTCTACTAGCTAGTCTTCAGGGTTCTAGACAGTTATGCCAACAATCTCCCCCTTTGGCATTGATGGGAACACTTAGTTTGGAACATATTGTTTTGGTGCCTTGCCTTCAATTTCATTAATTCTTTCAATATCTCCCTCTGAGATAATGCATCCACATGCTTTGTCCGTTCTTCTTGCAACTTCATTCATCTTCTTTCTTGTGTTCTTCTCAGCTTTTTTTGTTTCGTTGCCCCCCCTTTTTCTCTTTTTCTTCTACTCTTAACTTCTCCTCCTTTGACAACAATGTCAAAGGCAACCATCTTCTCTCTTCTTATTTTCTTTTGACTACTCCCCTGTGGAGTAGTCCCTTGCTCTTAGACTCTACCATTAGACTTCTCCGTGTCTTGATCATGGATTGATGCTTGCTTGTCTGGCCTTAGTTTAGGCTGGATAGGGGTAAGACCCCTAACCTTTCTCTTAGATACTTGAAGGTATCTTTTTGAAGAGGGTTTGTGAAGATAATAACTAGTTTCTCCTTGGTACATATTCTAACCTGGCCTATTTTGCTTGCACTTGTTCTCTTAGAAAGTGGTACTTTATGGAGATATGCTTTGTCTTTGAGTGCATTACCGAATTCTTGGATATGTTTATTGCACTTGTGTTATCACAGTTGATAACTACTGATTCCTCCATTTTCTCTTGAATTTGTTCAAGCATTTGTTTTATCCAAACATCATGAGTGCAATTTATTATTGTAGTAGCATATTTTACCTCAGCTATTGACTGTGATATGCAGTTCTTCTTCTTCCTATCCTATTCAATAAGTCTTCCTCCAAGAAAGAATACACACCAATTGTGCTCTTTCAGTCATCTATGTTCCTCGCCCAGTCAATTTCAATGAAGATGCTGAGCTCAAAGTTTCCCTTGCAAGGATATCGTAAGCCATATTCTTCAGAACCCTTTAGATATCTAAAGATCCTCTTCATAGCTGCCATGTCTGATTCCTTTGTGTTGGCAAAAAATTTGGCAACTATTCCAATTGCTTGTTCTATGTCCGACCTGCTATGTACAACATTTTGCAGTTTATCAATCATGGATCAGTAAAGTGTTTCATTTACTTAGGATTTGCATCCTCCTTTGAGAGTTTGTAAAAAGTCACCATTGGAGTACCCATCTATTTTGCTTCATCCATAACAAATGTCTTTAGTATTTCCTTCACATATTTTGTCTACTTTATGAGTATCCCTCCTTTCAATTGGGATACTTGAAGTCCGATGAACAACATGATTTCTTTGATCATGGACATTTTAAATTCTCTCTTCATGGCTTTGGTGAACTTAGAATTTGGCTAATCATCTCCTCCAAAGATGATATCATCAACAAAGATTTTTGCAATCAACAATCTTCCATACATCTCTTGCTTCATGTATAAATTACAATTGTCACTTCTTATAAACCCAATCATTATTAAGTATGGGTGCAGTCTCTCATACCATGCTTTGGGTGTCTGTTTCAATCCATACAAGACTTTTCTCATTCTACATACTTGGTATTTTCCTTGTTCATTCTCAACCCCCTCGAGTTACTCAATATACACTTTACCCTCCACAACTCTATTTAGAACATTAGGCTTTATGTCCATTTGAAATACTTTGAAGTTCTTATAGGCTACAAATGCTAGGAGTATTTTGACTCCTTCAAATCTGGCCACAGGTGTAAAGGTCTCTCTATAGTCTATGTCCACTTCTTGTGCATAACTTTTGTAGACAAGTCTAGCCTTGTTTCTAACTACCTCTCCATCTTCATTTATCTTGTTTTAGAAGACCTATTTTGTACCAATGACATTCTTGTCTTCTAGTTGGGCAACCAAGGTCCATGTATCATTCTTCACAATTTGGTCCATTTGCTCCATGGCCTTTTTCTATACTTCATGTTTTTGAGCTTCCATTGTTACTTTGGGCTCCATGTGTGAGAGCAGACACTATCTCCCTCTCCTTTTTCCTGGTCATCACTCTAGCATCCTTGTCTCCAATGATGTGGTCAGCTGAGTGGTGCCTCCTCACATACTTCGCTAGCACCAGTTCTTTTTCAGGTGCTTCTACTCTTAGTTCTTTTTGTTGAGCTCTTTCTGCCTGAGCCAATACGACTTCTTATACAGGTTCCTCCTCCACCGATACTCTCTCCACTATATCACTTGGTGGGATGTACTCAAATTGCTTGTAGTCTTTTGGTTCTTTCTTGCTATCTTCCTCATACCTCTGAGAATTCATCCACCTTTACATTGGCATATTCCACAATCTTGTTTGTCCAAAGGTTCAAACACTGGTAAGCTTTCCTCTTGGTAGATTATCCCAAGAAGATATCCTCATCACTCTTAAGACTCAAACTTTCCTTAGTATTCATCCCTCTTGATGCAGTGATTTTCTTCCGAATTCTATTAGTAACTGATGGATGGTGTATAACTAAACCACAGTTTATAGGGAGTCTTCTTTGTTCCCTTCTTCACTTTTACCCTATCCAAGGTGTACACAACTATTCTTACAACTTATGTCCAATAGATCTTTGTAACATTGTTTTGAATCATTAGTGTTCTAACACAATCTATGATGGTTATGTTTCTTCTTTCAACAACATTGTTCTGTTCAGGTGTTCTAGGAGCTGACATTTGTCTTTTGATTCCATGCTCCTCGTAGGAACTTCCAAATTCTTGTGAGGTGAGCTCACCTCCCTAGTCTGATCTCAAGCACTTCAATGCTCTACCAGTCTACCTTTCCATTTTTTCCTTATAGACTTTGAACATGTGAAAGGCTTCTGACTTCTCCTTTAAGTAGATAATCCACATCATTTTAGAAAAATCATCAATAATCAACATAAATTATCTATCACCAGATACACTCTTCATCCTCATGGGACCACACAAGTTAGTATGAACTAGATCTAGAACATTTTCAAAACCACGTGACTTGCTAGAAGCACTAGAACTTGCCAACTTTTCTAATTGACAATCTTTACACATAGCACTGTCAAGTTTGGTAATAGGGGGTAAACCCCTTACATAGTTTTTCCTTCCTACTTTGACAATGCATTCAAAATTCAAATGACATAGCCTTCTATGCCACAACCAACTACTATCATTTTTAGCTACCATACAAGTATTTCCAGACATAGATGGAAAACTCACAGAGTACTCGGCGATTTCAAACACTTGCTGAGTTTTTCGGCTGGGTGAGATGGAAAACTCACCGAGTACTCGGCGAGTTTCAAACACTTGCTGAGTTTTTCGGCTGGGTGAGTTTTTGACCACTTAACTCGCCAAAAAAAAACTCGACTGGGATGAAATTAATCGCCGATTACTCAGCAAGTAGTCAACGAGTTTTTTGTTAAAACTCGCAGCTTGCCTAGCTCATGTCTTGTGATGGTTTAAAAGGGCAAAAAGTCATTTTTTTCTCATTGTTTGTTGCATTTGTGTTGTCTATAGCCTTAAGGTGTGGAGAGAAGAAGGTTTGGAGGCATTCTTAGCTGATTGCAAGTGATTCAAGGCGGATTTGAGTGGATTTTAGAGGATTCTAACTGATTTTAGAAGATGAATTTCTTTCCAGGTATGTTCATTTTATCATAGTTTGAAAACTTTTTATAGTTTTAACAAATGTTCGATTGTTTTCATTGTTGTTTCTAAATGATTTCAAATCATTTAAAATCATTTTAACTCTATGTTTGAAGTTTGAAGTTTGAATCATTTGAAACCCTAGTTGTTCTAACTTCTAAGTTCCAATTTTGTTTATTCATTTTTCTATAAATTTATGTGTAGGGCAGTGGTCAAGCATTAAAAAATATGACAAAGCTGCAAGATGAGTGCCCTCAAACACCATACCCATTTGGATATATAGGCACTCGGCCTAAAAATGCAAGAGATAAGGCATGGCAGTATGCCTATGAAGCTCCAAATGATGTTGGGAAAGTGATATGCATTCCATGTGAGAGACTTATTTCTGGAGGCATAAACTGCTTCAAATACCACCTTGCAGGCATAAAGAAATATGATTCAAATCCTTGTCTCAAAGTAACTAAATAAGAAAAAAGATTCATCAATGCCCTACTTACAGTTTCTGAAGAGAAAAAATTGAATAGGGAGAGGGAAAAATTAGCTATGAGGGCAGCCATAGCTGAATCTCAAGGAGCTTCTTTTGATATGCAAGAAGAAGAAGCACTTGAGAACATACTAGGATCTCTTCGTGGCCCACATATCTGCAAACAAAATGTCTCTTTTACTGGTTCCACTTCTTCTACAAGTCCTAGTTCTTCATCACCATCCGCATTAGGAATAGGGAATTATTTTGTGCCCAGGAACACACCTGGAGCACAACCATCATTAGAGGGCAATGCATGGTTCAAGGATGTGCATGAGAAAACTGATATTGTGGCAGCTGATTTTTGATTTTTCAACAATATCTCAATGTATGCAGCTGATAGTCCCTATTGGGTCAATATGGTGAATGCAATTTCAATATTAGGCAAGGGGTACAAGCCACCTAATCGCAAGGATATGAGTGGAAGGTTAGTATTTTACTATTTAGTAATTGTAAATAATAGTGATTCACTTCAGTTCATTGTTATATTTTAAATCTTAATTGTTATAACTTATTTCTCGTTTTTTACTAACACTTTATTACACTTAAATTTTGTAGGTTGCTTGACAATGCAGCTGGTAGGGCAAGAGTATTGATAGAAGACAAAAGGAAAGAGTGGAAGAAGTATGGCTGCA
This sequence comes from Cupressus sempervirens, assembly GCA_028749045.1. Classification (NCBI taxonomy): domain Eukaryota; kingdom Viridiplantae; phylum Streptophyta; class Pinopsida; order Cupressales; family Cupressaceae; genus Cupressus; species Cupressus sempervirens. Next base: position 176,624,106 of record CM053793.1, read on the forward strand.
CCATTTTATCTGATGGGTGGATAGATGGAAGAAGTGTAACTATTATTAATTTCTTGGTTTCTTGCAAAGATGATGTGGTGTTTTGAAAATCTATTGACACCTCCAACAAAGTGAAAAATGCACACACATTGGCTTCAATGTTGTCATGGAGGTGGGAGTAGAGAATGTGGTGCAAATAATCACAGATAATGCAACAGCATATGTGGCAGCAAGTAAATTAAATTTTTTATGTTCGAATCAATATGAATCATGAATGTAATGCTATAGTATTATTCAATTTAGATTTTATGTAAATACTAAGTATGGAAAGTTTGTAACTAATTATTGATTTTTTGCTAATCTTTTAGGTAGAATTCTTCAATAGAGGCATCCCACACTTTTTTGGTCACCTTGTGCAGCACATGTCCTTGACCTTCTTTTGGAGGACATAGGAAAACTTGATTGGGTGAGTCCAATTGTGGAAGATGCTAGGCGAGTCACCAAATATATCTATAATCACCCATGGGTTCTTAGTTCGATGAGAAAGACGACTAAAGGCAAAGATTTGGTGAGACCTGCTATGATAAGGTTTGCAACGGTCTTCTTGACGTTGCAAAGTATTCTTGACCACATATTGGCTCTGAAACAAATGTTTGTGTGTGCTGATTGGGTTGCTTCATCTTACTCAAAGAAGCCCGAAGGAGAGGCTATGTCACGCATATTTTTTGATGATAGTTTTTTTGCAAAGGCTAAGGAGATTGTGGAGGTAACTTCAAGAATCAAAACATTATATTTTTAGTTTATTCAAGTTTCATTATTAATTCATAACTTACTATGCTATTAACTAATTTATATTTTTAAAATTTCAAATGTAGATGTCTCTGCCCCTGGTTCTAGTCTTGCGCATATGTGATGGGCAACAATCCCCAATGGGAGGTCTTTATGAGGCCATGGATAGGGCCAAAGAGGCTGTTAGAAGTTACTATCATGGGGACAGTCTCAGATTTGATCCCATTTGGGAAATAATTGATAGGAGGTGGAACAATATGCTCCACCAACCCATTCATGCAATAGGTTACTTCCTCAACCCCAAATTTAGGTACTATGATTGTCCTTGAAGTTGAGATTTTACTAAGACTTTATTTTACTTTACTTTTTAAGGTTGTGTAGTAAGACTTGATATCATTTTCTATTTGTTTTAGGGCTGATGATTCCTACTCAGGTCCTAATGGAGAGGTCATGGAAGGTCTCTCTAAATGCATTGAGAGAATGATATCCAATGAAGTAGAGAGAGACCTTATTGTGGCCGAACAACAAGTCTATGTGGAATGGAGGGGTAATTTTTTCTCTTCTATGCTAGCAAAGAGAACAAGATCTACTCAAGCCCCAGGTAAAGCGTCGAACTTCAAAATTTTTTCTAATTGATAAGTTGTGTTTCTGATTATCTTATTTTATTGATTTATAACTTTTTATATTTTGTTTTGCAGATTCTTGGTGGGCAAGTTGGGGTGGCAATACCCCCAATTTAAAGAATTTTGCTCTCAGAGTTCTATGCCAACCTTGTAGCTCATCCCATTATGAGCGCAATTGGAGCTTATTTGAGTCCATCCACACAAAGAAAAGAAACAGAATAACTTAATGACCTTGTTTCACTATAATCTTAAGTTGCACATAAAAAAGACACAGAGTTCAACACTACCTGGTCCACTTAATCTAGATGAGATAGATCCTTATTCTAATGTACAACACAGAGCCAGGTCCATTTTTTACACCAGATGAGATTGCTGATTTGGAGAGGCAGGCCATGGAGGGGGATGTTGGAACTGATTTTCATTTCACAATGGATGACATTGAGGATGAGGACGAGGACGATGATGATTCAGGCTTAGAGGATGAGGCATTACCAGTGTCACATATAGGAGGAGATGCATCCTCTTCTAGGATGTCGAGCGAGTTAGTAGGGATGTCGAACGAGGAGGCACAACCATAGAGTTCACAGTCACGTAGCTCACGCCCTATCCCAGTGCAGGGCACTTCTTCGAAGACTAGACCCCCTCGCTTTCTATTAGTGCAACTGGAAAGAGGAAGATGTGATTGTATTGATGTATTTAGACTTTTAGTATTTACTTCAAGTTTGACAGATTAAAACTATTTACTATTTTGCTTCCTGCCATGAGCATTCCACATGAGAATGCAATTTTGTACACACTATGCATTTATATATATCTAAACTTTGCTTGTTTCTTTTGTATTTTCTTTAAATAACTTATTAGATGCATCTTCTCATTAAATTTGTAAAATAAATGTATTTTTAATTTAATTTCAAAGGTTTTTTAAGGTTCCCGAGTTTTTTTTTTCAAATCGCCGAGTTTTTCCCGTTTGAACTTTTGGGGGCTTGTCAAGTTTTTGCCTTTGGCGAGTTTTCCAACTATGTTTCCAGATATATTGAGGTAGAAAAGATTGCCTCTTCTTTGTTCTTTAGAAGCTAAGAGTTCACCTCTCTTGTCAAATATGTTGCAGAACCCTTCGTCAAATTCAAACTTATAATCTTTGTCCATCAACTGGGCCACACTCAATAGGTTATATTACAATCCTTCCACTAGATATGGATCTCCATAAGTGGTGGATTCATCCAGGGCTACAATACCCTTACATATGACTGTGCATGGTGAGTTGTTGTTGAACTTCACCATTCCTCCAATGTAGGCCTCGACTTGGTGCAACTTTCTCTTGTCACCAAACATATGGTGTGAGCAACCGCTATTAATTATTTAGTTCTTGTGAGCATTGGTACTAGTTATCAAGGCTCTCTCTACCCTTTCTTCTATGATATTAAGAAAGGACACTACATCCTCATCCTCATCATCATCACTAGTTGACTCTTCATTAGTCAGACCTTCTTCAGCAATATAGCATTGCTTCTTCTCCTTTCCTTTGGAGTTTGGCCACTTTTTGTTGCTTCCTTTTCAATTGTTGTTCTCCCTTCAATTGTTGGTCTCTTTCTTGTTAGGTTTTGGGCATCTGGCAACATAATGTCCTATTTTCTTGTGGTATGCCACCACATGCTTTGATGGCTAGCATGACATTCTTCACCTGCCCACTGTATGCTTCAATATCTTTGCCTTCTTGCATCCTCATGTCATCAAACTTTCCCTTTTGACTCTCAACTTTAGGCTTCATGACATGCTTATTGCAGCCATGGATGATTTTGAGCTTCTCCCACATCTCGTATGTTGTTTCTAGGTCTTCAACATCTTTGTATTTAGAGCATGACATGGCGCTTGCTAGAGCATCTATTGTGGTTGTGTGTATCTCCTTTTCCTTCAACTAGTCTGGGCTGAGTTGACCAATAGATACAATATATTTGACCTCTACATTGGTATAGTAGGCATCAAAAAGAGTTTGTAGATGCAAGTGCATCTTCCTTCACTATGAGCTATAGTTTTCCTTGGAAAACTTCAGTGCATCTCTCTTAAGCATCTTGATCTTTTCCCTCGTTATACTCGTTACTTTAGAGGACCTAGGCTTTGATACCAATTGTTGATCCTACCATTAGGTAGTATTCTCGTGGGGACGAGGGAGTCAATATACTAGCCCAAACTTTTAACTCTCTATCACACTTCACACTTATCTACGAGTTTGTGCAGATTATAACTTATCCAGTTAGGATTAAGAAAAAATAAAGGTAATGGAAGTAGAAACACATAACACATTATTTATCTCATGGATATACAACTAGGGTAAAAACCACAATGTGTGAGGCGATCCTCACAAAACTTGCACTCTCTTGAAGTGAGCCCAATCAAGAGCTTATCTCTGTTAAAAAATCACATAGACATTGTTAGGTGCCACCCTGTTAAGGGATTTCCATAAGATGTATTAAAGTATTGCCCTGTTAGGAGCAAATTGGTTAAAGAACTTTTGAACAAAAGTTAATGTGTAATGTCACCATTTTTCCCAGCATTGGAGTTTCAGGGATTAGCCTATCATTGTAATCCTCATAGGCTAATTATTGTGGATAGAGGGTCTTTTGTGGCAGTGTCTTGGCTTGGGAGGGTCTTATCTTCTCCACATTTCAGTAAACTACAGGTTGGTCTTCGTTTGGCTCAGATTGGACTTTGTTTGGGCTTAGTTTTGTGTACTTACTATTTGTGATAAGTTGGTGTTGATCGAGATGGACCCTTTCTATTTTTGGAAAGTGCATTTGGTCACATGGAGAAATAATAGGTATGACTCCTATTTCAGATGACATGTTTAAATGATGAGTATTTCAGGAGTTGTTATATTTTTAGTGGCCAAATTATTATTAATTATTAAATGGCTTATTATAAAGTTATAATTTAACTTTATAATTTCACTTGAGAGTTGAGTTATCATTGGAAAGTGTCATTTATTAATTAGTTAAGCCAAGTCAAGTGAGATAATCTATAGGAAGCTTTTAATTAATGTTGTGTAGTGAAGATTCTTGAGTGAAGTTACATTTTGGCAACAAAAGAGAATTTGGAGGTTATAAATACAAACCCATTTGTTGAAAAAAGCATGCTTGGATATTTTATTTGCTTTTGATGCCTTTGTGACCTTTTTCTGAGTTCTGATTTTTGATGCCCTTGCTGAAGTATAAGGGGTATGTGCAGGATCATGGTGTACCAAACTATGGCCTTAAGTGGCAGTGGAAAACCAGCAAATCAGGGTTATGTCAACTTGACACATAATTTTAAAGTGGTTCTGGACTTTATATCAAAAAGTTGTAAGAAAATAATATGTAGGAAATTGAATCTAATTTCTAAACTACAAGGCCTTATCTGGAGAAAAAATTATTTGATTGGTCAAAAGTTTGGATTTTAATGCAGTACTACAAAAATTTCAGGGCGAAAATAAAAAGTAGGTGTGTGTCTGACCACCTTAATCATAATCAAATGATAATATTTTTAAATATAATTTTATATATAAAAAGTAGACTCATGCCCGGATGTGACGCATATTTTTGGGAATTTTTATTCCAAATAAATAATTAATTATGAATTTTCTACTATACTGTTTTCAGAATAAAAAAACTCCCTTGTCTGACCACCTTAACTAGTTCAAAAAAAATCAAAATTAAGTTTTTCTTTTTTTTCTTTCTTATACTAGTCGAAGCATAGAATGTGACGCATCTTTTGGATTTCACAAATCTTATACGGTTTGAAAGTTATAGCTATTTTTCAACCAGTATGTCAATCAACACTTTGTAGCTAACTCCATTAAAAAATAAGTAATAATTACTTACTAAACTCATAATTTGACAAACCTTACATTTATGAAAATCTAAGAACATTCTTAGAAACCCTTTTCATTACATCAAATTTTGGTTAAAAAAAAGTTGTCAACTACATGCTTGAAGTAAAAAACACATAAAAACATGCCAAAAACACATTTTCGAGATGTTTTAAAGATCACCATATAAGGTTGGTATCGAAAGATATAGTAGGAATTATAAAGGTATTAATTGTTTTCATTTAGTATCAGGATGGGTGGAAAAAAAGTTGGAATAGATTTTAAAATTCTTTGAGGCATTTCAGAACTACATATTTTTCAGATCGCCACTTTTTGGCACACCATGATCCTGCACATACCCTAAGGTTTTTGATGCTTAGAAGTGGTTTTTAATTCACAACTGAGGTATTGTGAATTAGTTTTTGAGAGTTGTTTTGAATAAGTGTTGAAGTATAGTGATTTAACTATATTTTGGGATATTGGTTGAATCTTCTCTACTGTATTCTCTGTGGCTGAAAAGCGATTGTTGGTTGGAATAATTTAGTGTCTTCTCTTACTGTATTGACTGTGGTTGAGAGGGCAATTCTATCTTGGAGAGTTTGGTAATTTATATCTCTAATTTTTGGTAATTTTTTATTTGGATTTCTCAAGGCTGGACGTTTGTGGTTTTACTAGTGATAAAATCTTGATGTGATTGCAAGCAGGAATTGTCTAAAGCATACTAAATGAATAAATTCAGAATTTGTTGTGAGTCATTTGTTGTTTCAGATTTTAATGTGCAAATTCACATGGCAGATTTATATACTAGTGCTTGATATTTATTTGAACAATGTATAAGGCTAAGGTCAAATGAATTTGTGGACAATTGTTGCAAATTCTGATACTGTGTTTTGGAATTTTAAATACCATATATTTAGTGATAGTTGAATTGTCTACCAAGTGTTTGTTGAAATGTCAAATGTCTGAATAAGTGGTATTGCTAGAAGCATAACCGAACAGGGTTATTACATAATGCGGTACCTTGTTAAGGGATTTAGTACAATGAACTTATTAAGGTCTACCCTCGATGGGATTTACTGTTGTAAAGATTAGTAAACAATAGGGAATGATCTAATAATGTAGCTGCTACACTTAGGTTGAAATAGATCCTTCTTCACCTCTCTTGACCTGTTTGGAAGCATGCTCTACCTTTTCTTGGCTTTGCAACTTTAGACTCCGATCACCTGTGCACTTGACTCTCCTTGCTCTTGCACACGATAACACCTGTGTTGTTCGGGCTTACTAGCTTCTCTTGGGCACATTAACTCTTCATTGGTGACTTCTTTGTCAATCTTCTTCATGCCTTGATTTTACACTTAGCTCGGCTCGTCTAGCCCTTTGGCTAACCACTCAACAATATAATCTTTTCTCGTTCGACTCTGTCTCCTTTTATACTTCCTTCTTGCTTTGCTTACTTCAAAATTCAATCACCCATGTGCTTGGCTCTCCTTGCTCTTGCACACGATTACACTTGTGTCGTTCGAGCTTACTAGCTTCTCCTGAGCACATTATCTCTTCAGTGGTGACTTCGTTGTCACTCTTCTTCATGCCTTGATTTTACACTTAGCTCGGGTCTTCTGGCCCTTTGGCTAATCACCCAACAATATAATCTTTCTCTTTCGACTTTGTCTCCTTTTATACTCCCTTCTTACTTCGCTTCGAAGCCCTAATCTGTGAATTCAAAATTTGAATTCTCACCCCTAATGCTAGCTTGACTTCCCGTAGCAAAAGTGAACCACCCTTGTTAGATGTAGTGTGTTAGTACAGGAGTCACGGGTGTCATGTGTCCTTGACGACTTTATCTTGTTGGAAAGATTTCAGATTTGAATTCTCCCGACTGTTCCTCGATATACTAGCCCATCAGCATTCAGTACAACGATGAGTACACTCCTACCCTTTTCTTGACGTGACAATCATAGGTATCCTTGCTGACCTGGCCAAACCATCTTGTATTCTCATCGGTCAATCTACTTTCCTTTCCTCTTTGGCATCCTTCTTCTTTCATGGACTTCACTGAGCATGCTTTATCTAAGTGGATCACCTTTGTCATCTCTCTGCTGGGCCTGCACATCTTGTCTTTGATCACCCTTGTGAACTTAGAGCTGCACATTTGTGTGCCTTGCCGTCATTGCTCCATACCAGTCTTAGTTCCTGCCTGTGTGTTGACATCAATGACAATACCTTTGATAATTGAGTCTATCAGTCTGTCTTCAGGGTTCAGGACAGTTATGCCAACACAAAGAAGTATATCATTCTTGATAATTGTATTGTTCCTTTCAAGATACAAAGTGAAGCATTAGAGGGACAAACTTCCCATGTTTGGAACCTTTTGTCTCACTGCACAACAGAAAACAGAAAGATAAGGAAAGTATACCATGGAGTTGGCATAGATCAAATTTTCATGAAGAAAGAATAGCAGGGGAAAGGTTCGTAATAGTGTGAAAATAGGGATGGAGCAAGGAAGGTATTCACAGGAGTTTCGACAGGCAGAGGAGTATGCTATAGAGAAGCTGCAAGAGTAGTAAAAAAGGAAAATAATAGCATTATTCATAGCAGTAATAAGCTTCTACAAAGATTTCAGTGCAAAGATAGCATCATGAGATGGGTATTGAACAACCACATATAGAAATAAAGGTACAAAATATAGCAGGGGAGACCATCACAGTTTAGGCAGGTAGATGATCTAAAATGCTCATATATTTCTCATTAGCAGTAAGAAGGAAAAGTATCATAACAAGCATGCTGGTAAAGAAAATATGCACAAGTTTCTTTGCAAAAGAAAACACATAAATTTCATACTCAACAGTCATACATCAAAAATCAATAATGAGCTGCAAACCTTATTCAGAAGCATATTTGCCAGGGCAACATTATGAATGCAGCTAGTGAAAGGATGAATATGGAGGTGACAACAATGATGTGTCTCTTATTTACACAACATTCAATGGAGAAAATCAATATTCATCAATGGAACAGCTAAAGAGGATACTGTGATCAACAATTTACATAGCATTTTGAAGGAAAAGAAATAAATTTTTAGTCCTATTAAATAAATGACAAATATGTAAAGATGAGATACTATATAAAATGCATGGTGTATATGAGTTTCGGAATACCTATGGTTATCCATTTTAGACACAGTTGTGTAAGACCTAAAGTGCTAGTGTAACATATGACAAGCATCAAATAATGTATGAGTTTTACCTAACCAATAAAAGAATGCCCAGTCTCAAGTTATCAGATTCCTAGAATTTCGAAGAGATGGGGTCATTTCAAGTGCTAAACCTACATTAGATTGCTCATAATTTTAATGTTATATCTGCATGAAACAAGGAAGCGAAAGTTACATTTCAGTACTCATGTTCTGTCAAATAGTCAAAAGTCACAATGTTAGAGACAAAAGGATGCAAGGGGTTATTAAAATGCATAATAACATACACAACATCATGAGGACAGTTCAATAAATTTTCATGTAGTCAGAACTGGAAAATTAAAATCAAGAAGAAACATATCTAAGAGAAAAACCTGATGCAAGAGACAATGTTATGAGAAAAAGAGAAATACTTAAAAATGTTGCAGATCCAATAAAACCAGTAGCTGGTTATGTAATAATTACAAAATGGATCAATTATCTTAAGTGGGTTGTTGACTGTATTTTGCCTAGATGTTCAACAGGAGTTTGTTATCAAATAAAGAGATATAAGATGGCCATGACATATATTCTTGTTTTTATCCAAACCTGTAATGAAAACCTACAATAAGCCTCATCAAATAGCTATAGATCTGTGGCTTTATCAAATGGCATAATGAACAACAGAACAAAAATAAAGCTTGTGGCTCTGCAAATTATTGTTACTTGCAGATAAGTGAAAGGGTTTGACAATTTTTATGGATTTTCACCAAACAATCAGTATCAAAAAGCCCATGAATTGAAGCTTTCGTTCTACAAAGAGGATCAAAAGAGAACAGAGATTTAAAGAATGATTCCCATTTTTCAGATTCTCCTTCAATATTTTATCAAGTTCTTCACTTGTAAACTTTGCAAAGAATTTTTCCAGAAAAAAATATATTTAAGGTGGGGTTTCAAGATGGAAGAAATAGAAAGGGGTTTATTAGCTTGCAACATGCATTATACAGAAAAGAATACACTAATGCAAATCTACACAAAAACTTCATGAAATGCCCAAAAAGTGGTTTCATCTTTAACACAATAGAAGAAAATACAAGGGGTCGAGCCATCTTAAAGAGGGTTTTTCAGATATTCTACAACAAATAATATTACACAGTGAAACCCACGTTTTCCAGCCTTCTACAAAAGGAGATTTAAGCATTTCTCAAATTCGGGCCATATGAGAAAGTGTGATTTCCTGCAAGAAACAACAAATATATACAACATATTTTCAAAGTAACCCTGACTCAACATTCATGGTGAAATACCTGTGCTTTTAAAAGCTTCCAGGAAGCAATGGTGTTCGAGCTGTAGAATGTCATTAAATGGTAGAGATAATATAATGTCAAAAAAGGAAAATGCTCAAGATTTGATAAAGCATGACTGAAAGAGCAGCTTAATGCAAATCACAGCAAGTCAAGTACTTGGAGTAGACCTTCTAAAAATGGTGAAGGAGCTCCAAAATACACAACACAAGGTCAATGTAAGAACCCCAATCAGTCCCTAACTGCTATAGGTGTTTTTCAGACTTTTGTTGTTTGAAAGTTTATGATTTTTTAATTTTTAAGGGTTTTAGAATTTAAAAGCAAATTTGCAACAATCTGACTTCTGAAACAATATGATCAGCCATTGCAACTTCTATTTTTTTTTCCAAATGAGATACATATAAGAATCCAGACAATCGTTTACTAGAGAAATGAGCACAAAACGACTATGAAATGCATACAGAAACAATCTGGGAAGGTACTCTAGCTGCTGAAGAAAATGATTTCGTCAAACTCAGCAATGTCTAAAATGATTCAACCTGCTCCTTCAAGCTCTCAACCCGCAAACACGCACCACATATGATTTATTTGAATTTTTTAAACAAAATTTCAGGTTTTAGGGATTTGCGCCAATTTGCCTGTAGTTTGCAATTTCTCATTTGCAGCTGCAAATTAGAATGATAACCAACAACTGTAACTTATTGCTCCTTATTTTACAATAACAATACCGTCTCCTTTCTTAGGAGCCCTATTTTTTGCTCTCCATTTTTGTGAAGAAAGATGAAGATAGAATAAATATATGACAATGAATGTATTTCAGTTTGACAATATTATCAGTTTTTTAACTTTAAAAGTATCATGAAGAGCTCGCAGAACCAGGGTCAAACAATTCTTGCATCAACTCAAGCATAGACCTATCAACTGTAGACATTTTTTCAACTCTGTTTTAACCATTTTCAAACAGAAAATGACACTGAAATGTATGTGCTGGGTGTGCAAAATATATGAAGCAACTGAAAATGACAATCACCTAAACTATGACATGCAACTAAAGATCAGAACAAGTAAAGACAACCCAGTAGACTGGCATAACTGAAAATGGAGCAATTTTCAAAAGAGCGCAGGATTGTAGCACCTAAATTACAGAAGATTACAGTTAGCGATATTCTAAAAATTTCATTTTTAATTTATTTTTGAACTGCTCAGTGGTGCTGGTTAGATCCTAAAAAGTTTCCACAATACATGTTTCTTCTTGGAGACTCGAAACTGAAGCATGCTCCACAAATACTCCTTAAATCTGAAACTAATTACAAAAGGGCCAAAGAAATAAGGGTTTGATATTAAAAAGCTTTGATGGTGTATATTCTACAGAACAGAGACAAGTCAATTTAATAAATTCTGAAAATGAACAGCAACACATATTCCCTAGATTCCAGTGACACAATACAAAGACAAACAGCATGAATGGATGCCCTGTAAAGAGAATTTGATAGCGTTGAATTCCAAACCTGCAGGCGTAAGTGTGAAGACACGTTCACATCCTCACCAGGAACTTGATACTAAGAAAAAACAAATGCTTATGATATCCCAATATCTTACGTGTCCAACACAAGAATGGGTTCGGAGGTAGACTATGTTGGAAATGAAAGACAACAGTTTTGAATGTTGGTAATGAAACCTTTGTAATGAGGATACAAGACAAACAATAATCAATTGTTTATGCCAACCAAGAGAGGTGATGTCAATAGCGTATGTGCAGCAAAGACATAGGAGCAATGTGGGACAAGCTTGGAAGGTTTTTGTTCAATGTTCTTGGCACAACAGTTGTGGGGAATATGCTATTTTGGAATATATGGTATGTATATGAAATCAAATTTGGATGACAATAAACAATGATCTTTAAATATACTTAAGCATGAATAATAAACAAGTATCGCAATGAAGATTTACATATTTTGGTGCAAAGCATCAAAGCACTTGGTTTATATTTTGGTTTTCATGTTTTTTTTCCACCTATTTAGGCTAGAATAAACAAACCTTGGATGAAAAAGTCCATGGTTGTCAAAGAAAGACACCATTTTGTATGCTTAAGGCACTTTATGCAATTTATAAGCAAAAGTTGCTCATTAGGCAAATTTAGGATTTTTAATGTTTTTGGTCAAGAAAGCCTAGGATTAGGTGTTTTTAGTTTGTTTTAAGTATGTTGGAACCTTTTCGAAGTCCTAGAAGTGGAATCAAATGAAAAATGTAAAAATTGCACCTTTTGTGCAAAGTTGCATTGTTGAAAGTTGTAAAAGTTGCTTAAAATTGCTACTTAGTCAAAAAAGGGTTATAATTATTAAAATATTGGTTGTAGCCATTAAAATAGACATAGGAGAGATATATACCTCATTTGTGAGGTTTGGAGGGCATTAATGTACGGATTGGAAGACATTGTAAAGAAGGAAATTCAGTTTTGGAATCATTTTTACTGTTTGCATGCTACACAAACTCTGCGGATCGTCAGACCAGATCTGATGGATGTTTGAGATAGATCTTTGAATCAGCTTTCTTTTTCTTTTGGTCTCATCATTCTACGTGTTTTCTAACTCAAGTTATTACATTTTTAGTGAAACTGGGTTTTTGGGACAACATTTTGGTGCACACATCAAAAATGGGCCGCTAATTGCAATTTCCTTGGTTGGAATTTCATGGCCACTTGGGAAATGGTAGTTAGTAGGGTCTTTTTGAAGATTCTAGGGCTTCAAAATTGGAGGATGTGTTTTGTGATTTTTCCAATCAAGCCCTAGGTCAAGTACCATGAAGGATTTGACCTCTTGTAGTGTGTTGATTTGTGAATAGCAGGAGTTTGAGACTTGGTGAAGGGCCGAGCATATAGAAATAATTTATTTTAGCATTTTTGATCATTCTTGAGTATTGAGTTCATTTCCATGACCCCATTTCCTACTGGTTTCTTTGTAAACCGAGCCTAACTTGATCACTTATCAACTGGAATAGGAGATTCCGGGCGGGATCACGCTTCATCAATGCCAAATTGTGTTGCTTTGTTAAGGAAAGGGAATGCTGGAGTGGGGCTAGAACTTGATACATTGTAGTTTGAAGTAACTTTGAAAAGGGTATTCAAAAACCTAATTTTTTTTGGGTCTTGTTTAAAACTTTGTGAAGTTAGATCCAAAAAGCCATTCCAGGAGGGCTAAAAGGGGCTCATAGGGCTACTAGGCAAAATCAGGGTTAGAGGACCTATGCAAGTGCATGATTCAAACCAGTGGTGTAGTCTATGGTAAGTAGGTGCTCTAAGATCATTTAACCTCTTAAAACCCTTGGGACAAACTTCTAGGGTGTTTTCTTAGTATTGACCTAGTTGTGGGAGATTGGTGCAAAACCCATAAAGTGGGCAAGTTTGGTTTTTTTCCCTTGGATTCTTGGTGAAGTTGGAGAGTGTGTTTCTTTGATCCATTGGAGGATTGGAGTGTGCTGAAACCTTGTAATAAGGTTAAAGATTTGATAGCCAATTGGTTGATTTCAAAAGTGGGAAGCCCATTTGAAGCTTCTTAGTTGTGCTCTCTACATCAGGTGGTATCAGAGCCACAAAGTATCTTTTGGGAAAGAAAAATGGTAGAAGGAGAAGATATCCCTTTGAGGATAACCAACATTGAGTTAGCAAAAATAGTGAAAGAACAAATGGCTGAGAGCAGGGCAGTCAGAGAGGAAAATAGAGCGATGAAAAGAGAAATTGATAAGTTGAAAGGGAAAGTATAGAGAGGAGACCATGAGGAGTTTGAATAAGAAGGAGGAGATAACTTGCCTAACATGACTGAAGATCAGAAGATCATGGTAGCAACTCTACAGGGGGTAGGAAGAAAAGACAAAAGGGATTTACCTATGTTTGATGGAAAGTTGGAACCCGAGGCATGCATGAAATGGTTGGAGGCTCTTGAAAACCATTTTGAAGTAGAGGAGATACCTGTAAATTAGAGGGTGAAAGTGGCAAAATCCAAGTTGAAGGGACCAACCCTATGTTGGTGGAACTTTCTCCAAAATGAAAGGGTAGAAGAGGAGAAGCAACCCATTTCCACATGGAAGAGGATGATGTTAGAAATCATGAAGCAATTTGTCCCAGAGCATTATGAAGTGATACTTCACAAAAAAGTTGCATAACCTCAAGCAAAAGGACATGGATGTAAGTGCTTATACTCAAGAATTTCATACTTTGACTCTTAGAGCTAAGTTGTATGAAAATAAAAAGCAAAAGCTTGCATGGTATATTAGTGGGCTTAGATGTAATATACAAGATGAACTAACCTTGGTGACAGTAGAATCAGTCCACAAATGTTATCAGCTTGTTCTCAGGATTGAGGAGAAACAAAAAAGAAAATGTGAATAAAGTAGTAGAGGAAGAGGTAGATTTCAAGGAAAAGGAAACTACCCAAGAAACCAAGGGGAAGCTAGCAGCAGTCAAGGGGCTGAGAATGATAGCAGCAACGAAGGTTCCTTTAGAGCAAGGAGACCTAATCAAAGAGGCAAATTTGGTGTAAGGGGAACAAGTGTTTTCACAGGAAGGTGTTAGAATTGCAATCAAGTGGGTCACCAATCTTTTAGGTGTCTAGAGAAGCAAGGATCAGTGAGCAGCCAAGTGAAAGAAGAATTAATTTGTTGCAAGATGAGGATGCACAAAGTACAATTTCTCATCCCAAGACAACAGATCCAGAGACAAGAGAGTGCCTCATGCTGAAAAGAACTCTTTTGAAGGTACCCATTGATAAGGAGCCACCACAAAGAAGGCCATTGTTTAGAACCAGATGCAAGGTAAGTGGTAAAGTTTGTGAAGTTATTGTTGATTCTGGTTCAACTAATAGTTTGGCTTCTAAGGAGATGGTAGACAAGTTAGGATTGCAAACAATAGCTCATCCTTACCCCTATAAAGTGTCTTGGTTGAACAAGGAGCAACATGCCTTGATCAGTGAACAAGTATGGGTAGAATTTCAGATTGGGGAGTATAAAGATAAAATTTTATGTGATGTGACTGAAATGGATGCTTGCCATTTACTTTTAGGGAGGCCTTGGCAGTATGATGTAGATGCTAGGCATGATGGGAAACAAAACATTTATAGCATAACCAAGGGTGGAGAAACCTACACTATGAGGCCACTTCCTAATGATGGAAGCCATAGGGTGACTAATGTCATGATGGTAAGAGGTAAAGAATTTTTGCAGATCATTAAGGAGGAGAAAACACCATGTTTTTCCATCATAGTCAAACCTAAGAAAGAAGTTAAAGTTATGCCCCAAGCCAAGAGCATAGAGCATCAAGTAGGACCTAGAGAGGTTAGGGAGTTGTTGGAACAATATAAGAGTGTTGTTGCAAGTAAGGAAATAGAATGTTTGCCACCAAAAAGGGAGAAAAGCCATTGCATAGACTTGATACTAGGTGCTACATTACCTAATAAGGCAGCCTCTACAAGCTTACCCCTGAACAAAATGCAGAATTAGCAAGACAATTGAAGAATTGTTGGCCAAGGGCTTCATAAGGAAGAGTGTTAGTCCTTGTGCTATACCTGTCGTACTAGCTCCTAAAAAGAAAGGTGCAAGTCACTATTCAAAGATGGACTCAAAGAGTGGTTACCATCAAATCAGGATAATGGAAAATGATGAATGGAAAACAACCTTAAAGACAAATGATAGACTATATGAATGGCTTGTGATGCCATTTGGCCTATGTAATGCACCTAGCACATTAATGGGACTTATGAATGAAGTCTTAAAGCCTTTTATTAACAGATTTTGTGTTGTTTATCTGGATGACATTCTTGTTTTTAGTAGGAGCAGGCAAGAGCACCTAAAGCATTTGGAGTTAGTTCTTGAAAGGTTACATAAGGAGAAATTGAAGATAAATTTGAAGAAGTGTTCATTTTTGCAGGAAGAGTTGGTGTTCCTTGGGTTCATCATTTCCAAAAATCAGTTAAAGATGGATCCATCCAAGGTAGAAGCAATTCTGAATTGGCCTACACCTAGGATAGCTACTGAGGTAAAAAAAATTCATGGTCTTGCAAGTTTTTATAGAAAATTTGTGAAGAACTTTAGTGGTGTTTGTGCCCATATGACTGATACTATAAAAGGGGGGAGAAAATGTAAATCTATATGGACCAATTAGGCAGATAAGTCATTTGAGTATCTTAAGAGGAGAGTTGCTTAACAACCAATCTTAGCATTACCTAATTTTTGCAAGGTGTTCGCAGTGGAATGTGATGCTAGTAACAAGGCAATAGGAGTGTTAAGCTAAGAAGGAAGGCCATAGCCTTCTTTAGTGAAAAGCTAAATGAAGCTAAACAAAAGTATTCAACTTATGATTTACAAATGTATGCTTTGGTTTAGTCCTTGAAAAAGTAGAGGCATTATCTCTTGCCCAAAGAATTTATTGTGTTTACTGATAATCAAGCTCTTAGCTTCTTGAATAGACAGGAAAAGCTGAACCATAGGCACATGAAGTGGATGAAATTCATCCAAGCTTACACTTTCTCCATAAAACACAAGAAGGGGACAACAAACAAAGTTGCAGACGCCCTTAGCAAGAGGAATTTGACAGTAAAAGAAATTCAAGTGAGTAGTGTTGGTATTGAAGCCATGAAGAACATGTATGCAGTAGATGAAGACTTCAAGGAGGCATATGAGGTTTGTCAAACAATGAATGAAAGGTATCATACTGATTTTTTTGAGTTTATAGTGCAAGATGGATTATTATTTAAAGGTAATTAGCTTTGTGTACCTAAAGGATCAATTAGGGAGAACATTGTCAAAGAAAAACATTGTGAGTCTTGTAGGACACTTTGGCATTGATAAGACTTTAGATGCAAGCAGATATTAGGAAGTTTGTAGAATGCTGTATTATTTGTCAAAAGGCCAAAGAGAGATCATCCAATGTTGGACTGTATACTCCTTTACCTACACCCACTAAGCCACGAGACTCCATCAGCATGGAGTTTGTCATGGGGTTGCCTAGGACTAAAAGTGGATTTGATAGCATATTTGTTGTTGTTGACAGGTTCTCTAAGATGGCTCACTTTGTACCTTGTAAACAAACTCATGATGCTTGTCACTCCATGGATTACCATTGAACATTGTGTTAGATAGGGATTCTAAATTTCTTGGACATTTTTGGAGAACATTACGGAAGAGGCTAGGCACACAACTATCATTTTCTTCAGCATAACATCCCCAATCAAATGGCCAAATTGAAGTTACCAATAGGTCATTGGGTAACCTACTGAGATGTCTAACCAAAGAACATGGATTTGTTTGGGATGTTGTTCTTCCACAGACTGAATTCTCATATAATGATTCAATGAATAGAAGTACAGGTTTAACTCCATTTCAGATTGTATATGGAGGCCATCCAAGAGGAGTCTTGGAGTTGAGAGACTTGGGAGATAGTCACAAGAGGAGTGCACAAGCTGAAGATTTTGCAGAGGTTATGAAGGACATCCATCAGCAAGTTAAGGATAAGTTGGACCTTTCAGCAAGAAAGTATCAGGCACATGCTGATAAGAAGAGAAGGGACTTACATTTTCAGGTAGGGGATATAGTAATGATTCACCTAAGGAAGGAGAGATTGCCAAGAGAGAAGTATACTAAGTTAATGATGAAGAAGAGAGGACCATTCAAAATTCTGAAGAAATGTGGCAACAATGCCTATCACATTGACTTGCCTATTGATTTAGGGGTCTCTCCTATCTTTAATGTGGCATATATCTATGCATTCAATGGTCTAAAGGATAATGAGGAAGTTGAGGCAGTGTAGTAGCAAGAAGAATCATATTTACTACAAGAACTACCATAGGTGCCTAAACCTACCATTGAAGCCATTTTGGACAAAAGGCAAACACAAAAGACAAGGAGGAAATTATATTATGAATACTTGGTCAAGTGGGAAAATAAACCAATAGAGGATGCAAGTTGGTTTTTAGAGAACAACATTATCAAGCTTGGGAGCAGACTTGAAGACATTCCAACTCAAGAGACTTGAGTTTCTTTTCACCTGGGGAGTATGGTGTAGAGCACCAAGGCACTTGGTTTATATTTTGGTTTTCATGTTTTTTTTTCACCTACTTATGCTAGAATAAACAAACCTTGGATGAAAAGTCCATGGTTGTCAAAGAAAGACACCATTTTGTATGCACTTAAGGCACTTTATGCAATTTATAAGCAAAAGTTGAGCTCAGTAGGCAAATTCAGGATTTTTATGTTTTTGGTCAAGAAAGCCTAGGATTAGGTGTTTTAATTGGTTTTAGGTATGTTGGAACTTTTTCCAAGTCCTAAAAGTAGAATCAAATGAAAAATGTTAAAAATGCACTTTTTGTGCAAAGTTTCATTGTTGAAAGTTGTAAAAGTTGCTCAGAATTGCAACTTAGTGGGAAAAGGGTTATAACTATTAAAATATTGGCTGTTATTGTTAAAATATACATAGATATATACTTCATTTGTGAGGTCTGGAGGGTATTAATGTACGTATTGGAAGAAGTTGCAAAGAAGGAAATTCAGTTTTGGCATCATTTTTACTGTTGTTTGCACACTGAATGAACTGTGCATATTTTCAGACTAGATTTGATGGACATTTGAGATAGATCTTTGAATCAGCTTTCTTTTTCTTCTGGTCTCATTATTCTACATGTTTTCTAACTCAAGTTATTGTATTTTTAGTGAAACTAGGTTTTTGGGATAGCATTTTGGTGCACAGCAAAAATGGGCCTCTAACTCCAATTTCCTTGGTTGGAATTTCATGGCCACTTGGGAAATGGTAGTTGGTAGGGTCCATTTTAAGATTCTAGGGTTTCAAAACTAGAGGATGTGTTTTGTGATTTTTTCAATCAAGCCCTAGGTCAAGTACTATGAAGGATTTGACCTCTTGTAGTGTGCTGATTTGTGAATGGCAAAAATTGGGACTTGGTGAAGGGCTGAGCATTTGGAAATAAATTATTTTAGTGTTTCCAATCATTCTTGAGTATTGAGTTCATTTCCATGATCCTGTTTCCTACTAGTTGCTTTGTAAACCAAGCCTAACTTGATTACTTAGCTCTGTGTTGCTTTGTGAAGGAAAGGGAATGTTGGAGTGGGGCTAGAACTTGATGCTTTGGAGTTTGAAGTAAATTTGAAAAGGGTATTCAAAAACCTAATTTTTTTTGGGTCTTTTTTGAAGCTTTGTGAAGTTAGATCCAAAAAGTTATTCCAGGAGGGCTAAAAGGAGCTCACAGGGCTACTAGGCCAAATCGGAGGCTTTGTGCAAGCATATGATTCAAACCAGTGGTGTAGTCTATGGTAAGTAGGTGCTCTAAGATAATTTAACCTCTTAGAATCCTTGGGAAAAACTTCTAGGGTTTTTTCTTAGTATTGACCTAGTTGCAGGGGATTGGTGCAAAACCCATAAAGTGGGCAAGTTTGGTTTTTTGTCCTTGGATTCTTGGTGAAGTTGGAGAGTGTGTTTCTTTGATCCATTGGAGGATTGGAGTGTTTTGAAACCTTGTAATAAGGTTAAAGATTTGATAGCCAGTTGGTTGATTTCAAGAGTGGGAAACCCATTTGAAGCTTCTTAGTTGTGCTCTCTACATCATATTTCCATGACATTTTTGAAGATGGAGGGCCCTGTAATGAAAGCCAATAACTTCAACAATATTGGATGTAGTAGAGACATTTGATATAAAGACCAGATGCAGATTAGTGTCAGCATGAAGCAATAGAAGAAAGACCATGTGTAATTAACAGGTTATGAAACAACAAAAGATTTAATCAGTTTGACTTAACAAGCACTTGTATAATTGAAATGCTTCATAGCAGAGTTATAAATTAACTTATTCAGTTAAGAGTTGTATTAGCAAAATATTGCATTTAATGAAGAGGTAGAAGTGCGATTAAGATGCTTGGTAACATATGAGAATAAAATAATAAAGTAAATATTAGTTACCTTTTATTATTTGAAGAAGTATGAACCATTTTTTAAGACGTGATTTTTGATTTAAAAATTTGCATTACCTTATACCTAAGATATAAATAAGGGATGATTCATTTGAAAGAAGAACATAAAACATTTTTATTCGAGGAGCATCGTAAAGGAGTATCGAGATTTTTGTAAGGAGGTATAAAGATATTAAAGTCTAACTTCGATATGAATTGAAATATATTGTATTTTGATAAAAATAAAAGATTTCTATATGTTTTTATTTAAACCAAAGAGAGATAACTTACAATTCTTATTAAATACTTTTGAAAAAGAATATTTTTATAGTACTATTTTTTTTATCTAGTAAAAAAATGTGTAATGATTTTCTCTATTGTATTTCTAGGACGGAAGCCAAAAAATTTATTAATAATTTATAAAGCTCATTTATGGTTTCTCCATTCAAACGGGCATTGAAAGGAAAGAAAGGAGTCAAGAAAATCTCCAATCTCACCCAAGGACTTATGTCCATTAAATATACATAAATATATCGAGGCATTCCCCTATTTATGAAATTTATAAGGATTATTCCTCAATTCACTTGATTTGAGCTTTTCCTTTGTATATTTCTCTTTGCAATTTCCTTTTTAGTTGTTGCACTTTTTTGCTTTGACTTCGTATTTGATTGTCTACTTTTTTCTTGTATACACTTTCCTCTTGACCAAGATCGTTAGAAGAAATTGATAAAAAGTTTTATAATATTTATCTGAATTAAAATATGTTTTTCATATGACATGTCCATCTTTGTCTAAATGATACATGAAATTTAGTCTAAATGCATCGAAAGGTTAACTATTTTATTTACTTCAAAGAGGAAGCTTTCTATATATTTCCATTATGATGGCTAAGCATTTTGATCATGACCTTACCCTGATAATCAGGTTGTAATATTTGTATTATATTAAATAAACTCATTCTAATCATGTATAGTTCATAATATATTTTCTTAATTGAAGATTCTCGTGATCAATCATATAACTAATTTTTATACTCAAGTATTGCATTTAGGCTAATAGATACAATAAGAAAATGAATTTAAAATGTAATATACTTATTGTTCATCCTATTGTTAGCCTATTCCATCATAAGTGACATTTTCATTTTTTTATCAATTACATTATATCCTGCCTAATTACCATGGTATCATTTGTAATTACACCTTTTTCATTATAATCAGTTGAATTGATTTAATGTTTAACAACATTTTAGCCATTGATGGATTATCCATGCATTAGACAATACCTTCAAGTTCCTATCCTTCTTTAAAATGGCAATATTAATAATCTTATTAAATGTTAATCCATGTGGTAATACAGAGCGTTGATTTGTATGAATGTATTATAATAGAATTATTGATTTTTGAGTATTATTTTAAGGTTGTAAGATTAGGATTGGATGGCTTAATAATTCTTTAGGAGAGAATTCTCACCATCTGCTCCTTTGTTGGCTTATGTATCTGCTTCTTTATTTACTTCTTGATATATATGTTTAATATTAATTTCTTCAAATTTATCGACTATATTTGAAATTTAATATTCAATTAAGAGTACTTCTTTTCCTTATTTAGAATAATTTCTGAGTCCCCTTCAATGGCTAAATTTCTAATGCTTATTTCTAAGCTTAAGATTTAGACCTTCAATCAAGGCCTCTATTTCCGCTACATTATTAGAGAGTACTCCTAAGGGCTTGGTTCATTTGATTATCCAAGAGCTTGTGTCTGAATGTATACTACATCCTAATCCAAGAAGACCTAGATTGGCTTTTGATGTCCCATCAAAATTAAGTCTTTCCAAACCTACTAGAGGAGGTTCCCATTTGTAATCCACCTTAGCTTGTTTAGTTGCTTTTGAATATATCAAAGGTGGGTTAATAAGCTTAAACCAATTTTTGCACATTTTTGTATCCCACTCAAAAAAAGAACCTTCTTCCTTATGATAAATTTTGAGGCTATTATTTGTTATCTCACTAATGTATGCTTCCACTTTATTGAGAAACAAGGTTGAATCCAAACTTTCGTTGGCAAATATTCTTCTATTCCTCTCCTTTCGTATTTCCCATAGAAATATGGATGGAGAAATTTTCTATAAATTACTGTAAACCCTAGAAAACCCTTGTTTGAGCCAACTATTTAGAAAATTCCTCAAGTTTACGGGAAAAGCTATTATCTAGTTACACTTTTAACATAACCATTTCCAACATTTTCTAGCAAAGGGGCATTGAAACAACAAGTGTTCAATAGTTTCAGATTCATTTTCACATAAAGAAAATCTTTAAGGCCTCTCAAATCCCAACTTGGTAAACCTACCAGCCGTTAGAATTCTCTTTTGCAAAGCTACCCAAAAAAAGATACCTGCCTTGGGGGAATGCTGCGTCCCAGAAGAGATTGAGTGGAATGCCTTTCTTTTCCCATTGATGAAAATTAATAATCATTTCATATCCATTTTGGACACTATATTTTCCACTCTTTCAGGAACCCTGAATTAATTTATCCCTCCTATCTTTGTAATTAACTTGTCTATTTTTGAGAAATTGTTCATAAATTTATTTTTCCTGAGTTGTCAAAATTGTCTCTTCAATGGATTCCCACTTCCAACCTACATGTCGGTTATCATTAATAATATGTTTGTAGTCTCTTACATGATGTCCCCATAGATTTATTAGGGTATTTTTAATATTAGCTGGTAAGTTAAGGCTATCGGGTGAAGGAAGCCCACCCCATGAATCTCTCGAAAATAGAGCATCTTGACCATGAATATTTCCAAAATAGCTCTATTTACTAAAGCACATAGGCGCCATAAGCACTTCTACACAATAACAGGAACCAGGTGTTAATTTCTTTTCATCCCATTGACTAAGAAATTTTTCTCCAATTCATGATTACTACTTTTCAAATGTCTTAAAAATGATAGAAGGGGTATTTAAATTTAAATTTGAAATTGAGATTATAAAATGACAACTTTTAAATTTAAAAGCCCAAGACTCTCCACTAGGACAAGGAATCTTTCCCGTAGACCACCTCTCCCCAGAGAATAAATTATAATTTCATGTCTCAATCAATGTTCTTCCATACTAATTTGCAAAAGTCCTCTATCAACTCTTCCTTGCCTTGATCTTATAGTGAAACTACAACTTTTGAAGTTTAGAAATGATTTCAAAAGGGATTTAATTAGTCTAATATGCATAGTAAAATATCAAACTCCAAATTCCTCTTTAATAATGACATTGATTATTATCTCAATTACCGGGTTTTGCTGTTTAGGCCTAGGTCCTGGTACTGGTACAGATTTGTTATTGGTTCTTATGGGTACTTCATGCATTCTGAAGGACCCACAATGAACTTGGGCACCCAGGAAGTACCACAGGGCAGCAGGTCAATTTATGTATGTATTTATGATTTGTTCATCAGCATGCTCTTTGTATCAGCTTTAGATGTTGTCTTGCAATAGTTTGATAATATTATTCAAGTCAAAATTAGTCTATGTAATGCCCGTAGTTTATGACAGTAGTGAACAACATTCTACTTCGATTCGTTTGAAGGTCAGGAATTTCTCTTTTTTATTTATAGATCTGAGTACATTACTGTTGATAGATTTGTAAAAGTGAGCCCATAGTTGTGTTTATTGATCATGTTCGGATTGATGTCAATTTGTAATGCTTATAAGCTGAATCAATATCAGTAATACAATTATTTATTTATTATTTTATTGGCTATATGTACTTATGAGTCTTATTTTTATATATGTAACTTCGATGATTGAATATTCATACATACATATATGGACTAACCTAAATCCACAAGGGGCGGAATAAATCGTTGTACCCATGGACTCGAACCCTGTATCCGTACCAGACCTAGAATCTAAATCGGCAACTTAGATTATTATTAATGAATTTCCTTCTAGTTGAACCTTGGCAACATTGAAAATGTTGAATTTCTGTGCTTATTTACCAAAGACAATGATTTTCCTTCCCAACCATAGATAATCCACATTTGTCTCCCTTTAGTACTACATCTACTTAATAACCTATATCATATATTTTTAACCATTTCATCTATCTTCAAGAGAAGAAGATTATCATTAAACTTTCTTTATACTAATCAAATGGGATTCAAGAAGGGATGCCACACTTCCAAAGTTTGGGGCCCCAATTAATATAATCATTATTATATATTATAATATAATAATAATAATTATTATTATATATAATTATATAATACATATTATAATAGAATTATTATATCACATAATAACATAAATAATTATATAATACAATAATATAATAATTATATCATCAACATTATTATTAATAATTATATTATATATAATGTTATTTATGTCAGCTTGAGGAAATCCATCAATGATTACAAAATCCAACACAAAAAACCTTGCCATTCTTATGGTAATAAGAGAAGCTAGTACCAATGCCTTGTTATGACTTCTACCCATTGATCTTCTTGCACTAATCACCAAGATTTTCAACCTTACCCCAGTTGGTGTCAGGTTGCCTGAAATGTCCCTTTTCTGATTTTGTATGATATTTCACGCCTCTAATCAGATTTTCAAGATCAAACAACTAATATCACAAAGATCCACCAAATTTCTCAAGAAACCCCAAATCGGGTATGCTGAAAATAGTGCCAAAAGCTTCACAACTTCATAGATTATTAATAAATCTGAAAATGGACATTTTAAAAGAAATTTCAGCAGCATAACAGCCTGCAAAATGACATTTCCAGATCCGTATAGCCTTTACACAACATTTCACAAATGTAGGACAAAAACTATGCTCATCGGGCTCCCAAAATTAACACAAAAATGCCCGGAAACACCACAAAAATACTAATAATCTATCTCAGAAGTTTAATCACGTCCCAATACATATATTCAGCTCTATTTTAACACCTTAAAGTCTGAAATACAGCAGCAACCCAAACTCATATGAAATGCTCAGCTGAAAACACCAAACTCATGCAAAAAATACACCCAAAAACCCACAAATCTACATTGTTCAGCACAAAAGCAAACTCTGTATGAGCATGCACATGGAATGGCTTCAAACTCCCGTCCTTAGCCTTCCTTGAAACCTGCAAACTCCCGTTCTTGGGTCTTCCTAGAAACCTGCAAACTCCCGTTCTTGGGTCTCCTTCTCCACAGGTTTGGCAACCTCTAAAGAATAACAAAGAATGAGCGAAAATCAAGTTCTGGAATGTGCCCAAAATGCCTCCAAACCCCCTTAAAAGAGGGCATAAATGTAACTCACGTCCAAGAGAGGTTAATGAAACATATTTTAATAATAATTTTCATTTATTAGTCCAACAGTTTCCAAAGATTAACTCCCTTTTTTCGAAACTTCACTTTCTTGGGCCTGGCCTGCCTTAGCAAAGATTATTATTTTTTAATTATTTGAAAAGGGGACATGACAAGTCCTCCCCTCCCAAACATTGCTTGTCCTCAAGCAATGGCTGAATAATAAACCAATCAATCCACCTGGATCCCAAATGTAGTCATGAACTATACTACTACCAATTAACACAGGCTCTTGCAATATCCTCTGCAACATGACCAAGAGGAATCCATAATCAAACTGACAATTATAGCTCAACCAAACTCCAAAATCACAACTTCCACAGTTAGAAACCCACGAGACACAAACTCTTAGAACATCAAAACCCAAGTAAAGTGGACTACCAACACAGTAAATACCATCAACGCATTCCACTGGCCTATACGGAATGTACAATCCAACTCTACAACAATGGTGAATGCTCTCAAATGAAACTATACCAAGTATGAAGAATCCACACACTGTACAACTCCTGCAGTCAACACAACTCTGTAGATCATCAGCCACTGTCTCATAACCATAACTCCCATGCACCCCTGATGGTGAAAAGCCATCACAAGATAAACAACAAGAAATGGAACCCAAACCAAATTTTCCCACCATCAACTCCTCAACACAAGGATCAATTGCTAACTGATGTACATACCCTACAATATAATGTTGATTAAAAAAACCAACCTCATTCAAGAGCTCACCATGAACAAGTGATATAACCCACTGTGACTGATCACTAGCTAAGTCAGGAGATGTCATAGCCAAAGGAGTAGAATCAATAACAACACCTGCTGAAGCATCACTCCAAAACTCCTGCTCTAAGTCATGTATTATCAAGCTATCAACTGCAGGACCTATCGCCATGTCGTGACAATCACAACTCTCATCCCGAGGCATCAAACTATTCCATGACTGATGATAAGCACTAGGAACCAAAGTACATCTCTGTATCATAATCTCATCAACATGGTCATCAAAGGTAAATTGATGAGCGTACCTCATAGTGTAATGCCGATAGAATGCGCCAATCTCAGTCAGTGGCTCAGACTGTAATCCAGATGAAACTAACTGCAATTGATCATTAACCATGTTGGAACTGACTACTACCTCCAAAGATATCACCAAGGGAGTAGTATTACTAGAAGGAACCATGCCAACTGTCGACTCACCAACATCACACACGATCTTTGATACATCTCTAGTCTCTGTGCCATCAGTACTAGAGGCCACCACCATGTCAGGCATACAACAATCTGCTACAACACCCAACTCAACTGAACCTGACTCTAGTGGGAATGAACCTGATATGCCAATGTTAGTATCAAGGATGGATGCATCCCCATCTCCACTATCTCTGACAATCTCGGCCATGGTCATCCTTGGTTCACCAAACACCACAGCTTGTGACTGTATAGAATCAGGTAAAGACTGTAGTCGCTCTAACTCCATGGTCACCTTAGCCAAATGAAACTGTGACTCCTTGAAAGCCAACCGTGTACTCTCAAGAATCTCAGAAGTCACCTCAAGCTGCTCAGTAAGCTCACTCACCTCATCTTCCTTGGCCAACAATGCATCATATGCTGTACTACCCCACTTCATAAGATAATCTCTATCGGCTACCAACTGCATATAATTCTGTCTCAAAATTTGAATAGCCTCCCATGAAGAGTGGATCTCTGTCAAGGAAAGATAACTGCCTTCCTGCTCATCACTAGTAGGAGAACCCCATCCATAAACTGCTAACAACTGACGAGCAGCATCGAAATGCTGGCAAGTGATAGCAATGTCTCGGTCACTAACTCTCAATTGATTAGACACATGATGGCACTGGCTTGATTGTCTCCTACAAATCTCCTCTGATGCATTGTCTAAAGGAGTATCCTCAAAGTTACTAGTCTCTAGAGTATTACCATCCATATCTTGTGAATCAAATCTAAAGCTCATATCAACATACGGAGTATCAAAAACATTAGCATTGCTGTCCAACTCCTCTATACCCAAGGAAACTAAGTCTTCAAAACTGCCCACTGCATCCTCCTGGATGTCATCAATGCCAATATGATCCTGGGACTCATCTGTACATACTGCCAAATATGAAATATCATCAACACATTCCAGCAAGTATGGTCGACTGGATATATGAACAAAGCCCAACACCGGTGTATAAAAACTAATACCAACATCGGATAAGCTCCTGGCACAAGAAAAGACAACACTGTGCAATTTGTTAATCAAATCCATGGTAGCACCCAAACCATTGCTACCAAAAAGTGTTAATGATTTACAGTCAACTGAACCCCAAATGTCAATATAACAATCTCGAGTCCATATCTGTAAACTAGAATTAGCTGGTAACTCAAGCAAAATCCTGACTTGAGTAATATGACCAATACCAACTAACTCCACATACTTGTCATGATGAGATAATGTAGTGACAATACTGTCTTCACTCACCTTCAGCTGGAGGGATAAATCATGTGAAGTACTACTAGCCTCAACCTCATGTGATGAAGCATCTAACTGTGCCTGGTACTCTCTCTCAGAAAAGTCATGAATGCTCAATGTCTGCTCATCCACACCAGGTATCTCACCATCATGCAGAACAACATCCTCATAATCCTCATCTAAACCCACTACACTGTAGTCACTGCCTGTTGTAACTATACCATCCTGAATACCTGTGGCATCACCCTTTGACGACCTGTAAACAATTGTCTCAATTTGAGTATCAAGTTGACCATTACTATCAATCTGTGTAATATCCTTTCCCACCACCTCCTATGGCAGAGTAGAATCTGAGACCTCTACCTGGCTATCAGCTAGTTTCTCAAACTCCTCATGCAAGTTCTTGGGAATTGTGTCATCTGTCCTGTGAGAAAATCTGCCAAATAGAAATCTAGTCAACTTATCCACCTTAGCTGGGTCAGATAACATGTCATTCATTATACGGTGGTGCTCAACCAACTGTTTAGACATGTCATGGCTTATTTTCATAAGTTTATCTCGAATGTCTAAATAACCATCCTTTCTACTATTTTGACTCTGGCTATCAATTGTTCAAGATCGTTTCCTCTGAGACTCTGTACTATACCTGTCCATTCTAGATAAAGTAGAGTGTAACCCCAATAGGATATAACTTCTTCAAACACCAAGAACTAACATGCAAATGATTAGAAGTAGCATGCAACCATAGATTTGGACATGCAACTGATTAGAAGCAACATGCAACCACCAAATTATGACATGCAAGATCTGGGTAGTTGTCAAAACTGACATGCAAACTTCTACAACCACCAAATTCACCAAGAACTAACATGCAAATGATTAGAAGTAGCATGAAACCATAGATTTTGACATGCAACTAATTAGAAGCAACATGCAACCACCACATTATGACATGCAAGATCTGGGTAGTTGTCAAAACTGACATGCAAGATCTGGGTACTTGTCAAAACTGAAATGCAAACTTCTACAACCACCAAATTCACCAAGAACTAACATGAAAATGATTAGAAGTAGCATGCAACCATAAATTTTGACATGCAGCTGATTAGAAGCAACATGCAATCATAAATTATGACATGCAAGATTTGGGTAGTTCTCAAAACTGAAATGCAAGATCTGGGTAGTTGTCAAAACTGACCTGCAAACTTCTACAAACCCTCAGGCTGGCAAGATCATGGCTCTGATACCACTGAAATGTCCCTTTTCTGATTTTGTATGATATTTCACGCCTCTAATCAAATTTTCAAGATCAAACAACTAATATCACAAAGATCCACCAAATTTCTCAAGAAATCCCAAATCGGGTGTGCTGAAAATAGTGCCAAAAGCTTCACAACTTCATAGATTATTAATAAATCTGAAAATGGACATTTTTAAAGAAATTTCAGCAGCATAACAGCCTGCAAAATGACATTTCCAGATCCGTATAGCCTTTACACAACATTTCACAAATGTAGGACAAAAACTATGCTCATCGGGCTCCCGAAATTAACACAAAAATGCCCGAAAACACCACAAAAATACTAATAATATATCTCAGAAGTTTAATCATGTCCCAATACATATATTCAGCTCTATTTTAACACCTTAAAGTCTGAAATACAACAGCAACCCAAACTGATATGAAATGCTCAACTGAAAACACCAAACTCATGCAAAAAACACACCCCAAAACCCACAAATCTACACTGTTCAGCACAAAGGCAAACTCTGTATGAGCATGCACATGGAATGGCTTCAAACTCCCGTCCTTAGCCTTCCTGGAAACCTGCAAACTCCTATTCTTGGGTCTCTCTGAAAACCTGCAAACTCTCGTTCTTGGGTCTCCTTCTCCACAGGTTTGGCAGCCTCTGAAGAATAACAAAGAATGAACGAAAATCAAGTTCTGGAATGTGCCCAAAATGCCTCCAAACCCCCTTAAAAGAGGGCATAAATGTAACTCACGTCCAAGAGAGGTTAATGAAACATATTTTAATAATAATTTTCATTTATTAGTCCAACGGTTTCCAAAGATTAACTCCCTTTTTTCGAAACTTCACTTTCTTGGGCCTGGCCTGCCTTAGCAAAGATTATTATTTTTTAATTATTTGAAAAGGGGACATGACATTGCCCTTTGAGGCTCCAACAAACTTGTTTTCTATCTACCCTTTATTAGACAAAATCCATGACACCACCTTGATCCTTAACATAGGAAGAACCTTCTAAGGCCCATTAACAGGCCATCACATACATTATCTTATTTTTTTTTTTAGCAAAGTATATTTTTTTCATTTTCTTGATTATAGTTTAAGAGCTATTTATTTTATTGTTCTTCACTAATAGCAACTAAAAAATGTACGTAAGAGTTGAGACAGATGGCCAAGTTCTAGTGCTATCAACACTATATAGTTTAAAAGACCTAGGGCTTCCCAAAGGTCAATGACAACCATGTTAATACAGTCATCAGGTGAGAATGATTGAATTGTTTATTTGTTTTTATTTTTGCACATTCTTATTTGATGACAAATCTTGAAAGTCCATGTGGATAATTAGAGGTAGGTGGATGGATGCAAAACTATGACAACTTAACATTTGCCACATTTAGAGGTGTGGAAAATGTTGAGTCAATTTTTAACATAGGTGAGGCTTTATTTGTCTTCAGCTCATTCCTTTCAACAATCCCTCTATCGAATTAAAGTCAATATAGCGGCCCATAACCTCCTTATATAACACCTTTGCCCTTTCACTTTCTCTATCAACATTTTCCTTTACTGTTTGTTCATGCCCACCCATTAGGACAGTTGTATTTTTTTTATTAGCAGACGATTGAAGAGGTTTTCAACGAAACATGTTTTGGTATGCAAATCAATTAGGAAATCAAAATTGGAATTACATTAAATATTTGACATTTATCTAGTATGAGAAACAATGTATTTTTCACAATGATTTTTTCTTTCTTTTATGTTTCATTAAGTTTAACTAGTGCTTGCACCTTCCAAGGTGCAAAGATTACACTGATAGTTAAATATGAATTTAATAAAATATTCCCAATAAGTACAAGTAGATAGTTGAAGAGGTTTTCAACAAAACACTTTCTAGTATGTAAATGACTTTGGAAATGAAAATTAGAATTATGTCAAATGTACGTTGTTTGTTTAGCATGAGAAATAATGTATTTTTAACAATGATTTTGTTTTCTTTATGCTTCATTAATTTTAATTAGTACCTGCACCTAATAAGGTGCAATAATAACACCAATAGTAAAATATCAATTCAACAATATATTGGAAGGTAGTAATCATGTAGAGAACTTATTATAACAAGCACTCAATAGCTACAAAAATTGATCACTGTAGTTTAAATAGAATCAACTATTGTGACATCATTAGTGATTCCAAGTAATCACTCTTGGAAATGAAAATTAGAATTATGTCAAACGTATGTTGTTTGTTTAGTATGAGAAATAATGTATTTTTAACTGTGATTTTGTTTTCTTTATGTTTCATTAATTTTAATTAGTACCTGCACCTAATAAGGTGCAATAATAACACCAATAGTAAAATATCAATTCAACAATATATTGGAAGGTAGCAATCTCACAAAGAACTTATTATAACAAGCACTCAACAGCTACAAAAATTGATCACCGTAGTTTAAATAGAATCAACTATTGGGACATCATCAGTGATTCCAAGTAATCACTCCACTGTACTTTCCATTTTTATGTTACCTGATGGATAAAATGTACACTGATTGTTGATTGATAGATAAAGCTATCATTTTTTAAATTGAAAGGATTCATTGAATAAGTTTCAAGTTGCTATTTTTAAATGATCATGGATCTTAATTTACATTACAATATGTTTCTCAATATCCATTTGTTTTGAAAAAATAGTTGCAGCTCTTGTTAATCAAAATATTGATTGATTTTCAGTGTTTGACCAATTGTTTCATTAAATGTGAGCTAAAGATAGAAAAGTGGTAAGTTGTCAAAAAAAATTGTAGCGACAGAGCTTCTACCTTTACAACTTGGTTTTTCTTTTTTCTGTCCTGATCAAGGTTCTTTTCCATATCCTTTCGTAATGGTTATAATGGTGTGATGGTATTGCTCCAGCTTCATTTTTCAATTTATGTTAACTTCAATTTTTCAATTTATGTTAACTTCTCCCTCCCAATTCTGCAATTTCACAATTTATTTCTTTCAATGGTGGCTTAGTGATATAAGTACAGTTGGGAAGTTGACACAAAAGTTGTAGTGTTTGCTTTAGATCATTGAACGGGGCTTTTAATAAACAAGAGCCTCTGACCCTTTCCCCTCTCAGTGTAACTTGGGTTTTCTGTATCGTCTCAGCTGTTTCTTCTAAGGCTTTACATGTTTTAATAGATTGAAATTTTATAGATACGACTTCCCAAAATACTCTATTCTTGATTTTGAATCTGTCTCTACTATGTTTCCCTGTCATCCCTTTCTTGTGCCATGATCTCTCTATTGGGATGATAGTGTTTTATGAGAAGAGGTCTAGGAGTTACGTAAAATCAATAAATTATCTCTGTTATCTATTATGGACTCTCCCCCACCACATGACCCCTTTCCAACTTCTTAAACTATTGCTTTTGAGAAGAATGTGACAGTTGTAAATGAGATTAATATAACTTATGTTACTGATAACATGACGCCCACTCTGCACACAATGAAGGAATTTGTTCGTGACAAATTCAATTATATAAATGCTGACAAAGCTAGTATCGAAGAGCAAGTTGCTGTTGTTTTTTTACTCTTTAATGGGACAACTATGCATTTGTTGTCACAGGAGCATGCTTGAACAATATTTTCCAATATCGATGTTGACACCCTTGTTCAAATCCCATCCAAATATCTGAAGCCAACACTATAACTTGTGCACCACGTTCTCAAATGTACTTATATCACCAAGCCACCGTTTAGAGAAACACATTGGGAAATCGCAGAATCAGAAGGGAAAAGTTAACAAAAATTGAAAATTTGAATTCATAGAAGGATAAGCTACACATAAATGAAGTCTAAAGCAATACCATCACACCAACACAACCATTACAAAAGGAGATGGGCAAGAACCTTAGTTAGGAGAGGAAAACGACAGACAAGTTGGAAAGGTAGCATCTGTGTCCCTACAATCATTTTTTAAGAACATGCCACTTTTTGATTTTTAGCTCACATGCATTTAATGAAATAGTTGGTTGAACACTGAGAATAAATCAATATTTTTATTAACAAAAGCTGCAACTATTTTTTGAAAACAAGGGGATATTCAGAAACATTTTGTCATGCAAATTAAGATGTATGATCTTTTAAAAATAACAACTTGCAAATAATTCAATGATTGCTTTCAATTTTAAAAATTATAGCTTTACCTATCAATCAACACTTAGTGTAAATTTTATCAAACATGTAACATACAAATGTAAATTATGATGGAGTGGTTACTTGGAATTGAAGTATAGCTTCAGTAGAAGTGAAGTACACATTATATTAAGTACATGTATCTGTGATTACTATATATACACACTCTCATTGTTCTGTATTATAATTCTCATATACTTGATAAAAATTGATATATATCTCATAAGGATGTGTGTGTGTGTGTGTGTGTGTGTGTGTGTGTGTGTGTATCATATAGTATCTTACTAAACTTTTATCATAAATCTAATTGCAAACTACCGAATGCTAACTTAATTGGGATTGTGTAAATTGAATATTTACTAATGATCATATCCATCTAGGGACATGATCTCTCATATATAATTGATAATGCCTTATGAAGATTGATATCAATCAATGGCAATATTCAATCTCAATAGCATTTAGAGATATATATGCAGTCAAGGTTATTGTTCAGTTTGATACGTTTGTAATTCATTCTTCTGATTTATATTACAAGTATTAGAAAGGTATACACAAGCAGCTATAATATTACAGACAGACACATGTATCAATCTAATATAGATACATTCCGAGTTAGTCAGTTATTTTGAAGCAACATAATTATATATAGTGATATCACATCCTATCTCTATCAGAGATCCTGTCCCAATTGCTGATCAATTTTGTTGCTATTGTGTGCTTGTTATAATAATTTTTTTGTGAGATTGCTACCTTCCAATATATTACTGAATTGATATTTTACTATCGGTGTTATCATTGCACCTTATTAAGTGCAAGCACTAGTTAAAATTAATGAAACACATAATTTTTTTTTGTTAAAAAACATCATTTCTCATACTAAGTTCTAATTTTTGTTTACTAATTCATTTACATACTAGTACGTGTTTTGTTGAAAACCTTTTCAACTATCTACTTGTACTTATTGGGAATATTTTATTAAATTCATATTTAACTATCGATGTTATCATTGCACCTTATTAGGTGCAAGCACTAGTTAAAATTAATGAAACATAAAAGGAAAAAATGAATTGTTAAAAATGCATTGTTTCTCGTACTAAACTGAGATCAAATATTTGACATAATTCCAATTTTCATTTTCTATTTTATTTACATATTTGTACATCTTTCGTTGAAAATCTCTTGAACTATCTAGTTATAGTTATCGGGAAAATACAACTGTTCTTATGGGTGGGCACAAACAAAATAGTAAATGCAAAAGATAATACAGAAAGTGAAAGGGTAAAGGTGTTGTAAAAGGAGGTTTTGGGCCCATGTATTGACTTCAATTTGGCAGAGGAGTTCCTGAAAATAATGAGCGATGAAAAATAAAGTCTCGCCTTTGTTAAAAATTGGCACAACATTGCCTACACCTTTGAACGTGAAAAATGATGAGTTTCCATAGGTTTGTCTACATCCACCTACCTATTATTATCCATATGGATTTCCAAGCTTCATCATTAAACTAAAAACTTGTGGAAATGTGCATAATAAAGATAAATAAAACATTCAATTATTCTCACTTGCTGACTATAATACCATGGCCTCCATGGACCTTTCGGAAGCCCAAAGGCATTTAAACTCTACCGTGTTCATAGCACTGGAACTTGGCCATTTGTGTCTCCACTCCTATGTATATTTTTTGATTGCTATTAGTGAGGGATAATACTATAAAAATCTCTTAAATAATAATTAGGAAAATAAAAAAAAATACTTTGCTTAAAAAAATAAGACATTGTATGTGTTGCCTTGTTAATGGGTCTCAGAGGATTCATCCTCCTTCAGGATCATGGTGGTGTCATGGATTTCGCTTGGTAAAGGCTGGATAAAAAACAAGTTTGCTAGAGCCTCAAAGGGCAACTTGAGACCATTTTGGGTTGGGCTCAACATACTGGTGATTACTGTAAGAAGATTGATGGATGGAAGTAATAACAAGGCAACGGTAGTGGCTACTCTTATTGTCATAAAAATGACAAGGGTTTTGTGTTGATTTTGGTAGCTATGGTTGGATTTCTTCAAGGTGACATAAATAATGTAAAGGTTGTGATAATATAATTATGGTGATTTATATTGATTATTCTAATTAATAATATAATAATTATATTCAATATAATTATTTATGTTATTATGTCAAATAATAATTCTATTATATTATTTTATTATGTAATTATTTATGTTATTATGTCATAGCAATTCTATTAAACATATATTATATTATTATATATTAAAAGTATTAAATTAATTAGGGGCCCAAACTTTGACAGTGTGGCATCCCATTGTGAATCCCATTTGATTGGTATAAAGAAAGTGTAATTTTCTTCTCTTGAAGATGGATGAAATGATAAAAAATATATGATTTGCCTTATTAAATATATGTAGTGCTAGATGGAGACAATCATGGATTGTCTATGGTTAGGAGGGAAATCATTGCCTTTAGTAAACAAGCATGGAAATTCAATATTTTGAATTTTGCCAAGCTTCATCTAGAAGGTAATTCATTAATAATAATCAATGCCATTATTAAAGGGGACTTAGGAGTTTGATATTTTACTAAGCATGTTAGACTAATTAAATCCCTTTTAAAATCCTTTGTAAACTACAAAAGTTGGATTTTCACTATAAGATCAAGGCAAGGAAGAGTTGATAGAAGAATTTTGCAATCTAGTAGGGAAGCACCTTGGTTGAGACATGAAATTACAATGTAGTCTCTAGGGAGAGGTGGCTTGCAGGTAGGATCCCTTGGCCTAGTGGAGAGTCGTGGACTTTTAAACTTGAAAGTTGTCATTTTATAAGCTCATTTCAAATTTAAATTTGAATAATCTTCTATCATTTCAAGGACATTTGATTTTGATATGCATTTAACATTTGGAGGCTAAGGTGGTAACTGCATGGACATCATTTGAATTCACATCACAAATTAATGTTGCACATGTCAAGGATGAAGTGGGTTAAAAATGTTTTGCATTGATAATTGCTTTGGAAGTGTCTAGAGGAAGTTTTGCCAGTTTGTGGGATGAAAAGGGATTAACACCTGGTACCTATTGTTGTGTAGAAGTGTTTTGGGCTCCTAGGTGCTTTGGTGAATAGAGCTTTGAATAAGAAGAAACATGGAAGCCAATCTCTCTCTACATAGCCATAATTAGTTGCAAGATTTGAGGCTAAAGTTAGCTTGAAGTGAATGAGAGATATATTATCCTCCCTTATGGAAGTGAGTAGATGAGATCTTTGACAAAAAACTTATGACGACAAAACATTGCTTCAAATTGGATATTCACATTTCATCATCTTTTCTCTCATGGGTTCTTCAATTGGGGATGAAGGAGGATTTGGATAATCAAACCTTGTGTGAAACCCAATTGGAGAGGGGAGATGCTACCAAAATGATGTAGTCTAGGGGTAGAAGACAAATAGGTTTATTAAATGCTTCAAGCTTTTTGTATTCACTAATTGTTTCCAATGTACCTTATGGCTCCAAAAGGTAAAACCTCAAACCCACCTCAGCTCAACAATTCTAAGGCCTCCAATCACTTCGTCCAACCTAATGTGATGTGAAACAATAGACTTCAAAATCCCAACCACTCAACAAGTATGCAAACTCAATTTTTCCCATCAACTAGGTCTACTAGCCCAATTAGCCCTCTTTTTCCTAATTTCTTTAGTTTTCTCTAAAACTTTTCAAGCCAATTGCCAAATAGATGACTAATCTGGAAGCCCTTTTGGGAGTACTATAACATATCAGAAACTTTGTAATGACTCCTTCTCCTCGGTCAACTTAAATTGATCTTTAAGAGCAAATGAGATGCTTTAGAATTCATTACTCGGTAGATTTAATCCTATTTAAAGTTAACTCTTAAATATCCTCACTAAATACTGTTAGTAATTCTAGATAATGTTCATAATCCCCATATATCAAATTTGGTAATGGATGGTAGATTTACAGCTGCTCAAGTTCAGACATGATCTATGTGGGGTCCTCTAGCCCCAATGTGAGTGATTTACTCGTCCCCCTATGTACACTCCCTATCCACTACATATCTAATACAATAAATCTTAGACTTACCCACAATTTATTAGTAATATTAATTATAATTATATTAGATCTTAATTAAATAATAGTAAGAATAGAGTTAATAATATCTGATCTATAACATGAAGAAAATATCTTGAATTCCAATATTTGGTGCTCCTGCTTTGGCCAACTCTTTTGTTTGTATGCTCAATCCCATAAACCCTTTGTGGTTTTTTGTTGGAAATTAATATTATTATTATTATTATCATCATCAATATCTAATTCTATTTTTATATTTATTCGTAACTATATTAGAAAATACTCTTTAAGAATTATGTCGATCAATTTTAAATATTGGTAGTAGGTACTCATATTTAATATTCATTACAAGAACAAATTATATTAATCACAATTCATATGTTAGTAATAATAATTCATAAAATAATATTTCATATTAATAATATTCCATAATAATATTAAAAATATATAACTTATCCCCTTACCTCATTAACCCATCAGTTCATTGCCAGGCAATGCGAAAGTGATTTGACCATGTAGTACTATCTCCTACAAGTTGCAATTTGAGTCCATGATGGCAGATTATAAAATGATTTATTCACCTTCTTCTTTATGTGGCACTATTTCTTGCCTCCATGGCATGCCCTTGAGTGGTCTTCATAAAACCTTTACTTTATGGAAATTAATGCGACACCTTTTCTCTTTCCTTACCCAATACCACCTTTTCCATAGTTTGCTCCTTTCTTTGGGTTATTGGTTCATCATAAGTAGTGTTGTCGATTTAATATTCAAATTCATCATATAGTAGAGAAATAATTACATATATATATATATATTATCATATTTAATATGACAACATTATCTCATTATCTATTATTCAGGCTCATGACAAACTTACCTTTGGTTGTCTGGGAACAACTGAGAGAAAATTTGCTGATTCCACCTATTTTAGGCCTAACTAGGGAACTTTTACAAAGAAATCCCTATCTAGGTGTATTCCCAAACTTCCAAACTTTCAATAGTGTTGTATTTTGGTGAAAAACTAAATATTTTCAAGGTTATTTGCCCCTATGCCTCCATTTAAATACCCAACCATAAAAACCTTGCCAAATTGCCTTCAAAATTAGGGCTTTCTAGAAAACCCCTCTCCCAACACTTGTGAAACTTAACCAAAGTTACTACACCTTCTCCTTGACACAATTAACCACCACCAATCATTAAATAACACCCTTATTCAAGAAGGCCTGTTGCTGGTATAGCCTTGGTTCATATTTCATGCACATTTCCCACTAGACTTCATAGTGTACACTCTCTAACTCCACACTTCCTGCAATTTTTGGTTATTAATTATATAATACAACTCAAATGGAATCCATTCTAGAAATTTAGACCCTAGAATTCATAGAATGGATCCATACATCTTAAAACCTTCAAAATCACAAAGAACAATGCACTTTCTATAGCCTGTAAGAAGAGACATGTGAAAATCAAAACCTTATGGGCCTTGGAATGAATTTAAAAAAAAATGGAGCAGATGTTGTAGACCTTAGTACATATCTTTGTAATAAAGGATCTTAAGGGTAACTCCAAATCATACAAGAAGATGCTAAAAAATGCACCAAAACAATGATATTTATTCATTGATTATCAGCCTTCTTCTCAAAACCAGTCCGTGCAAATCTGTAAATATGCCTTTCCAAGCATGTGAAAGTCTTTAAATATCTGTGTAACAACTTCTTCAACGAATTTCAAGTGGTTTGAGGTGTCTATTTAAGAAACTCCAAAAATAGTTTTTTGCCTAAACTAGTCATAACTGTTACATCCCAAATTTTGCCCTAAGTTTTAAATTGATCATAGCCATTGGTATAAAAAACTATTTATTTCTTGATCATGTGAAACAAGTTAGTTAATTATAGACGTATCAATTTATTTTCTTCTTGATCATGTGAAACGAGTTAGTTAATTATAGATGTTGTATCAATTTATTCTTTCTCGATCATGTGAAGAGAGATAAATATAAACGTTGTACCAGCTGATAATAAGTTATTTCATTCATGATCATGTGAAATGAGTTAGTTATTATAGACGTTATGAAATCTATAATTGTCATTAGTTGATCAACAATTATTTGATTGGACTTTACGATTAATATATCTTTGAATTGATGTCTTGGCAAGAATGCTTTGTTTGAGTGATTGCAAAAAGAAGACTAAAGAGAGGGGAAGCATTGTTAAACGGGATCATCAGAAGGAGATAGTTGATGGGTCCAGTCATCAGGATCAATAGGTTTGACTTAAGACTACCTTGGAAAGGATATAGAGAGTTGACAACATGTTGCATTATGGGACCGCATGAGCTATTAGAAAAATAATATAATAAAACTTAAAATTAAAAATATGAAATTCGTACCTTTGAAGATTTATTAATTGAATTTATTATTTAATCATTATTATACACCCTCAAATATGAACACATGTATATAAAAATGAGGTGACACCAATAAATTATAAGTTTATAATCTAATGATGTCACTTCATCAATGCATATACATGAACGTGTATAAAAATGCATAATAATAATAAAATAATAAATTAAAACTCTTCAACTTATTCTTTCCCTCTTCACTTCTTTTTAAAAAAAAAAATTGATTTGAGAAGCATTTGAATGGCTTTCTTTATAACTGAAGGTAACCAAAGAGCCAAACAAATCCTTTTAATAGAGTCTCCTTAATCGTATTTGAAACAACATTTTTCCTCTCTGCATTTTTTTCGTGACTCTTTCTCTCATCTGTATTTACGTTAAGACGAGAAGATATTTTGAGATTCTTATCAGCCTCAATAACTTGCCTCTTGTTTCCTTTATAATTTTGTCTTTACCTTACGCGAGGACAGAGTTAGGGAGTGTGGAGTCCAAGTCTTCCAACCACAGGAGTAGGAGCTGATTGGTTTAGGTCACCATGGGAGTTGTAGCAGATTTTAGTTATTTTCAGATTCAACAAATAGTTTACAAGGAAGGAGTAAAATCTTTTTGTCACTGTTGATGTTTTACTTATTATGTCAAAACATTTCTGGTTAGCAAGAAGAAGGTGGTTATGGCAAAGGAGTAAAATTTTATTTCTATTGTTTTACATTAGTTGATATTTTACTTAGCCAAGACGTGTTCCTATAGTATGAAAATAATCTTTACGAATAAAAACTCTGCAATTTTAAATTAACATTTTACTCACTCTTGAGCCATAAGCATATTTTATCTTTGTTACATATTTTAAAATTATAATCTATTTACACATGTTCTATTTCTATTTAGATTTTTGTTTTAAATTTATTATCTAGTATATATATATCTGTGTGTAAATTTATCAAAATATTACCTACAATTAGGAATTTTTTTTTCAAAATTTACACATACAAAATTATAAAGATTATAGAAATGTTTTAATATGTATGTAAAAATATATAGTAGTGTTCTATTCCTCTTTTAAGTTAATTATTTAGAATATATTCTAATTTAGAAAGATATTTTATTTATGTATATATTGTCTCTTTGTCATTAAGTTGTCAATAAAAAATAAATTATTAGATCATTTTATTTTTAATATTTTATTTAATTAGTATTGTTATAGTTTATGGATGTGATATTGTACATAGTAAATTTATTTTCTAAAAGTAATTAAATGGATTTAAGGAAAAAAACGATCTTATTGTTGTTCTCTTTTTAAAGCTACCAAAGATAGAGAAAGTTAAATTTACAAGTCTATTTTTGTGAATTAATTAGAGTATGTTATCAATTAATGATTAAAGATTATACATATTAAATTTTAATTTTTCATATTATACATACTAAAATTATAAATGTCAATTATAATTTATCAACATTCACGACATAAATTATGAATTTTGATAATAAACTTTGTTGCCTTGGAACATTTAGTTGAATAGTAATCTCTCTATCTATATACATAAGCTATTAGGTTTATTATAAACTCATTTAAATAATATATGTACTACATAATTTGAAACACCTACTCTTATATAGGGGC
This sequence comes from Cupressus sempervirens, assembly GCA_028749045.1. Taxonomy (NCBI): domain Eukaryota; kingdom Viridiplantae; phylum Streptophyta; class Pinopsida; order Cupressales; family Cupressaceae; genus Cupressus; species Cupressus sempervirens. The sequence continues at coordinate 176,665,105 of CM053793.1, forward strand.
TAGTACTTGTCGTTAATGAATAGTTATGAGTTATATTATTATAAAGCAAAAATATTTTTTTGTAATGAGAATATTGTAATTCTATTTTGAATATTGTTTATATGAGACCAAGTGATATTAGTGTTTTGTTCTAGAATCCACAACCAGTTATATCACCTAAAAACTAAAATAATATCCATTAGTAATTCATATAATATATTTAAATAAGTAGTTCATCTAAACACAAATAATAAAAAGCATGCAAAGAAAATATGTTCTTGACAAAATGTTGGCAATCTTAATTAAAATTTGTTTGTAAATAAATGAGTTCTAAATTTAATAATCCATTTTATTTAGAGTAAATTAAATTTATAAATTACATAAATTTATATTTATTGTAAACAATTTTAGATGTCTATTTTCTTAAGAATAAAAGTGATGATTTGAATTATAATATTATCGTAGCATTTTTTTAAAATTAATTTTGATAACATTATTTTCTTCATAATTGAATTATATATAAGGAAAAAATTATAAATCTTAGTAGAAGTCACATGTTTACTACAACACAAACAATAGCTTGTCAATCTATCATATGAGAGGTCTTGGGTTTGATTTTATTCGAACTTAACAAGTAAAACTAATTAATTAGAAAATAATTTTAATTAATGTAGGCTTTGATAATGATTAATATTAATATTTAAATAGACATATATCTATTTTAATAAATATCTCAGCAATTTTTGTTCAAGTTTTTTTTTTTTTGCATAAAAATCATTGAAAATCTGAAGTTTAAAACAATTAATTTTAGTTAAGACAAATATTTACAATAGTTCTATAGTTCTAGTCTATGGTAGGAACTAATAATAGCCCTAACTAGTTCATCTAAAGACAAATAATAGATATAAACAATTAAATGACATATCCAAACAAGACTATAAAGCAATGTAGTTTCTTCGAAACTTTTCTCACAACTAAATATTAATATTGTATATGCTACATGTTGTTGTACATGTTTAATACACAGTTAATGTGATAAACAATAATAGTTCAATAGTTTATAAATATCATGCTATAGCATTTGCTTCTCTAAATCTTATTTGGGTCCTAATTACTCCACTTCTTACCTTTTCTTTGTCATTAGCTTTTAAAAATGTATATTTGACTTTTGTTAGAATTTTAAAGGTTTGAGTCCTTGTTGAAATTCAACATTTTTCATCAATTGATAAGAGCCTAATTTTCAGTAGGATGAACAATATACTTATTGCATGTCTATAATATTTGTAATAATATCATCTAATGCAATGCAGATTTTTTTTTTAAAATTTTAATTTCTCTTAGAATTATTCCTACATTTCTTTTTAATTATAAATCTATTTTAATATAAAGAGAATAGTTAAATTGTTGTATTTTAAAAAAACAATGTTACATAAACAACTCATAAAAGGAGAGCAATAATAAAAGTTTATTTGTGAAAATGTGAGAGATATAATAGAATGGAAAAATGATTATTCTATTGTTTATTTGTACAATTGTGATTGATTATCGAAAAATCTATCAAATCAAAGTCAATTTGATTATTAGATCAAATTGAGACTTAAATACAAAATGTATATATCTATTCTTTTAAATTCAAACTTAATCAATTTTTTTGAAAAATAAGCTTAATTTTCTATTAGTATTAATAATGAAATAAATTTTAAAGAATACAAAACAATTAAATTCATTAAACTATAAGATTAGAAGCAAAACTATAATTGTTACTTGATAAGGTGAACAAAAATCTAGTATTCTTTAAATCAATTGAAACACAATACAATTGAAAAACAATATTTGCAATGCTTGCAAAGCTCCCAACTAGACATTCAAGTATACATACTTATAGAAGACACTAATGCCCTAGATATCATTTAGGGACCGTTTGGCAATGGCAATACAAGCATAATAGGAATATGTAAATTCTTAAAATTTTGAATTCTTCATTTCGATGCACCAAATCAAAATTGGAATACGAAGTAAAATAGGAATACCTATTCCAATTTTGGCCCAAAAATGAAATTTTGCAATTCCACCCAAATAGGTGTTATTGGAATATGTATTCCTATTCCATTTTTATTTATTTTAGAAAACATAAATTTTGGGGTCGGCAAATTCCCCATCAAATATTGGCTGAACCAAACAAAGAATGGGAATATGTAGCCCCATTTTCTATTCTAGAATAAGTATTCCAAAATAGTTATTCCTGTTCCCCTATTCCTATTCCTACAGCCAAATGGGCCCTTAAAGGTAGACAAACAATTGTGACCTAATGTAATGCAAATGTAGTGCCTGCCCCTAAGTCGCATTTCTGTTATCATTGCCAAACTCTTTTAGGCCAATTGATGTTTGATGATTAGTATTATTATTTTAGAGATTATCAGATGTTGTTTTACACTCAGTTTATTATATGATGAGATTACTTGGTACTCTATATATTCCATGCATGTATGATGATTATTCAATGTTTTCAGTTATCGATGATGATTAGTTAGATGGTTTATTACCACACGTGCTTTCTTATGGATACTTACCCCATACTGCATGTGTATGGTGTGCGTGTTTGTTTTATTTATGTATGGTGTTTCTGATGTGGTTAAGGAAGGGAGTCGTAGTCACCTGTTAGTCGGGATCTACACGATGCACCACTTCATGCCATTGTCTGTTTAGCTTAGAATATTGTGTTTGTACATGCGTGGATTTTATGTAGGTTGCAGGTACCGGGTATCGACTTCCCTGAATTGCCAGGATGAGTGTACCCTATCGCATTGTCTCAATGGTAAGAGAAGGGAGATAAACTCTTAAGTCCAAATCCTAAACCCTTTAGCCAATTGTTCTAATTGATAATTAGGACAAGTATTTGAGTTAAGTACCCTCCGAATGCATCAAATGATGTAATTTCGGGATTATACCCTTTTTGTTTTGATTTAGTATGTGTTTTTCTATGATGGGTTTTCGTATGCTGTTATATGAGTCCTTGATGTGTTTTCTATTAATTAAGTCTAATTAAAAAGATTAATTAATGATTTAATTTAATAGAGAATTATTATGATATCTTTAATATTTAATTAATTAAGAAATTAATTAAATAAAAGAATTAAATTTAAAGGTTAAAGTTCAAAGATAAATTTAGAACAGGATAATATTTATTTAATTTAATAATAATATATTTGGAGTTCATTTTTAAATAAATGCTAAATACTATTGTTATTTAAATTAATTAAATATGTTATCAATTAAGTTCTAAAATAAATTAAAAGTTGAAAGATATAAAATTATTAAGAATTCTAGATCGCATGATCTAAGCATGAGTTTAAATATGAGAATTAAATTAAAAGATTAAATAATAGAAATTAATAACGTTATTTTAATTTCATAAAGTGCACATGAGATTCAAGTAATAAATTAATTTAAAATAGAAGTCAAGTGGATTATTAAATAAAGTTATTTTATAATTCAACTTAATGTGCATGAAAGATGAATGCAAAATAAAAGAAAAGATAATAAAGGTTAATTTGGAGTTAACTGAGTTGTGCAAAGAGTCTTCTCAGGTAAACGCACAATTAGTGCCCCGATTTGAGGAGAAATTGCTTATCACAACTTTGGGGGTTCATTTTTGAGATACACATATTTGGACGGAAATTTTTGGGGAGACTACTTTTGGAAGCAAATTTCAGAAGGTTGATACCAAGAAAGTTTTCTAGAAGAAGGTTATTAAGAAGAGCGAATTCTATTACAGTTCCTGGAGATTGCATAATAGCATCAGGATCAGGTAGGGTCTTGTGTTATTGATTATCGATTTATTACGCAATTATCCTTTCCTGTCTTCTTCGTGTTTGGGGTTTGTAAATCGGATTTCTCTGTGATGAAAGTTTTAACCTTTCAATATTGTGAATTCATTAATTGTTCGTCAATAATTTCTGTATTCATGGAGATTGGAAGAGTTATTAGAACCTTTGTTTTCTAGATTAAGAAATTAAGATTTGAGTAAGGGCTTTGAATGTAAAAATTGAAAGTTCTAATTAAAATATATATATATATATATATATATATATATATATATATATATATATATATATATATATATATATATATATATATATATATATATATATATATTCCTTGGAGGATATTGTCTTAATAAAAATTAAATAAAATTAATTTTAAAATAAACATTAATTATTTTATATATATTGTTAAATAAATCTAATTTAAAATAAACTTAATTTATTTATACATTTATTAAAAAACAAAGTTAGAGATTTAAACTTAAAAAAAATAAAAAATTAATTAAATATTTTTGGGTGGGGCGGGGCCACCACTTCCCACGCCCCACACGCTTTTCCACGCTGCTGCAACAGGTGGTACTGCTACCTGCGGCAGCAGTAACACCTACGGCCGCAGGTGGACGGCAGGCCGACGAGCCTTTAAAAATGCCGTATTTTATTTAAATGAAGTGAATCGATTTAAATTTTTATAAATCATTAAAAAAAAAAAATGTTTTAAATAGAATTATTTTATTTAATATTATTATTAATTAATTTAAAATTTATTAAATTTTAAATTATATTGAAATTATATTATTATTTATTAATAATTTTATAAATAAATAAATTATTAATAAATATAATATGATTCTTTATGTATCACTAATTAATCTTATTTAAAGTTTGACTTAATTAAGATTAATTAAATCAAAAATTTGTTTAAGCAAGTTTAATACTATAACACCGATTTTAATTCAACAAGTATTATTAATAATTTAATTATTACCTTAGATTGTTTTAGGACTTTGACTTGAAATCAATTAGGGATAATTAGGTGTTTTCATTTGGAGATAGGAACGGGTTAATTTGTAAAGGTGAACTATGGGTTCTATCTGTTTAAAACATACGTTCAACTGGAAATGGAAACCTCACATTTACTCAATAGTATATTATCAATCAAATTGAACTATAAAACTTTTTACTTGAAAATAAACATTGAAAACTGAAACCTTATTGTTTAACTCAACTGTATATTTCAAATCAAAACCAATTGTGAGACTATGATGTTTTCTATATATTGTTTATGTTTGAGTGTTATGGGGTTGGTTTAGCGTTGACCAGTTTAGGTTGTCCCCAGAGGCTCGGGGTTGTGAATGTGATGTTATGATGATTTGTTCTCGATCTTTTCAAACCAACCAAGGTAATGTGATAGTATGCTCTATGATGGATGTATTTACTGTTTGTTATTGTTTTCCAGTTTCCTTGTGTGAAGCTGAGGTGTATGTATTTGAGATACCTAACTTAACCATTTTCGAGTCTCGATCAGTTATATTTGATAACCATTTTTGAGTCTCGATCAGTTATATTTGGATTGCTTTTCGGTCGCTTGAGAGGACTGAAGTGGTGGTTATGTTCTTGATAATGTCATGTTTTGACTTGACCATTTTGGAGTCTTCGATCAGTATTGTAATTTACTATTGGGATACTTTCTGGTTGCTCATCGGAGAACCATTGGATTTTGTGATTTATAATTGATGCGTTCAGTTGCTGATAGAGAACTGTCGTGGTCATATGATTATTATTTGGTGCTTATCTGTTGCTCATGAAGAACTGATGTAATTTTGTGGCTTATCTTTTGTGATGTTTTTCAGTTGCTTGTATAGGACTGAAGTGGTTTTATTATGATTCTTTGATTTATGATTTCATGAGCCTAGGGTAGGTTATCTATGTGTAGTGTCGGGAAGTGGCTTGCAATGGGGATCAGGGCCCTAAGAGGCTGCCTGGAGTAACCCATTGTAAGTTGATTTAATAAGTGAAAACATTTACACTAAATGGGAGAAAATGAACCTAACAAGATAATTGTATGTTCTCTCCCATGCCTTGAGTGCTAGTACAGACTAGGATGGGGTAGAGAGAACGCTTGGTTACGACTTTGCATTCCATAGTATGCCTCGTCAATACGAGAGGATACTAGTGGCCGCAGGGATCAGTAGGGACCCGGGATTCCTAAGGGATTGCTCGGGTAACTTCTACGTGACTTTTGCGATGACACTTTCCCGCTTGCATATTAGGTTTCCTACGTGTCTTGTGGTACCTCTGGGATTTAGATGTCGATCTTTTTAGGAACCCTTGAGTTAGCATCCTTATAGGATTTCCTGGACTTAGAGAGTATTTATGATTATAGGTTTTGTTATCCTATTTGGGACTTGAGACTATCTCCTCAGCGCGGTGGGAGTGGACCATTTAGGTTCCACGCGGTCGGGTGGTAGTGCTTTTACTCTTACCATTGAGATCTGTTCCGTGGTCACCGTGGCTGGAGTTTTCGTGATTGGCATTTACCTTCACTATGTCCTTGGATTATTATGATGGATGGTTAGATTTTATGTTAGATGTTTTATCATTGTGGATGTATGGACGTATCAAGTATGGTGAATAGTTTTGTATATATCTTTACTGTACTTTGTATCATGGATTCATGAAGGTTGATGTATTTCTATTATTACATATGTATATTCTTTTAAGCCTTTCATACCTTGTGACTTGTACAGTGGATGATTGAGCATTCCGAATTAATTTGCCGAGAGGCATTCGGAACAAATGTATATTATGGACATGGGACTTTCTGATTATTCTTTCATATGTATGTGATAGTTGTTAGACTTAGATTTAATTAAATTTAAACGTGACTCAACGTCTTGGGATCTTTAAGAAATGTAACTTGCAATGTATGTTTGTCGATGATTACATGTTATTGCTTCCGCTACTATGTGTTTGATGTGTATGTTATACATTCTTACTTTAAAAAAAAAAAAAATGTTTAGCAAACTTAGTGAAACTTTAGGTTAATTCTTTTGGATCCCTTGGCGGGGCGTTACAGCAAAATCATAACTTCGCCAAAACTACCATATAGTATGCTATTTAAAAGGAAAATTAAAATTTGTACCAAATAACAATCCTTTTGAAACTTAATTGTTAGCTAGATATTCAAAAGAAACAAAGTAGATACCAATTTGAATTTTCCAGGAGAGGACTGTGAGTTCTAATGTTATTGCATTTTCACAATCCGTCTTTTTAATGTCAATCATAAAAAATTTCATGGTATGTAGACAATCCCAAACCAAATATTAGTAACCATGGATAATAGAAATAACAAAAACAACAATAAGTTATATAATTTTCAAATAGCTTGTTTAATGTAGTTGGATGCTTTCTCTTTGAGCAAAGAAACAAACTTGTGGATGTTATATCAATAGGTTTAGCAGTCATTATCGATCAAGACTCTACTAATCTCTTGATTTTTAGATCTAACCTCCTTGCCCTCCCCCTCCTTCGTTAACTTGAAAATAACCTTCCTCACATCTTCCTTGGAAAAAGAATCATCTTGGTCATTTTTATTGACCTCCACACCTAGCCTGAGTCCTTGTGCTATGAGCTTAGCATTTAAGCCCTGCTCATAGCACAATGCAAGAGTCACAAATGGAACCCCATACCTCAATCCTTCACTCTCTGATATCCAACCACAATGATTGAGGAATACTCCTATGTAAGGATGGCACAAAATGTGCACTTGAGGTGCCCACTCTGTCACCACAACTCATCTTCCTTGTGTGTGCTCTCAAAAGCCTCTGGGCAACTCATCAGTCATTTGGTGGAGAAGAATAAAGAGAAGAATTGTAAAAAGGGGAGAATATTATAAAGTATATTGTAAGGGGGAGCATATGTAAAGTTGGAAAAATTGTATTAGATGTAATGTAAGGTGTTATTTATTTTTGTTGTGTTAAGTTTTGTCAATTAGCCAATTTTTCCTTTTCTATTGCGATCAATGCCAAAGGGGGAGATTGTTGCCAATTGGCTAATAGTGATATGTAAATTTTGTCATTTATGGCAACACATGATGTACATGATTATAGGAAACATTAGAAATAAAGATACTTAGTGTTTGGTAATTAGAAAATTATCTAAATATAGAATTTGGTTTATAGCAGTATATTGTTTTTGTTTATAATTTGTTGCCGACATCATATTATGACTAGAAAAGTTAGATGAAGATAGTATACATGTTGATGATGACATTTATAACCTCAAAAATAACTATGGACTATACAAAAGAGACATAATCATGTTTGAAGTGAAATAGGATAGCAAAATTGAAGGAAAATTTTATTTTGTTTATAAAATAATTACTTGTCAAATTAGGGCCAACATCCTAGATATTTACTCTAAGTTGGAAAAGTGGTTTGTGCTCTTACCTGACCTAGTAGAAATTTGTGTAAAGGCATGGTTTTTATGCAAAGGACTTTTTGCGATAAGAAGTGTGAAAGTGTAGTATTTGTGAATTGTGAATTATGATTGTGCTTGCAAGTGCTAATGTGACCTTTTCTAAAAGTGATATATGCAAAGTTTTATATGAGCTATTTAGTAATATGAGATTGAGGTAAAGATTAGAGACTAGTCAAGGAAGAAGATACAATACCTATTCTAGAAGTCTGATTACTTGTTTGGGTAGTGGGCTCAATATGCATTTACTATACCACAACTCCTAACAGGGTTGGAATCTCCTAATAGGGATTCAAAGTCTCCTAATAGGGGATCCTTATACCGAATTTTCTTATTGACTCCTAATAGTGTCCATCCTCTAACAAGGAACATATATATAATTATCTAATGAGTATCATCTCCAGTGAGGTTTTCCCTTGGCCAAGGTTTCCCTAGTTAACAAAATATGGTATTATGAGTTATCTTTATGCATTGTTACTATTACTATTCTGCATTATTTTATTGCTTTGATATGCATGGTTTAAAGTAAGAAATAATATCTAGTTGGTGACTAAAGTTTTTAGATATTACTAATTCACCACTCCCCCCCCGCCTCCCTCCCCCATAGTAATCCCTATTTCTAAAAATTCTTTCCACTTCTTATAAATTTCTTAATCCATCTAGCATACATATGTCAACTAGTGTATCTTTCAATCCTACCATTAGTACTTTAATTCGAACCATCACTACTTTACAACAACTTTCTCTATTAACTCAATCTAAGTATAATATTCCTACAACTGTAGGATTATAGCTGAAAAAATTCTTCATACTTTTAACGATAGAGCCTTGCAATGGTATTGCTCTTTGACCCCTTATTCTATTTATTCTTCTCAAAGTCTTGTGATGCTTTCATTTAACAATTTCAAAATAATATTGGTCCAAAAATTACTTTAAATGATTTAATGCATTGCAAGAAGAATATTAAAGAGAAAGTAATTAAATTTATTGGTAGATTTGAACATTTATATGCTCATATTTCTTATTGTGTGCCTGATCATGATACTCAACATTTCTTTAAATCTATTTTACAAAGAAGCATTAAGATAAGATTCTCTTTATTGAGTATACCTCATTTTTATATCTATGCACAATGCTTCACCAGTGATAGTTACAAGTGACTCAACTCAAGAGCTCTACTTCAATGACTATTATTTCTAGTGATAAGAATGATGTTGTCATAAATTCAAACAAGTTCTCTAAACTTAAGAATTTCATCAAAATCAAGTATACAAATATATTTTATGATTAAGTAGCTACTACATCTAGATGCACATCTACTATTTCTTCTATATATCATCCTAATCATCAGTACGCTCAATTATTTGAACTATCATCTGAGTTGTTAACTAAATTGATTCATGCTCAAGTTCTTAATATTCCTCTTATCCATCCTATTGATCCTAGTAAACTAGTGCTTAAGTCTTTTGATTCAACTTATTTTTGTTAGTGTCACCATCAACTAAGTCATGATATTCAAATGTATTATGATTTGGAGAATACTATTTAGTACCTTATTGATTCTAAGTCTATATATGTTGATGATCAAATAAATAACACAAATAAATGTATTGTACTACCTAATGAGAATATGCATATTTATGCTAATCCTTTACCTTCACACTCACTAAATTTTATAAATCAACCTTTTCTCTCCTATCAACATATTAATTATGATGATATTATATAAGAAGAAAATCATGTGGTTAATCATGTTAACATAGCACCTCAACCTCATATTTCTTCTACCCCTAAACTTAAACAAACACCTATTATTAGCTTTAGTTAGTCTAATACTTTTAAAGAACCTAATGGTCCTCTTTACATTACTACTAGAGTTGCTCATATTCCTTCTCATGGTACCTTGGTTGATCCTTTGTTTGTTGTGAATGCTATCATGAAATAACACTTTTTAAAAAAAAATGATTGCATAGAGATATCCATGATTCAACTTCTATATGGATTCAAACTTTTAATGGTACCCTACTCTTTATCATCCTCAAGGTTCTATAACTTTACCTATTAGTCTATCAAGGAAAGTGGATTTTATTACCTTTTTATTATTCCTACTTATGAATAATTTCAAATTAAGCTTGGTATTCCATTGCTTTCTTCCATGAAAGCCCTAGCTTCTCTTATTCATAAATGCCTTAAATTTCCTCATAATGGAGACATTATCACTACTAATCATTCTCTTTGTAATCCATTGCGTCCTAGAGAATTGTACTAAGATTTATTTTTATTGGCCATGTCATTTTAAAAACTGACTACTCATCCTAATCATCTCTATAAAAACTACCAAAAATATAAACTAGCCAAGATCATGGAACTTGGACTTCTTAAGGGTTGTTATGATAGGTTCTCTTTCCTACTACATCTGATCCCTCTACTTTTTAACTTGTTTTACCTTCTATATATGTTCCTTTGGATACTTTATAAATTTTTTGATGTTCCATCTTTAGAACCTAAGGTAGTTTATCCTATTCCTCCTATTATATCTTGTAACATTATTCATAATCAACATGTGTGTCAAAATCAGAAGTAGTGTCAAGCTAAATCTAAGGCTAAAGCTCATTCTCTTTCTTCTCATCCTACATCTTCTTCTCACCCTTTTCCATCCTTTGATCCAACCATGCCTAATTCTTTGGGGGAAGCTAAATAAGGTAACACTTTGCACATGGATAAACATGATGATTTTGTTCATATTTTAGATTCTATTAACCTTGATATGGAGGATACTTTAGATGATGAACATGTTAGTAGTGATGAATAATTAATATATCTGGATATTTATTTTTGTAACATACTTTCTATAAAGCTTGCAATCACTCTTAGTAATGAGCTTAGTGACTCCCAAATTCCTTCCTTGGAGTTGGTTGTGGTTCCCAGTGTAATGTATGTTGTAACTCTAGCAAGTCATTATCCTTCCCCTAGCATTTCAACCTAAGATGGGGGGAGGGGGGTAGGAAGCAAACAAAACACTTGATGTGGCTTCATCTATCATGGTAGTCTTTGTGTTCTTGTGTTGTGTTTTTGTTATATGTTTTTATTTGATTGCTTTAGATGATTCTTTTTTTTTGTAGAACTCAAGAGGTTAAAATAATCGCCTTATTGTATACATTCTTCTATTTGTATCTATTTCTTCTATATGTTGTTACATGTTATGTTGTACTTGTACTATTACTCATACTAGTGAACTTGTATAGTCTTCTTGGTTGCTTATGATATGGTATCATAAATTATTTTTGGTTTCTATATTATTGTCCCAAAAGACTCTTCTTTTAACTCTTGTGTGCATGGTGTTCTACTTCTACTTCCTTGGGGAATGATGATGTTTTCATACTTGATATAATATTACATGTTATCATATGAACTTAGTAACCACAAAGTTGGTAGATCCCTTTGTGTTCTCTTTTTTTTTAATGTGCTCATTTCCTTTGATATGTTTCTCTTCGTCATGGCATCTCATAGTGGAAACATTCTTTAGTGGATGCATGTATACTTTTGTTAAAGCTAATGCTCCCATTAAGGTGTTTGCAATATCTTTAACATGTGGCATACACTTTTCTCATCCTTTGACCATGGAATACAAATTTTATCTATTGATGATAATTAATGCCATGAGGACTAAACCCAAAAACATGAATAATTTCAAGTTGAAAGTATCCTTGCTCAAAGATAGGGATATTGTTTATGGTTTTCAAATGGTTGATTATATCACCAAAAATAAGTGCCAAGGCCTCTCGCAAATTGATGTGTAGAATAAAAAAACCTCCTATTCAAAAGAAAACTTTTAGATAGTTGGAAAAAAAAGCCATGTATAGAAGGTCCACATTGTGAATTATCAACAAGTTCTCATTGATGCACAACGGTTGATCCAAAGTAATAAAGAGGACAAAGAACTTGAGCTCAATGTTGTGTATGCTAGAAATGAATTGACAAATTGTCAAAAGTATGAGATTCAAGGGAAAAAGTCTAGTACTGGAATGAATTGGCTTAAACAAGGTGACAAGGGGACAAAATATTTTTTAATATAATTAGAGCTAGGAAAAAGAGAGAGTTTATTGATAAAATTATGATTGATAGTGAGACTATAAGAGATAATAATGTCATTCTAAATATCTTCTATAGCTTCTACAAAGAGTTATTCTCTTCAAAACATAGCCCTTGACTATTGTCTTAAACTTATTCCAAAAAACAATTCTCTTTCAAAAGCTAAGAAGATGAATGCCAAGATTGAAATCAGTGAAGTTGAGGATTCTAAAAATAGTATGGAGAATGAGAAGTCTATTGAGCTTGATAGTCAACCTATTGATTTGCACAAACAAAACTTAGACTGGATTTGTGAAATGCTTCTTAATATGTATGCTACATATTTCTGGGGAGGCACTCTAGGGACTAACATTAATAGGGGTCTTATCAAGCTCTTACCTAAGAATAGTATATTGGTGCCCTATCACCCTTATGATCCTTTATTATAAGATCATGGGCAAAATAATTGCCAATAGAATTTTGTGTATTCTTATTAAAATCATCTTATATTTTACTCAAAATGGCTTCATCAAAGGGAGATATATCCTCTAGAATCTTATTACTAGCTAGGAAGCTCTTCATTGGAAAAAAAACATTCTAGGAAAAATGTTGGCATTATTGTGTTAGATTTTGAAAAATCTTGTGATAGAATTGAATGGACATTTGTGTTAGGTATGCTTGAAGCTTTTGGCTTTCCTGCATATTTTTGTAGATAGATATCTATTCTATTTAAATATTCCTCCACTATGATTGATCTATCAATTATGAGTTTTTAGACCCTATTGTTCTTCAAAGGTTTATTAGAAAAGGATGTCCAATAGCCCCTTATCTCATTGTTATTGTTGTTGATGCTCTGTTCTATATTCTAAAAGATCAAGATTTAGCACCCCTCCCCCTCCCCATTAAAGGCATCACTCTTCCCAATAAAGAATATCTTCTCAATATCCAATTTGCAATTGATACAACCTTTTTTCTTGAACTTGATGAATCTAATTTTGATAATGTGATCCACAAACTTAAGTTAATTTTCTCTACCTTTGTTTCTAAGATTGCTCTCCATAGATCTATTGTGATTGGCTGGTCTAATTTTCCCCATAATTGGATCTCTCATAATGGTTGGATTTGGAATGGCCCTAAGAACATTGTGAGATATTTGGGTGTCCCTTTTTCCATTGAGCCTTCTTGTAAAGATATGTGGCAATGTGTTTACTCAAAAATTGAAAAACAAATATAGAAATGGAAAATTCATATGCTCTCCTTAGCTAGTAGAGTTGAGGTTGTTTAGAAGGCTCTTTCTTCCCATTCTATTTACTATTCTTCTTTTGTATCATTTTCTAATCATTCTTTTAACAATATTGAAAGGAATCTTAGATAAATTATGAGGTTTGATGGATTAGGAAACAACAAAAGACACCATGTTAGTTGTAAATGGTGTTGTACTCCCAAAAACTAGGAGGTCTTTGTATTAGAGACATAAAGGCTCAACGAGTAGCTCTAGCGGTAAAGTGGATTGTTAAATCTTTTAATGAGAATGAACCATGGAAGGTTCTCATTTATAATAACATTTTTAATTGTAGATTCAAAAAAGAAAAGAATTAAAGAGATATTCCTCTTTGTAATCTAATTATTGAGCAATTTCAACTTAAGGTTTTTTTATCTAACATTTTTGTTACTTTATGGAAGTCTTGACTTTAAGTATAACTCGTGAATATTTATCATTTAGAAAATGACTACTTACTAGATTGAGTTCCCAGCTACACCAATCATAATAGAGAAACATGTCATTGAAACAAAATGAACATTAGTATTTTATAATTCCATATGTCATAATTGGCTTTCATTTTAAATATTTTACTATAATACATGTGAATCTATGTTTAGTTCCTCCCACAATAGTTTTATCACAACTAAATATTAATATTGTATATACTGCATGTTATTGTACATGTTTAATGCACAATAAATGTGATAAAAAAGTAATACTTTCAATATTTTATAAATGTAATGCTATACAATTTCCTTCTATGAATCTTATTTGGGTCCTAATTATTCCATTTTTTTACTATTTCTTTCTCATTAGCTTTTGAAAAAGTATATTTCACTTTTGCAAGAATTTTAAAGGTTTGAGTTCTTGTTGAGATTCAACATTATTTTAACTACATTTTCTATCAATTGATAAGAACCTATTTTTCATTAGGATGAACCATATACTTACTACATGTCTATAATATTTGTAAAAATATCATCTAATCCAATACACGTAAATAAAATTAAATATAAAATTTCTCTTAGAATTATTTATACATTACTTGCTTATTATAAATCTATTATAAAATAAAGACAATAGTTAAATTGTTGTAATTTTTAAAAAAATACATGTTACATAAACAACTCATGAAAGGATAGCATATACAATAAAATTCATTTTCTCTTTTCCAACCTTGATAGGGGAGATGGGTGGGAGAGGGAGAGCAGTGAACTGTTTGAACGATAGAAGCAAGGGACTAGGAGCAACTAGGGGTTTCAATGTAGATGATTCTTCTGATCAAAGCAATGATTCTATGGATACAGACCCATACAGTTAGTAGATTGGGAAGATTTGGTTGCCTTCCTTTTGTTCTTCTTAGAGGGCAAGAGGTTTTGGTTTTTAGCAAGTGGAAGGTGTGGTGAAGAGGGACCTTGGTTGTGGGATGATCTGAGTTTTTCCTTCCTACAACTTGCTCTTTTCTTTGTGCACCTGCTTGATCAGGTGACACTATTTAGATGGCTATTGCAATCCCAATGATGGGGATTCTAGAGAAGTTTCTAGTGTTGAGTCAAACCCAAATATTTGATTCTATGGGTCATTGGTCTCTAGGGGAGATCTAACTCTAGTGGTATGGTCTTTGCCTTTCATCATTCTGAAGATTTAGTTGAGGAGACTCTTTTTGGTTTGGGCTACCCTAGGTTGGATCTAAATCCTTAGCTGAAGAGTGGCAGTATGGCTTGTGAATTTAGGAGGCTCTACCCTATGTTTTTTGGTGCTCTTCTTAGTAAAAATTGCAGGTATGGGGTTTCTTCCCCTTATGGGGTTTGGTTTCTTATTGTTCTCATCTTTGGAAGGTCCCTTTACTTCTTTCTTTTTCTCCCATGCTAGCTTCTATTGAGGTGATGTTTCTCCTTAGGCCTTTTTGGATCCTTCAGGAGGTTTTCAAGGCTTAGGGTTTCTTTTTTATCCTGTCTCTTTAATGCTTAGTTATTATAGAGGTGAAGGCATCACCTATTAATGGGGTGATGTTATGTGCTAGAGTGGTTGTTGGTGGAAGGCTAGGTCATACGCTTTGTTGGATTGGTGTGAAAATTTGTAGTGTTCTTATTTGTGGATTGGATCTATGTGTGTTCTACTTTTGGAGAAGTTGGAGGGAAGAAAAGTGTTTTTCCTTCCTTATGCATTATTGATCCCTACACCATATCTTGGGTTGATGTGAAGCTCTCTTAGGATGAGTTTGATGGGACTAGAACACTGATGCTACCACCATATTGTTGGGGGGTAAGGTTTCAATATGCTTGGGTAGTTTGGCGGATTTCTATTCTAGTCTTTGTGGTCTATAAGAGTGGTTAGATTATAAGAAGATATTTGAATTTTTGATGAAGAAGATTGATGACATGTTTGATAGATCTTTCCTTGGTATTGTGATCTTTCCTTCCTCTACTTCTATTGAGGTGAATCCTTTCGCTATCGAGGTGAGAAGGGAGCATGAAGTAGGGTGGAAGCTATTGGGAAATGATGATCTAAATGGATGGTCTTGTTTGCTTCAAAGATGTGCTTATGATGGTGAAGGAAGGACATGCTACTTGATGCCTAGACAATTTTGTTGATAAGTGTGTCTTGTTTCTTTTCTATTAGTGACCAAGTGTAATGTCCCCATTTTAGCAGTTGACCAAGTGTGTGTGCGTTAGCCTTGTTCTACATGGTCCCGAGGGCTAACGAAGGGTTTAATGGGATCTTGGAGTGTTTTGGCCTAGTCATTTCCAGTTTGGGCCAAAACGAAGTTGATTTACTCAATTTCAGGCATACTTACTATTTTTAGTAAGTCGGCAGGACACAGTGCAGGTCAATTCTGGTGATTGGATTCGATACTCCTCGGTGAGAGCTTTCTGATGAGCTATCACTCGCATTATTCGGAGTTCGATTGCTAATACATTTTAATGCCTAAAGTTTTATTAAAGTAACGTCTAATTTAATTGTAAAATATTAAAGTGTTACTTTAATATTTATTTTATGGTGATGTGTACCCAAGGGAGACATAAGGGGTATTTTAATATATGTTTTATATTACACATCTTTTATCCCACATTGCCCATATGAGTTGAGCGGACCCGTGGGAATAGAATAAAAGGAAGCATCTGTGGCTTCATTAGGCAGGTTGAATATGAGAAGAAATTGGTATGTGAGTTGCAGCTCAATTCTTGGCATTTGAGGACGTCTATCCTCTCTTGTAACATTCTAGACGTCATTCCCTTGGGGTTTGGCCTTTGGAATTCTTTGTTTTTGGCTTCATTATCAGGCAGTTTAGTTGCATTTCCGGCTACAGGCAGATTTGATATTTTGCTCATATCTTCTTCACTACTTGTCCGACGCTTATGCCGCTTGGAGGGAATGGTATTATGAAGGTAGTGGACTGATTGGAGGACAAAGTATTGTAGCAGCAAGTTCGTAAGCATGGGCTGGAGTATTATGACAATATTGTGGAAGTAATTAGTGAGTTGATAAATCTGCCATGTATTTGGTTTTATGAATTCTGAAAATAACATTTTATTAACAGTAGTTCATTTCCACTTTGCATATTGTTGTAGTTTCTTTCTTGTTTATGTTGTATGATACCAATTCCATGCACGAAACACAACAAACAAATAAACGTTTGATTTCCAAAGTTATAAGGGGTTTTAAGAAGTTGAATGCAAACTGTTTGACATAATTCCTTTCAGCAATTTGGTTTAGTTTTTTGGGACATCTAAGGGTGTCCATTACAATGGTATCAGAGCTATAAGTCCTGCCATCCTGTGGAGGTCTTATAGGGAATTTGGAACAGCCGGATAGAGGGAAAAAGTAAGTAAAAAACACAGGCTAAGCATTTATGTTTGAGCATGCGACAGGGGTCTTATAATTTCCGCGATACCAGAGCAAGACAAAATAGGATTTCAGACTTGCAAAGCAAACAGTCTAGTACATCCGTGCAGGGGGACATTGAATTCAACCATACAGACACAGAGGAGATATTCTGTGATCAGGACAATAATATGGGTGATCGAGATGACAGGAATACAGGATTAGGCGGAGGCAGAAATGCTGGTCCAGATCAGGAGGAGGTACTGTTCCAACAGTTACTGGATACATTAGAGCAGGGGCAGCGTATGCAGCAGGAGCAAAATAGGCGAATGGACATGATGTTGCAGCTCATGGCTAGACAGATGGGTGTCAATATTAATCCAGGTGATGCCAACAACAGAAACAATAACAACGAGGGAAACAATAACAACGGGGGAAACAATAACCATGAAGGCCAAGGCAACAACAATGGTCCTGAGAATAACATTAATGGTAATAATGGACACGGCAATAATGGGAATGAGGCTGATAACTTTAGACACGTTGCACGCCCAGCATGGACTGCGAGCTCGAGACCTCTTCTACCCACTTTTCCACCCAGAGATCTAGTTCATCCAGTAAACGAACCGCAGATTATCGAGTTACAGGATCAGTTCAGGAGGGACTAGGAGGCTAGTGGACCAGAGTTTCAGGCGAATATTTGTCTTAGAGATTATATGGACTTGAGGATGAGACACATGCCTAAAGCAGGAGGGAGGAATCAAAACTTTGAGCTGAGGAAGAAAGTTGGAAAACTTTCTTTACCTTATTATGATGCTTCAGGGAAGTTGACTGCACGAGCTTGGGTGCAGAAGGTAGATACATACTTGCAGCTAAATCCTATGCCTGAGGAGGAGGCTATCAAGTATGCGGCTATGCACTTGGATGGCATTGCACATGAATGGTGGCATCATGGCATGGTGACTTTGGGGCATAATCAGATTACATCCTATGAGGAATTCACTGAAACATTGATTGGGTGATTTGACACTAAGGATCCCAAGTTACATTTCAAGGAGCTAGCACAGTTAAAACAGTCAGGTTCTGTGGATGCTTACATTGCCGAGTTTCAGCGCTTGTCTGTACTTGTTACTGATATCTCTCCTAGGAGATTGGTGGTGTTATTTTGTGATGGTCTTGCTGATCCATTACGAGGTTGGGTGAAGGGACATGATCCACTCACGTTAGCTGAAGCAACTAAAAGGGCACGAGATTTAGCCCCTTCGGTATACAAAGGAAAAAACCATTCAACAGATTCTTCCTACCGCAAGGACAAAGACAAAAAATCATTTCAGAAAGAGTATAGCAAACCCAAAGAAGGATCAAAAGGACTAGACAATGAAACCTTGAATGAACTTCGAAAGAAGAAGCTGTGCTTCCATTGTAGAGAGCCTTGGGACTTATCTCATAAATGTTCTCTCAAGGCTAAGGCAAATCAAATGGAGTATTTTTCAGCAGAAGAGTCAGAGTCAGAAGGGGAGGATCAGCACTCCGATTCAGATGAGGGTAACACTATAGAGGAGAGCAACATTCCTAAGGATGATAGATCGTTGGCATGCTTGACAGGGGCCCAAAAGGCAATCACATTTAAGGTCAGGGGTACTATCCAGGGGCAGAAAGTGATATCTCTTATTGACACTGGGGCTACACATAACTTCACAGATGCACAGTTGGCAGCCAGGAGAGGGTTACAGACAGAGGAGCATGATGGGTTTAGAGTCATGGTGGCTAACGGTGATAAGTTATTATGCACTCGGAAGATATCTAATCTTCGCATCAGGTTTGGAGATGGCTACGAGTTGGAGGATGAGTTCTATGTTGTGGACATGGGAGATTATGATGTCATCCTCGGCATGACATGGATGGCTTCACTAGTTGAGTTCACACTCAATCTGGTGAAATTGGAGATGAGATTCCAACATGAGGGGAGAACTGTGGTACTTAGAGGGCTTTCATATGGAGGTTGCAGAATAGTTTCCTTGAGGAGAATGCAGAGACTTTTTCGTCATGATGACATAGAGTGGGCGGCAGAGTGCCACATTATGCCAACTTCACCAGAGCCACAAGAAAAGAGTCATCCACTAGATGTCCAGAAGATACTCGATAGACACGCTAAAGTATTTAGCGATATTCCTCATGGGGTTCCTCCTGACAGAGGGATGGAACATGTTATTGAGCTCGAGGAGGGAGCCAAACCAGTTATGATTACTCCCTATCGTCATCCTAAGAAACACAAGGATGAGATAGAGAAGGCGATTAAGGATTTGTTGGAGATGGGGCATATCAGGCCCAGTAAGAGCCCTTTTGCTTCAGCAGTAGTATTGGTAAAGAAAAAGGATGGGACGATGCGCATGTGCATCGATTACAAGGCACTGAATAAGAAAACAATTAAAAACAGGTATCCCATTCCTAGGATTGATGAGCTGATTGATGAGTTGCATGGGGCATGCTTCTTCACCAAAATTGATTTGCGATCCGGATACCATCAGATCAGGATGAGAGCAAAGGACATTGAGAAAACAGCCTTCCGATGTCACTATGGCCACTTTGAGTTCATGGTTATGCCATTTGGTCTAACCAATGCACCTGCTACATTTCAAAGTTGTATGAACCAGGTATTCAGGAAGCAGCTGAGGAGATTTGTCTTGATCTTCTTTGATGACATCTTGGTCTTCAGTAAGACCTGGGAGGAGCACTTACATCATCTAGAGGAGGTGTTATCTATTCTGGAGAGAGATTCATTGTATGCCAAGGAATCTAAATGTGAGTTTGGCATGACTGAGCTCTTTTACCTGGGGCATATCATTAGTGCAGATGGCGTTCGGGTTGATCCCGAAAAGATTAGAGCTATTGTAGAATGGCCTACTCCCACAAACCTTACACAGCTTAAGGGATTCTTTGGTTTATGTGGTTTTTATAGGAGGTTTGTTAAGGGATTCTCACAGATTGCTACACCCTTGACAGATCTTACCAGGAAAGGAGCCTTCGTGTGGACAGGGGCAGCATAGAGGTGTTTTGAGCATTTCAAGCAGGTAATGTCTTCATGTCCAGTACTAGCTCTACCGAATTTCACGAAGCCTTTTGAGCTTCATTGTGATGCATCTGTTGATGGGATTGGAGCAGTATTGATGCAGGAGAAGCATCCCATTGCATTCGAGAGTAGGAAGCTCTGAGGAGTTGAGAAAAGTTATTATGTCTATGACCGGGAGATGTTGGCCATAATGCATGCATTGGCCAAATTTCGATCATATTTGGTAGGTGGACGTTTTGTGATCAAGACTGATCACAACAGTATTAAATACTTTATGAGCCAGCGTGATCTTAATGACCGGCAACAAAAATGGGTGACTAAATTGCAGGCTTATGACTTTGACATAGAGTTTGTCAAAGGTAAGAAAAATGTGGTGGCTGATGCCTTATCTCGGAGACCTCACTTATGTGCTCTGGCAGAGATTTCAGGAGATTGGAGAGATCAGATTATAGCAGAGTATGTCGGAGATGCTTGGGCTTCTGGATTGATTTCAGGTACCATACAGGATGATCGCTATGAGGTGATAGATGGATTGATCAGAGTTCAAGACAGGGTTTATTTGATTCCATCATCACATTTGAGAGAGGCGATACTGAAGGCATTTCATGATGCACCCACAGCTGGACATCCGGGGGTCTTCAAGACCTACAGGCAGATCCGAGAGCGGTTTTCATGGAAAGGGCTCAAGGATGATGTTCAGAGGTATGTCAGGGAGTGTGTGGTTTGTCAACAGAATAAGGGAGAACACACATTTCCTGCAGGTTTATTACAGCCCTTGCCCATTCCTGATAGGAAATGGGAAAGTATTTCGATGGACTTCATCACTGGTTTACCACAAGTACAGGGAAGGGATTGCATCTATGTGGTGGTGGACCGCTTGACGAAGTTTTCTCACTTCATTGCTATTCCGTCCACTTACACAGCAGCACAAGTGGCAGAGCTTTTCTTTAAAGAGATATTCAGGTTACATGGGTTGCCCAGATTCATTGTCAGCAACCGAGATAGTAAGTTTATGAGTGTTTTTTGGTAAGAGTTGTTTAGGTTGTGTGGTACAGATCTTACACCTAGCACTAGTTATCATCCGCAAACAGATGGGCAAATAGAGATTGTGAATAAATGGGCGGAAGGATATTTGAGGAACTATGTAACTACACAACAAAAGGCTTGGATCAGATGGTTGCATATGGGAGAGTATTGTTATAACACCACTTATCATATGTTTATCAAGATGACTCCTTTCATGGCACTCTATGGTTATGAAGCACCTAGCTTCATGGATTTAGTTTTGGGGCACAGTAGAGTGCCCAAAGCCAAAAACTTATTGCAGGATAATCAGGACATCCTGAAAGTGCTCAAAGAGAATATACAATAGGCCCAGAATCAACAGAAATTGTATGCTGATCAGCACCGAATAGAGCGCAGCTTCGAGGTAGGGGATATGGTTTACTTGAGGCTACAACCATATAGACAGTCATCGCTCAAGAAGAGCGGAGCTGAAAAGTTGAAACCTAGATTTTATGGTCCATACAGGGTGATTCGCAAAGTGGGCAAAGTCGCCTATGAGCTTGAGCTTCCAGAAGGCAATCAAGTGCACAATGTGTTTCATGTGTCTAGGCTTAAGAAAGCCATTGGTCAGAGTGTAGTGCCTTCTGCAGATTTACCCCCTTTGGATGAGGAGGGGAAGCTTGTGTTAGTACCTGAGGCTATTCTGGATACCAGAGAGAGGAAGCTTAGAAGCAGGATAGTGAAGGAGTATTTGGTCAGATGGAAAGACCTGCCGGAGGAAGATTCTACATGGAAGAGTGAGCAGGTTATTCAGCAGGCTGGACTGAGATTGCTTGAGGACAAGCAATTTCAAGGGGGGCGGACTGTAATGTTCCCATTTTAGCAGTTGACCAAGTGTGTGTGTGTTAGCCTTGTTCTACATGGTCCCGAGGGCTAACGAAGGGTTTAATGGGATCTTGGAGTGTTTTGGCCTAGTCATTTCCAGTTTGGGCCAAAACGAAGTTGATTTACTCAGTTTCAGGCATACTTACTATTTTTAGTAAGTCAGCAGGACACAGTGCAGGTCAATTTTGGTGAATGGATTCGATACTCCTCGATGAGAGCTTTCCGATGAGCTATCACTCGCATTATTCGGAGTTCGATTGCTAATACATTTTAATGCCTGAAGTTTTATTAAAGTAACGTCTAATTTAATTGTAAAATATTAAAGTGTTACTTTAATATTTATTTTATGGTGATGTGTACCCAAGGGAGACATAAGGGGTATTTTAATATATGTTTTATATTACACATCTTTTATCCCACATTGCCCATATGAGTTGAGCGGACCCATGGGAATAGAATAAAAGGAAGCATCTATGGCTTCATTAGGCAGGTTGAATATGAGAAGAAATTGGTATGTGAGTTGCAGCTCAGTTCTTGGCATTTGAGGACGTCTATCCTCTCTTGTAACATTCTAGACGTCATTCCCTTGGGGTTTGGCCTTTGGAATTCTTTGTTTTTGGCTTCATTATCAGGCAGTTTAGTTGCATTTCTGGCTACAGGCAGATTTGATATTTTGCTCATATCTTCTTCACTACTTGTCTGACGCTTATGCCGCTTGGAGGGAATGGTATTATGAAGGTAGTGGACTGATTGGAGGACAAAGTATTGTAGCAGCAAGTTCGTAAGCATGGGCTGGAGTATTATGACAATATTGCGGAAGTAATTAGTGAGTTGATAAATCTGCCATGTATTTGGTTTTATGAATTCTGAAAATAACATTTTATTAACAGTAGTTCATTTCCACTTTGCATATTGTTGTAGTTTATTTCTTGTTTATGTTGTATGATACCAATTCCATGCACAAAACACAACAAACAAATAAACGTTTGATTTCCAGAGTTATAAGGGGTTTTACGAAGTTGAATGCAAACTGTTTGACATAATTCCTTTCAGCAATTTGGTTTAGTTTTTTGGGACATCCAAGGGTGTCCATTACACCAAGTGTTTTCTATTGGTTTTGAAGGGCTCACCTAGGTGCTTGATTATTATTTTTGGGTAAGCAATGTGATTAGTATGGGGGCTTCTCTGATGATTGTCTTATATAATGTGGTTTATGATTGCGGGTTGTGTCTGGTTTGGACCTTTGTTTTTGACAGGGGTAGGCATAAGATGTTCTTTTACTAGATTGTTTGACACTAAGTGCTGTTAAAGTTGTTTAACTATATATAGTGTTGGCCCTTTGGGCTTGTCCTCTATTTGTACCAGGGGTCAGCACCCTCTTGTTGCTTTTTCTTATAAAAACCAACTCATGAAAGGAGAGCAACAATGAAGGTTTATTTGTGAAAATGTGAGTGATATAATGAGAATGGGAAAATGATTATTGTGTTTTTTATTTGTTCAATTATGATTGATGGTTGCATAATCTATCAAAGCAAAGCAAATTTTGATTATTTGCTCAAGTTGAGACTTTAGTTAAAGAGAGAAAAAAGTTACTCGAAATATCTACTTTAAATTAAAGTGATAATTCAAACTACTTAAATACAAAATGTATGTATCTATTATTTTAAATTTAAATTTAATAATTTTTTTAAAAAATAAACTTAATTTTCTACCAGTTTTAAAAATAAAAATAATTAATTTTATTAATTAAACTATTAGATTGGAAACAAAATTATAATTGTTACTTGGTAAGAGAAACAGAAATCTAATATTCTTTAAATAGACTGAAACAAACTGCAATTTAAAAAAAAAATTAGTTGCAACTCTTGCAAAACTTCCTACTAGATATTCAAGTATACAAACTTGCAGAAGACACTCACACCTTGGATATCATTTAAAGGTAGACAAACAATTGCAACCCAATGTAAGGCAAAATCATAACTTCGCCAAACTAACATGCCAGTATGCTATTTAAAAGGAAAATTAAAATTTGTACCCAATACCAATTCCAGGTAATAATAGGGAACCCAGTAAATGTGTTGTTTCCTTCTGAAACTTAATTGTTAGCCAGATCTTCAAAAGAAACACAGTAGATACCAGTTTGTGTTTCCCAGGAGTGGACTGCTAGTATAATCTTGCGACCCGTCTTTTCAATGTCAATCATAAAAGTTTCCATGGTATCGATAACAGCAGTAGACAAGCCCAAACCAAATATTAGTAACAGCGGATACTAGAAATAATAAAAACAAGAAGAAGCTACATAATCTTCAAATAGTTTGTTAAATGTAGGACGCTTTCTCTTTGAGCAAAGAAACAAACTTGTGAATGTCAGATCGATAGGTTTGGCAGTCGTTGTCGGTCAAGACTCTACTAATCTCTTGAACGTTAGATTTGATCTCCCTGCCCTCCTCCTCCTTCATTAACCTGCAAACAGCCTTCCTCACGTCTTCCTTGGAAAAAGAATCATCCTGGTCATTTTTACTGACCTCCACACCCAGCCTGAGTTCCTGTGCTACGAGATTAGCATTTAAGCCCTGCTCGTAGCGCAGTGGAAGAGTCACAAATGGCACCCCAAACCTTAATCCTTCACTCACTGATATCCAACCGCAATGATTGAGGAACGCTCCTGTAGACGGATGGGCCAAAATGTGCACTTGAGGCGCCCACTCCGTCACCACAACTCCTCTTCCTTGCGTGCGCTCTCGAAAGCCTCTGGGCAACTCTTCAGCCATCGCGTGGAGAAGAATAAAGAGAAACGGAAGCTCGCTCTCTTCTACGCCCAGCGCCAAGGCTGCCAGTTCTTGTTCTGTGAGCGTACATTCGCTGCCAAAGGAAACCACCACAACAGAACGGGGCTGCTGCAAGTCAAGCCAGGCCAAGCAACGGTCATCTGCCGGTGTCGGCGTTAGATCGGGCATCTGAAGCCCCACGGGAAGCACGGGCCTGCCGGTGGCTCTTTCTATATATTCCAAGTATTTGCCCTCCAATTCTACGCACGAATTGACGGCTATCGCCCAGCTGCCCTTAAAACACATGCTCCACCGCGCCGCCATGTTAAGGAGTCCTTCCTTCTTTTGGAATATACCGACGTGCCTCCGAGCTCCAAAGGATGAATGGCGAATATGCGCCGAGGGGAAACCGGGCGGCGGGACGGTCAGATCTGGGAGTGTTACGCTCTTCTCTTCTACCATGGCTTGATGGCCTACAAGGAACGCTGAGCTCGAGGCAGACGTTATGACGAAAAATATGGCCGGAATGCTCAGTTTGGCGGCGATGGGAGAAGCCCAGTAGAGTGTCATGTCGTGAATTAAGAAATCCGGCGAAACCCTCTCCAATAGGGCTTCGAATGGGTTCTCCAGCTCGTCCATGGCTTTCATAAGCAAGTCAAATGATCCTCCTCGCTCCAAATCTGCAGTCGACTCAACGCCTTCCGGGAGTCCATCTATGGAGGGCAGTGGAAGCTCCAGCAGGTCAATTTGTGGCAGGGGTTGTAGCTGCCTGATCCATCTGATATTGAGGGGAGTAGAGAGGAATGAAATCTTGATGCCGTGAGCACATAATTTCTTAGCCAGCTCTAAGAAGGCTCTGATGTGGCTTTTTGAGAGCCAAGGAGCCATCATAACATGGAGCTGCCGCTTCTCTTCTTCCATACTACTGAAATCAGATTGCATGTTTTCCATCGAAGGCCCTTCCATTGGTCGATTGAAATGCAGCGGATTATCCAGCATAATAAGGGAACAGACGAGGAATGATTGTAAACCACACAAGTTGCCAGTCCGTGCTTCCTATCCATATATTAACACTACTCACCTGGCCATATTGATTATTAAGTTATTAGGCTATCAATTAGGATATCGACTTGTTGTTAGGTGGATTTGAATGTTAAGCGTATGTCACTTCATTTTTATTCCTCACTTCTTGCTTGTTCACTTATTGAAATTTTCAATTATTAATATTAAAGAAATATAAAAATTTGTCATTACAGTTTTTTAAATTAATTTTATATATACTAAAGTCATTCTTTTGGTGTGAGTAAGAGAACTTTTTTACTATTAAAATATTTACTACGAAATGGTCTATTTGTAATTCTCTTAAATATATTCATACAAGGAAAGTTTTCTTGAATGTTTAATCTTAATATTATTTCATTATATTTATATATCAAAATGTAGAAGATAGAAGGTTCATCCATTAATGTGGTGATCAACAACTTGGAAATAAAAACGCTTCTCATCATGAGATATTCTCTCTCATAAATACTTTCTTATACCCACCTTACATGAAACTTCAAGAGATTACTATTGGAAAATATTGTAGTAATATTGTAGTAGATGGAATGTATAGTTTATATTTATAGGATACATTTCTTCTTATAACCTATAAATATAATGTAAATTTGCATTATAATTACAATAGAAAAGTTTTATAAGACTGATTTGTAGTATAAAGATTAAAAAACAAACATTTTATTTATCCTAAGACGTATATTTTAAATTGCCTTCGATATATATAAATTTGAGAAAACCATTGTTTTGTCCATTGAATTCTTTTTTAAAAAGATATAAATAAAGATTTTATATTTGGCACCAATGACTAGCAACCCCCTGAAAATAAAATGACTCAGAGAGGACCCTTCACATCTTAGTAAGTTACTATCCTATACCTAGCTTACTTGCATCTTCAAGCAATTACTATCAAGGGACTATTGTACTAGATAAATATATTTTGTATTTATTACATATGTTTTATCCTCTAATCTATAACTATGACACTAATCTACATTCTAGTAATGATAGGAAAGTCATATAAGCCTAATATGCAGCATAAAGATGGGAAAAGGAATTCTTATTTAACCAAGATAGATATTATATAAGGCCATTCATATATGTTGCTAAGTATGAGGAGATCCATGGTTTTGCCTATTCATTCCATTTATCAAGATATATAAATATAAACTATATATTTGGCACCATTAGGATAGTAGTTTCCCTCAGCGACCCTTAAACATCACACACTAAGGGAAGAATTAAGCTTGGGAAAAAAAGTCAACTTTGACTATTTAACACTTTTAGTCTAGGAATTGAACCTAGTGTGTGATGTTTAAGTAGTTCGATTTCACTCTAGTCTAGAGATGACATCAAACTGATCTCATGATATAAGAGACTGCGGAAAAATGTCTACTAAGAGATTTCTTTTTTATATCCCCATTTCTTTTTTCTTGAAATAATATTCTAAAGCTCTTTACAATGATTCATTTGCTGCAAATCAGAACACTTCAGTCCATGTCACTTGTGGTAATCTATAGATAATTTGAGAGTGTTCCTCCTTAACCCTATGTTCTATTATTATGTTTTATCTTTTTCGATAATGAGCAAGAGGGACGAAAGAAAAAACAACTACCTTCTTGTTGTAGCAGTAGATGACCCAAAGTTTAATGAGCTACGTAAGTGTAGAGTAGAGTCCGTGAGAGACGCTCTTTTTCCTGCATTTATTCAATAATCGATGCTAGACGTACTAACATTTTACTGTACTCATTATAAGGTGCATTTAGCAAAAGGACAAAAAAACACGTCATTCAATAGTCGAATCACTGCAAATTAAGCCCACAGCCCGAATTTTCTAGTACTCATCACATGGCGAAAAAAACAGTATTCAATGGTCGCATCACTGCAAAGTAAGTCCGTATTATAAATTTTGTCCACATGTTATCCTCCCGTCCATTCATAATATTGTTTTTAAGTCAACAAAATATTGTTAGAATTCACATGTTACATATATCTTGACTGAATAATCAGTCACTATGGATTCACTTCTGTTTTAGTATCTGGTTGACTTAAAATTGTATGAAACAATCAAACTATTTGAATATCGATCTTTTGTTTTAGTATCTGGTTGACTTAAAATTGTATGAAACAATCAAACTATTTGAATATCGATCTGTTTCTATTGAT
The DNA here is from genome assembly GCA_028749045.1 of Cupressus sempervirens. NCBI lineage: Eukaryota > Viridiplantae > Streptophyta > Pinopsida > Cupressales > Cupressaceae > Cupressus > Cupressus sempervirens. Next base: position 176,693,494 of record CM053793.1, read on the forward strand.
AATTTATGCTAGTCGGTGTCTTTGCCAGAAATCATACATGCATCATAATGTTAATGAGGCAAGTTACAAAGATAATAAAGCACCATTTTCCGCAAATTTATTGTTTAATTAAGTCAACAGAAATCATGGTGATGTGTATCAACAATGCAAGCATAGGTGCTAGCACTGGAGATATAGATAACTACCTCGGCTGTAGTTTGGAGACAGCGCAAGAAAGGGGAGTAGAACACCCTAGTTATATTTCCTCCTTCCCTTCTAAGCCTTTGCCTCGTCCTCCATGCCTGCAATATTCCCTTGCCCATGAGAGGAGGATCCTACGGCCTTGGCGCTGATTCGGCCCAATGTGGATCATAGTTGTTCATCCTTTCTCCATGCCTCATCACAAACAAGCTCTGCTTTATCATCCCACTCGATGATTCCATTATGCCCTCTTCCCATTCTTTTCCACTTAGCAAGGCTATATCAAGTAGGCTTCAATGCCTCTATTATTCTCCATTTATTATTATTATACTATCTTATACTTCCCTTCGCCCATACACTACCTAGCTCTGTTTTTTAGCATTATAAAATTCAGATCTACTTAGCTTTTAGTTTAAGTTTCTCTAGATAGAAAATCTTTTGATTTTTTTCCTTCTTAATCAAAATAATTTTGTAAGTTATAGTGAATCTCTACAATCGTGTTTCCCTTCCTTTAAATTTTATCTCTTACTGAGGTTGAGACTCAAAACAAATTAAGAAAATTAAGTTCTTTAGCTATGAAATTTGGTTTTCCTACCAATGCACAATAGGCCCTTAGCATTAGGTTGGTCATATGGGTATCTTAAGACTTTGCCAACTAATTAATTCTCTATGTTATTCATTTCAAAATTTGTTTGGCATGTGCAACTTGGGTTTGAACTATTTACAGGTTTTTCTGTCAGGATTGCAAATCACTGCAACTTGCCTTTTGGTAGTTTTGCTCTTGTTACCATCTGTATCAGTATCTGATTTGTGCCAATAATAATGAGGATTGCTTTATTTTGTATATGAAGCAACATTAAAAATTGTGTGTGAAATATGGATTGTGGAATGGAAACATTTTTTTTCCCTTTTTAGATAAAATGCAGAAAACCTTTTTTAGATAATGTTCAGCACACCATGTTTTGATTGGTGAGTTAGTGGGTGTTTTTAAAATTCTGAGCAAGAAATGAATTCTGTTATTTACTTTTTATATTGTTGGAAAGATGCAGGAGCATGGGAGCCCATAAATATCAAGTTGGAGACCTTGCAATTCTTAAACTAGACTCACACATTCCCCACCCATCTACTCGTCAAATAGGATACAAAATCCTTCATTTTAGGGTAAAGGGAAATCCATCAATCTAGTCTTAGGGCCATCATTTCACCTCATAATTCCTTTTAGATATCAAGCCTAGAAGAGCCACAAATTGTGTCGATCATGTATCTAACATCTGTTGGAAGTAGCCCGAGTGATGGCTCTGGCCAAATACTTAGCCATTATTGCACCATTTTATCAATTTTTTTTTTAAAATATCAAAAAACTATAAGCAGTTGATTTGCAGAGGAGTTGCCTAAAACTTGATAAATAACAAGGAATCTCCTAAAATGTGATTGAATTTTTCTGAATAAGATTTTCCATATTACTAGCAAAGTGCTATAATTTTTGAAATGTGATCACATTTATTCTAAATTTGGCATTGTATGGGTCCAAGGTTATTGTAGACTCCATATTTTAGCTCCTTAGTATTGCAAACTTCACATTAGAAGAACCCAATTAAACACCTAGTTGAAATTACAGTTAGACGTGGTAGTAACTAATGGTTTTATGAATGCATAGCATGACACTTGCTAATAGCTTTTAACCTCATTATGTTTTTTTAACTTTACTAAATTTGCGTTAAATCTTTTTGTGTAATATTTATTAGCATCAACATTTGGGATCATACTCAATGATTCATCATTAGGATGATGAGAGAACTAAGAATGTAGAGAAATGATATGTTGCAGACCTAGGCTTAATAACAAGAAAAGAAAGAGAGACAAGGAAGACAAACACACAAATCAAGAGAAAAAATATAAAACCAAAATTAGGATAAGTGAAATAATTTTTTTTAAATAAATAAATAATTAATTAAAATTAAAAAATTATTTTTAAAAAAAAAGAAGAAGTGAAAAGAGAGGTCAAGACAATAAGTCCTACAATTATTAAATGAAAACAAGTCAAAAACATCAAACTTAAAGAAAAACCTATTTAAGACCAAACAAGAAAAACATGACATAAAGTATAAAGACTATATAATAAAATTAAAATAAAATTAATTAATTATATATATATATATATATATATATATATATATATATATATATATATATATAAAATTTATTTTATTTTATTTTTATTAAAGAAAGAAAGAGAATACATCTAAAAGGTGAGTGGAGTGGCAACCAATGAAAACTATGAGATATTAATTAAAATAAAGTGTATGAACTGCAATTAAAAGAGAACCTAATAAGAACCTATTTATAAATACATACAAAAGTATGCATGTGTACATATATCTCTTTGTGTGTGTGTGTGTGTGTGTGTGAAAGAATATATGCAAGCATATATGTATCTATGTATGTATGTATACATATATACACACATATATCTACATATGTACACATGTGTGCCTACATACATCCAAACATATGTATTAATGTACACACATGTGTATTTGTGTGTGTGTGTGTGTGTGTGTGTGTGTGTGTGTGTGAACAACGAATTGGGACACAAGGGGATGAGAGACTCTGAAAAAAAGTTTAAATGGAAGAAAACTAAGGGGGAGAGAAAGAGAAAGAGGACAAAAATAAAAGACAAAGAGCTGAAAATAAAACTATGGAGAAGGGGTGGGGGCGAGGGAAGGAACCACACAAAGGAAGGGCATGAGGAAAACAAGGGGGAAATGGGGGGAAAGAGTAGAGAAATTGAAAAGAGGAAAGAACAATGTTATTAACCCTATTGATTTGCATGTTGCTCTTCCTTGCCCCTCTCTTTTCTTTTTATTAAGCCTAGTCTGCAACATATCATTTCTCTACATTCTTAGCTCTCTCATCATCTCGATGATGGATCATTGAGTATGATCTAAAATGTTGATCCTAATAAAAGTTACACACAATCTCACCCAAAAGCTTGAACGTACTATAATGGATTGTAGAAATTTGTTGCAATTAATTTACTAAAAAAATTGCTTTTACTTAATCTCATGTGGCAGATTTAATAGCTTCGTATTAAAGTTACATTCAAGGCATTTTAAGGTGAATTTTTTTACATACAAATTCTCTTTTTTACATACAAACTCTCTAGGAATTTGTAAGCCTTCCTTATGCGGGCCTCCTTTTAATTTATCTTTAGTTTTTTTTTTGGATGATTCTTAAAAATCTTTTCAATTAACTTTCAATTAAAGAGTTCTAAAGTGAGTCTTATTTAAGAGTTTATTTCTTGAAAGAGTTTATCTCTTTAACATTGTTTTAAAAAAAAAATTTCTTTTAACGTTTTTCACTATGATAAATTTAAATTGGTATAGCTAACTTTTAAAACATTAGTTTAAATCAAACTTATAATTAAAGAATTATTTAACTATTATTTTTAATTCAAATGTTAAACATCTTTTTATGAAGAAATTATTTTCAATTTTTGTTTGAATAAGAGGTATTTATTTTTAAATAAATTTTATGTTGTTTTAAGTAAAGCCGCATTTTTTTTAGTGTTCTACATTATTGTTTTTGTTATACAGAAGAAACATATGACATTTAATTTTTGTATGATTTCTTAATCTATCATTAATTCCTCATAAATCTTCTATTCATACAGTTTGAGAGGTTGTTACAATCTCGTGTGACTATAGCTAAGAGACTATAAGAAATCGAATTGAAAACTACATCTAAAAATACCTTCACATTGAAAGACAATGGTGAACAAGCCATGGCCCTTTACTACATGGACCATTTTAATCTATAAGGACTTGATCCAACTAATTACATATTAATAGACTTTTGTAAATAAGACCACCCACCACTTGTGATGGAGCAACTTATTTATTTTCTAAATTTCCCCCATTTGGTTTAAAACTAATATGCTTTTCCACCTCTTCAAGATTGATAGTGCTTATTTGTGGATTGGACATATTGATGTTGAAGGGGTAATTCTTATGCTCCTAGCTATCATTTTAGACAAAAGAAATTTGATCTCTTATTTACATATTCAAGCATTAAAATATAATTAGATTCACAAATAATTTTTCCTTTATATAATTTTGAAATTTAATACAAGAGTTTAATATATACCCAAAATGGTCATAAGTGTTAAATGCTTGAACATTTCTAAATGAAATTCAAATGGATAAATTGTCAATTTTCTATCTATATCCTTCAGAACAAAGATGCTTATTACAAATTTACTATATATCGATAGGTTTTGTAGTAATGGCTATGGGAGGGTCATCATATAACTTCTTGTAATAATAACATTATTGCTTACAAATTTTCTAGATCTTCCTAATAAAATAATAACTTTTTGTTCAACTGCGTGCATAAGCACCTTGGTGGGATTGTACTATGTAAGGGGTGTCTCTTTGAAATCTTGATATGGATGCTCTCCCTACCAAGTAGATTAGCATGCATCAGTGAGGGTTAACATTTTGAATGAATGAAGTAGTAAAGATGGATAAGTCTATCTATCCAAAGAGTGAATCTAATATAATACCGAAAAACCCAGCTAGAATAGGTTTCAAAGGAAGCAACAATTGGAAGAGATGGCAAAGAACTAATGCAATCTTCCTCACCTTCAACTAGCAGCTAGGCTAAAGCATCATATATCACCACTTATTATATACTTGATGCAGGAGGACCATAAGTGCTGGCAAATGTAAAACTAATCTGTCATGTACAAAATTCTTCAGCAAGAATTATTTATGGCATGGCCTCTTCTATGTATCATTATAAAAATGTAGCACTACATAAGTATTACTATTTGAGAAAGCTATCTTTACAGTAAATGAAGTATCTTAGAAAGAGGGATTATAGATGATTCTATGCATCAATGCTATATATCACATGGAGTATGTTAAGTTAGTTTTCAATATAAAAGTAGATGGATCTTCCATTTCGATATCAAAGTCCATTCTCTATTTGTCTTAAAATTTCAATTCTATTCATTATTAAATATATATTTATAAATTCTATCAGCTCACTAGTGATTTTTCAAGTGAGAACATTTGTCCTCTTTTTGAAGACAGAAAATCATATTAATATTAATTCTTCCAACTCAATACAAAATAAACCTAAATTACTATTGATATGTGTAAGAATTTTCCTAAGAGAAAAATTCACCTAGGAACTAAGAACTCAAACACAAGCACACAGTAGACCAAAGAGAGAGAGAGTATGATCAGAATGACAATGTATTCAATATGTCATTCAAAAGCACACTAGGAGTGCTTGTATATAAAGGCCTCTGAGATACATCTAAAATGTCTCATAATCAACACCATGATGTGTCATACAACAAAGCACATGTCCACCAAATATGGGTTATCCTCCATTAAGCACGAAAGTAAGCGTGGTGATGAGAGGATAAGCCTACAAGGGTATGATATGGAAAACAGTGTTGTAGACACCATGTGCTAAAATAGAGTTGTGTACTCCTATTTTGTCTACATGACAACTCAAAAAAGGTGCGCAAACTCCTAAGTGTCTCACAAATAAAAATAATAAAATAATGCATTAAACTTAAGTAAACTTAAGTAAGTGTAAATAGTAAAGTACGCATTTACACCAACACCCCCCCTTAAGTGCAACTTAGGGGAATGACCTTAAGCTTACGAACTAGGATGAAGATGCATAATGGGTCCCGGCTACTAGGCCATATTAGGTACCCATGTACATAATGAAGATGCAATCTCCCATAAATCGGGGAAAGAGGGAAAACCTCATGGGAAAAACCCTCCCCCAAAAAGAGAGATAAGTAAGGATGTATCGATGGATGGAGTAATCAAGACCCCCCCATTATGTCATACATCCACTATATACATAAGAGAATGAAAGAAGGAAGAGAGACAGAATAGGCTCTCCCCCCAAAAAAAGAATGCCAATAAGTGAAAGCTGCTTCGATGAAGAAGCTAGTCCAAGAATGCAGAATGGTGTTCCTCCCCTTAGGAAGAAACAATGGCAAAGGTACAACCTAAAGATGTGTGCTCGCCCTAAAACCTGCTTAAGTATCACTGTATTGATGCTAAAGTTCACCCCTTCAAACTGTGCTAAAAATAATGAATGCAGATCTAGCAAGGATGTTTGTTGAACCTGTTCCACTAAATCATCTGTCTCCTCTATTGACAAAGAGACCTCCACTAATTGCTGTTCATAAGGATCCACAATCACGCCAACCTATGTAGATTGATCATGTAGAGAATGGACATGAGGGTCAGAGTGAGCCCTCGCAACAACTATAGAAGAATCATCATCAATGAGAAGATGTAAGTCCTCAAGTCTATCTCCCAAGTCAACTGAAGCTAGAGCTGGAAGACAAGATGTACCATGCTATGATGGACCTTTCATTGTTGCAATATAAGCATGTGGACTAAACTGATGTGACCTCTCACTGCAACTATCAAAAGAACCCCACGTATCTGAACCTGTTGAAGCACTATCGTTGGTGTCACTATTAGTTTCCACTTTGTATGATGTGTGGAGAGGAGTAGAGGACAAGCTGGGAGAACTTTCCTCAAATTGAACATCCTTCTCCACAAAAATCTCATGAGTCTCTGGATCCATTAGTCTATAAGCCTTTACATTGTCTTCATAACTAATAAAGGTACAAGGCCTAGATGCTGGTGCCTTGCAACTCCTGGAAGAAAGTTTTGCCCATGCTGGACAATTGAAGACTCTAAGGTGACTGACAACTGGTTTTCTGCCGCACCATGCCTCAAAAGGAGTCTTGCCATCTAAGGCTAGATGAGGAGATCTGTTAAGTATGTGAGTAACACTGCTAATGGCTTCAAATTGAAGTGTAGTATCAAGAGACTTGGCTTTTATCATGCAACTTGCCATGGTTTTGAGAGTCCTAATCCTCATTCTTGCAACATTTTTCTTGTGTGGACTGAATGCTAGTGAGTTCTGAAGATCAATCCCCTCAATTCTACAAAAAAAATTTAGTCTTCTATCTACATATCTGTTCTCATTGTCCACCCTTAATACTTTGATGGCTTTCCTTGACTTGTGTTTAACAAGAGTCTTGAAGTCTTGAAGCTTATGAAACACTTCATTCTTATGATGAAGGAAGAAGACCCAAGTGAATCTTGAAAAGTCATCAAAAAATGTGAGTATGTAGTGGCCTTGGCTAACTGACGTCACGACAAAGGGTTCTGCTAATACCATGTGAACTAGTTGAAGAACAACTGGAGCTCGAGAAGACTTCCCTTTATCATACTTCTCCTTGAGATTCATATCCACTAAACAAGATGAACACTCTCCCTTAGAAAAGCTGATATTAGGTAGACCTTTGACCATGTGTTTTGAGCAAAGTTGTTGAAGAGAGCAGAAGTCAAGGTGACCAAACCACTCATGCCATAAGTTGATTTGAGTAGTAGAGTGAGTTAACAGGCTTGGGAAGGACTCTTAGGCACAAAGTGGGAGAAAGAATAAAGCCTCTTGTCATTATTGACTTTCCCCACTACTACCAATGAATCATCTTTGAGACTTTGCACCATCATTGAATCTGAAAGGAACTCAACTTTATGACCATCTCCAAGGTGAGTGATTTAGTAAATTGATAGGAGATTGGAGCTTAGATTTGGAACGCAGGGAAAATCTTTGAATTCCCCATTTTCCATTTCTACATGTCCTTTCCCTTCAACTTCCATCTTAGCATCATCTCCCACGAAGATGTGTGGTACCTTTGACTGCTTCAATGAAGAAAAGTCTTCCTTTGAAGAACCCATGTGGTAAGAGGCACCCGAGTCAAGTATCCATTCCAAAGAACTTGTGTTTGCCATAAGTGCTTGACCTTTACCTTTTGAAGAGGTAGGAGTAGAATCCTTGGAAGTACCTGGAACTTGAATCTTGTTTTTCTTGAGTATATTTTCTAACTCATTGATTCTTTTTGTCTTGCAATGATGCTCATCATGATTTGGCTTTTTGCAGTATGCACAAAAAAGTTTGTCCTTCTTTTCATTACTTCCCTTCTTTTTTGAAGAAGAATAGCCTTATTGAGAGGAGGATTGTTGTGTCTCAGATTGTGTTTTTTGCTTCCACTACTTCTTCTTGTTGTTGCTTTTCCCCCCTTGACTAGATTTGGGATCATCACTAGCCACCAAGGCTTTTGTCTTAGATGACTTGAGAAGTCCAAAATCCACAAAGTGAGATTGTTCAACAATCAACATATCTGTAAATCCATCAAAGGAAGGCTTCTGGTAAGTAGATCCCATGGTTAACCAATGAGTATTAAAACTCAAAACAAAGTTGGTGTACTCAAAGGGTAGCTTCTTCAAGATGTGATGAATCAACCTATCATCTTTCATGAGGTTTCCACAATGTTTAAGAAGTTCCCTATACTCATTGACTTTGATGATATAATTCTAAATTGTGTCATAATTCTTAGGATCTAAGAGAAGTAGATCATCCTCAATCTGAAATCCCTTTTCTTCATCCACTTTACCATACAACTATTCAAGTTTATCTCAAGCTTCTTTAGATTTTGAACAATTTTTAATGTGAAAGAGAAGATCCCCATGTACACAACTCCTGATAACACCTAAAGCTTGTTAGTCTTGATTTTGACAATCAATGAGTTCTTTAGCATTAGTAGATTTGGTAATTGTACCATCTACATAAAGACTAAATCCTTTTTCCATTAATCTACTCCATGCAATATCTTTCCATGTAGAATAGTTGTGTAAAGTTAGAGGAGGACATTAGAAACCCATGATGCAGAAATAAAAAGAGCACAATAGAGAGACACAAAAACATAGTACACACCCCCCCTTTTCATTCAATCAAAAGACCCCCCTAAAAAGATGCTGTTGACACTTTATAAGTAGTGCATTTACAATGAGCCACTTGTCAAAATGAACAAAGTGAACTTTCTAATTTTTCTTTTACAACTACCTTAAGAGGCTAAAATCTATCACTTAAGTATTGTATCTTAGTTTCACAACAATTTTGAAAAAGAACCAAAGCTTTACAAAGTTGAAAAAGGCTTAATTCTGAAAGTGAGAAATTGGTCCACACAACCCTAGAATCTGACTTCAGATTTGGAAAGTAGATGAAAAAATATGCACTTTCAAAAGAAATAGAACCTGAAAAAGTGACCAGATGTGCCCGTATGGAGCTTCTGAAGTTGCAAAATGCAAGATTATGCAGGTATAGTCACTAAAAAATGAAAATTTTGCAAAATATGTGCACCAAAACCAGAAAACAACACCACGACTGGAAAATTCAAGAAATTCTACCTGATTTCAAAAAAAAATACACCTGACTCGGAGTCTAGATGTCCAAGTTAGGAACTTGGAAAGTTAGGCTGCCAAACTAAAAAGCAATCTGGAGAGGAGTGTGGAGAAAAAATTGTGAGTCTAAATTTGACAGTCAAATGACCGTTAACATAGTAATAAAATGCCTGAGAATGATGGTCAAACGACTGTCAATTTTAACCTAGCATTCTACTAGTGTAAACAAAAATTTTATGCCCTGGGATGACGTGGTAGATGACAAGGCTATCCTTACTGTACTATATGGATGACACATGTCAAATCTGTGCTACTGATGTGGCAATGCGTTGTGCCAGTTTCCACGGGATGACATGGTAGTACTAGATCTAATGACTGTGCAATTGTCACAAATGATGTGTCAAGTCTGCCTGGGTGGTAGATACAGCTGTGACATTTTTTGGTGGGTGCAATAGTAGGCCACCATGCGACAGACACAAGAAAATACCACATGGTTGGCAGGAAAGTTTACACTGACGTCAAAATCTCAGAACAAGCGACCAAATTCATCAGAATGGTGTGTTCGCTGTTGAAAAAAGAAAATTGTGCCAAAAAAATTACTGCGGGCACAGAATATTCTCCAGATGCTGCAGGGTTATAGTCACCGAAATCTCTACGCGTGGTGGACGGTGGGAAATTTAGAATGCGGTCAAAATTTTCCACAACACGTGCCAGAAATGGAAAGCTGTCACCGTCGAAAATTGGAGAACTAATGTTGGAAAACCTACAACGAGTGTCGGGGAAATTGTAGGTGCAAAGGGAGGTCCATGCGGGTAGGAGGTTATCACACTGGGTGGGAAAATATCTTGCGTTGCTGAAACTTTGCAATCACACCAAAAAAAGTGCAGTGCATTGCCAGAGGACTAAAAAAAAATGATGCCAAATTATATTCAACAATTGCCGGTGGATGTCGAATATTCTCTGAAACAAAACACATTGCCAAAAAGTTTGTGACGGCTGCCGAGAAAAATAGGCGGGTTTTCGGTCTTTAGATCTACGATGCCAAGTAAGGTATTTCGACGCCGGAGATCTAAGGGATGGCCGGAGGTTGCTGCCCTTCGGTGAATGCCAAAGTTTCAAGACTGCTGTTGGAAAGTCTGACTACAATGGGGTTTCATATAAATAATCCCACATTCACAATGGTCAAGGGCTCTGTGCTTTATAAAACTCTAAACCCGCTAATCAAAAGTAAATTTGTTTGGGTTGCTGGTGTGTGTACTTTGGGTTGGTCTTTGGGTTGTGGGCGTGGTTGACAAAATTTAGGCAGTAACTACTGCGTATTCATAACAGTGGGCAGTATGGTTCGCAAGTTGTTGTAAGAGCTTTGCGAAAATGTTAAATCCGCTAAAAAAAGACCGTACACATACCATAAATCGGGTCTCTAGGTTTCAATTTGCACATTTTTTTTACCTCACAGTCAATTTTGAGCCAAAATAGCCGAGTTTATAGTCAATTTTCACTAGTTCAGCATTTTGGACGCAATGGCGAGGTCAGATCTGGCTCTAGACACTCTCAATTTCTGCAACACTCTAGATTTACGCTGAGGTGATGAAGCAAGCGTGGTCTCGAATGGCTATGTGATGAAAAAATATCCAAGTTGCTCTGATACCATGTAAAAATTTGCTCAAGGAAAAAATTCACCCAGGAACTAAGAACTCAAACACAAGCACACAGTAGACCAAAGAGAGAGAGTATGATCAGAATGACAATGTATTCAATATGCCATGCAAAAGTACACTAGAAGTGCTTGTATATAAAGGCCTCTAAGATACATCTAGAATGTCTTGTAATCAGCACCATGATGTGTCATACAACCAAGCACATGTCCACCAGATATGGGATATCCTCCATTAAGCACAGAAGTAAGTGCGGTGATGAGAGGATAAGACTACAAGGGTGTGACATACAAAACAGTGTTGTAGACACCATGTGCTAAAATAGAGTTACGTACTCCTATGTTGTCTACATGACAAATCCAAAAAGGTGCTCAAACTCCTAAGTGTCTTACAAATAAAAATAATAAAATAATGCAAAATAATTAAATAATGCATTAAACCTAAGTAAACTTAAGTAAGTGTAAATAGTAAAGTATGCATTTACACCAACAGTATGAACTAAATGCAATGTGTCCTTGTTGGATAGTTGTGATGACAACATGCCCACTAGAAGGTGCCTTAGCAGTCCAAACTATGTAAAATGGAATCACATTTGATATCACATGGTGAGTTTTAAATGTATGTCATATTTTTTT
>CM053793.1:176717762-176720262 GCA_028749045.1 Cupressus sempervirens
AACATAGGCATTTAGGTGGAAACCTTGAACTAGAAACTTGAGAGGACCCCTTCCTCAAGAGGAAGGAAAAGGGAGAAGAGACAAGAGTAAGAATAAGAGAAAGAGGAGGGAAACTTGTAGAAGAACCCTGAAATCCATCTAACATAGGCTTGGAAAGAAAGCACAGTGCTACTAGAAACCTCTTTCCACATGAAAACAACCACCTCTATCAAATAATCCACTATAAAAGAGAAGATGAAAAGAAAAATATACCAATAATGAGTAGAACTAGAAAAAGACAACCCATCTCAAAATGACTTTACTTCACCTCAATATGAGTCCTCAGATGAGGAAACCAAACCAAGAGCAATGACACCCACTTAGTAGAGGGCTAAGAGGACACAAGATAAAACTAGAAAATCTCAAAATTCCCTCTAAACTACATGGAAGAGAAATCATCCACATAGTGGATTGGAGGAAACACCAGGGGCTCCCAAAAAGGATTTGTTAGGAGCTTTGCACCTGAAGTAAAATAGAAGAAGGATGGGCATAAGAAGACTAAGAAAGAATTTAGAAACAATCATTAGAGTCACAAGAACCCCTCGTAGCTAGAATAAAACCCTCAAATAGAATTGGAGTTGAGGAAGAGCATGCCTGGACAAAATTCAAAGCCCATCCTTGGTAGAAGTAATAAAGGAATGAGAGAGAAAGGTTCTTGCATAGCCACTAGCAATCCAAACACCTTGTCTCGTATAAGATCAACTCAGCCAGAGTTAGAGAGGTCATAGAAGGAGAGAGGAAAGTAGATAAATCCTTAATAGAAGAGGAGAGAGAGTATTTATAAGAGAGAACAACAAAATTGCTAAAGTAGAACTAGTCACAAAAAATAGAACTCCAAACCAAAGAGAAGAGAAAGGAAAGCCACACTACCTCCAAAAATCTTAGAAAATATTACCAATGCCATAAAGAAAGCAAACATATGAGAATTCACCATCTACAAACCTTACTCAATAAGGGAAAAAGCCCCAACAATACTAACTGTACTCATGGGAAACAATTTTTGTCCTGGGAAAAATGGGAGAGGGAGGTAGTGAGAGTTGAGGAAACTAGAAATCAGAGGACGGATGCTATTCCTCTTCCCCTCTCCCCTGTCCAGTCTCAACCTCCTTCGAAGGAAAAATTGAATGTCATCACTGGTAAGAACAAGGGGGAAGTGCAGGTCAAAAATAGAAGAAAGGCCTTGAAAAATATCAATGTGAGGGCTGCTACTATGGGGATTTTTAGCTAAGTTATGAACCCTCAGGTCCTGGTGGACAACCTCAAGCAGCCTAGGCTCAACGAGCTCATAGACCGAGCTATCCTGGCCATTTCAAACAATGCAAGAGAGACTAGAATTTCTGACACAAGTTAGTAATATTTGTGTGAGTATATACATATATATGTATATATATATATATATATATGTATATATGTACATATATACATATATGCATATATATATATACATACATACATACATATATATATACATATATACATATGTATATATATACATATATACATATGTTTATATATATACATATATACATACATATATATACATATACATATATATATATATATATACATTTATATATACATATATAGGTATATACATATACATACACACACATATATACATATACATATATATACATGTATATATACATACATATATATACATATACATGTATATATATTTGTGTGTGTGTATGTATGTAAACATATCTATATATGTGTATGTGTGTGTATATATAAATAAATATACAATGTGCATACATATATACATATGTGTATATATATACATATATATATACATATATTTGTATATATATACATATATATATACATATATTTGTATATATATACATATATATATATATACATAAATATATACATGCATACATACATACATACATATATACACATATACCTACACACACATATATAAATTTATAGTTTAAATAAATTGCAATATATAAAAATATATTGTATAACTTTAAACTTATAAACTAACAATTAATTTATTCAAACTAGTGTGCTATTATCATATTATTATTATATTGTTAGTACTAGAACCAAGCTATTACTCAATTGTTAACGATAATACTATTATATGCTTATGCTATTATATTTATTATTTTAATTGTGATTAATGAGAATAATATTTATGTTATTAAATTTATTATTTTATTATAATATTAACGACAAGTATTGGGTAGTATGTGGACTTGTATCTAGAATAGCTAAATTGGGAAGATAACTTGTACCTTACAAAAATGTAATATAAACTAAAAAATAAGCATGAAAAGAAATTCACAAGAGGTGAATTCAAGGAGTTTTTGAACAAAGCTACGACCAAAGGGGACTACATCCCGAGAACAAAAAAAAACAAAATTTTGAAACATAGGCGTTTAGGTGGAAACCTTGAACTAGAAACATGAGAGGACCCCTTCCTCAAGAGGAAGGAAGAGGGAGAAGA